>SJYV01010136.1:329906-346480 GCA_006410875.1 Neotragus pygmaeus
ACTCCAATACTTTGGCCACCTGATGCGAAGAGTTGACTCATTGGAAAAGACTCTGATGCTGGGAGGGATTGGGGGTAGAAGGAGAAGGGGACGACAGAGGATGAGATGGCTGGATGGCATCACTGACTTGATTACATGAGTCTGAGTGAACTCCGGGAGTTGGTGATGGACAGGAAGGCCTGGTGTGCTGTGATTCATAGGGTCGCAAACAGTCAGACATGACTGAGCAACTGAACTGAACTGAACTGATGACTACTTAATGATATCAGGTTTATTCAGGAATTCTTGTGAAATGAAAAAAATATAGTCTACAAACTGTTCTCAAATGTAATAAAAATTTTATGAAAACTAAATTTAATAATGAATAGAGTTGGCTTGTTATGTTTGGTAAACAGTTTTGATTTTGCAGTTGTCTCTTCCTATTTTGGAAACAACACAACTTCTGCTGGTTTCAAACATTTTTGTCAGGCCCAGAAAAGTTTTTAAGCCCCAGACAGTGTGCCCAGAATGCCCAATAGACAGACAACAAGGTACCCCAAGGGTACCCCCCCAAGAGGCGTGGAAGAACAGTGGTCTATCAGGAATGCCGATTAAAATATAGATTCTCTTAAAGGACCTAGAAATGATGATACTAAGTGAAATAAGTCACAAAGAGAAAGACAAATGCTGTATGCAATCACTTATATGCAGAATCTAAAATACAACACAAATGAACATATCTATGAAACAGAAACAGGCTTACAGATACAGAGAACAGACTTCTGGATGCCAAGGGGGAGGGTGTTGGGGGAGGGATGGAGTGGGAAGCTGAGATTAGTAGATGCAAACTATTATATACAAGATGGATAAACAACAAGGTCCTATTGTATAGCACAGGGAATTATACTCAATATCCCATGATGAATCATAATGATTCATGGAAGAGAATATATCTATATATATATACGTAAACAGGCTTCCTTGGTGGCTTAGAACATAAAGAATCTGCCTATAATGTGTGAGACCCGGGTTTGATACCTGGGTTGAGAAGATCCTTTGGAGAAGGGAATGACAACCCACTCCAGTACTGTTGCCTGGCGAATTACATGGACAGAGAAGTCTGAAACGTTACAGTCCATCGAGTCACAATGAGTTGGACACGACTGAGTGCCTAACACATACATGTAAAACAGCGTCACTTTGCTGTACAGCAGAAATTGACACAACATTATAAATTAACTATACTTCAATAACATTTTTTTTTAAGTGTAGGCTGTCAGGGCTCACTTAACTCTAAAAATTTCTGGAATCTACATTTTTAATCATCTCTCCAGGGGATCATTTGCATACCAACATTTGGGAACCAACGATGCGGGCCCCTAAATAGGGAAGGTAAGAACAACTTCACCCCACAGCAACCTCCCTGCAGGCACTCAGCCAGCGGGACAGAGCAACCTGCAAGAGAAAACAGGAAGCAGGCTATGTGCCTCGATGGAAACGAATTCCATTTTTATAGAAACGGCATAAGCGATCTGTGTGCTACATTCAGCCCCCAGATGTTGAGTCAAGTCCTTTTATTTTCAACCACGAATGAATAATTTATAATTCCATTGTGTTAAATCCAAAATAATAAGCCCGTCTGTGGAAGCAGTGCTGAAGTTCACGCTTTGAGGACACACTCATAAATCCTTAAGCACTTTCCTAACTACTAGCTGAAAAAATTTATGAAGTGACTTTTGAGAAACACTAAGCTAGGGTTCTGCAAAAGTGTGATCTAGCATGCATCTGCAAAAGAATGGCCCAGTATTGGTTAAAATGCCGATTCCTGGGTCCCACTTGGGATCTTCCAAATAAAAATGTTAGCAAGTGGGGCCCAGATTGTTGCATTTTTAAGATGATTCTTCTGCTTCCAGATTGATTGACAGCTTTACCTACAGGGCCCAGATTTTAGCTTGACCCGCAGGGACCCATTTTTACCCTGAGTTAGTGCTGTAGCCTCCTCCAAGAGGTCAAACCTATTGCCAGGGATGGAAGCATATCTCCTCTCTTCCTAAAAAATTCTAAATGTGTAAAACCTATCCACTGATCTCCCAGATAGCAGAAAAATTCCCAAACATTATCTGGAGATTCTCTGATCCCCGGAGCCATTTCCCAGGTGTTTCTAAAAACAGGGGCCACCTCATCATCTGTCTGCTGCGTTCAGATGCCGCCTGGAGCTGAGGAGGACCAGAATGGGGGAGGGGAAGCATCCCCACAGCACTCTTACTTCTGACCCATTCACTTCAGTAGGACAGCCTACATTTCGGTCCCCAGTGGAGTCAACTTCACCTCATTTGTCTGGGTGACCTCACAACAAGTGAAGCAACTTTCACCTCCTCTGTCAAGACAGTGACTCCTGAGGTGTGACTGGCCACAAAACCACCCCCAAGGGCTTCTGCCCTCTCTGGAGGGAGCTTAATGGACCCAGAGAAGTGATTTAGTTTTTAAAGGGTAGTTACCACACTTACAGGTCTGGTACCAAGGGAGCAAAAAGCAATTGTTTCTTGCAGGATGAGTGTTTTGCTGCACATTCTAGAAGACATTCCTTGGGCCCCTTAGAATTGCCTCTGCTCGTGAGGGAAGCAGTTGGCACAGGATGTAGGCAGGGACAGGGAGGGTCTGGAGGGAGGAGATGGAAAAGCCAGCCTGATACACCATGTGTTAACATCAATGAGAATGGAGTCCTTTGTGTGAGTCATTTGCTGAGGCTGAGTCCTGATTCAAAGAGAGAGAAGGCGTTACTTTTAAAACTTCTTTCCTAAAGAAGAAAGAAATCAAAAGACTCTTTAAAATAGAGCTGCTTCTCTACAAGCCCATTTGCAAATACAGAAAACTGACCACACCACCATGCAGTCAGGAAAGCTGAAAGTAAGACTGGGCTGAGCAGTCTTCCTAGTTTCCTGACCAGGGATCGAACCCATGCCCCTGCATTGGAAGTGTGGAGTCTTAACCACTGGACTGCCAGGGAAGTCCCTGGGTAGTCCTTTGATAGAGATATAGATACTGAGAAAGATTCCTCCATAATTTTTTTTGAAAAGTTCCAGCCCAGTGGTAAAGAGAAAGAAGCTCCAGGCTCAGTGTTAAGGAGGGATGGGTGGCCTGGGGCAGGCAGAAAATCACAGGTCCTGCCTGATAAAGGTCACGGTTCCTCCTGGGCGCTGCTGGCCCATTGGCATGTGAGAACATGGACCAGGTTTTGCCAGATCGTCCCAGTTCACCAAAGTTGCTAAATATCCAGATTTGCAAGTGACTGAATCCAATTCTTAGTTATCAGCTCCATTTTGCTTTTAACACTGTAAATAAAATTAGTGTATAGGCTGCAACCTCTGCCCTAAAGGCTAGAGTGAAATAGGAGACCCCAAGTTCTCTGCAGACCTCAGGGACTGAAGGAACATGAGAGCTGTCAGTGCTGGACTGAAGACTGACCCATCTGAGGTATCAAGGCTGCTGCAATGTTTGAACCACCTGATACAGGGAGGATTGGTGATCCAGCAGTTAATACAAGCAAAGTGTCTAACCTCCTGCAGTGGATGCCCTGAGCCCTTTCACCTCCAACCAGGGGAGTTAGAATTACCCAGAACAATGCCCAAAGTGTCTGTCTTCCCTTTTCCCTGTCTTAGTGAAATCCTAATCACCCAAAGACCAAGCTCAAATGTCACTTCCCCTGGGACACCCTGCCTGATGCTTTCATTGGAATCTAATCCCTCCTCCCCTTCCTCCTCTGTGTCCCACAGTAGTCCAGATAGATCTACCAACTAGATAGCAAGGTGACAGGTGCTACAACATATTGGAAACCCCCTGAGGGCTGGGGTCAGAGGTCTGATGGAGATCGCCTTCACAGAGCACTTATCATGGGCTTGGGATTCCACAGACATTGCCTCATTTTTTTCTCTGATGTGCTCTGAGGTAGGTAGGCATTACTGTCTATGCTTTACAGAGAAGAAAGTGAGGCTCAGGGAGCTTAGGTAACATGTCCAAGGTCATGTTGCTGGAATGAGAGAGCTAAACTTGACTCCAGTCCTGGATCACCCGGAGCACATGTTTTTCACACCCCAGGGCACCAGCCAGCACCATAAGCATCTGTAATTCAAGAAACAACGACAAAAGGTCTATGAGACTCTTTAAGAGTCTAAGCAAATAGATTTGTTTAGAAAATGAAATATGAAGTTCTGTACAGGTGGGAGTATGCATGTGTGCCTATGCTGGGATCCTAAATAAACAAACACAGTGGCATGAAATGAGTACCATGACATTTTGTTCATGAGTGAAAGGAAGATACGAAACAGCAGGTACAGCGTGCTACAGGGTAAGAATCTGTAGGTTTAAACTAGCTTCCCTGGTGGCTCAGACCAGGAATCTGCCTGCAGTGCAGGAGACCCAGGTTCCATCCCTGGGTGGGGAAGATTCCTTGGAGACAGAAATGGCTACCCACTCCAGCGTCCTTGCCTGGAGAATTCCATGGACAGAGGCACCTGACGGGCTACACAGTCCATGAGGTCACAAAGAGTCAGACACGACTAAGGGACTAACACTTTCACTTCTTTCCTCAAAAGTAGACCCCAAGACAAAGTTTTGAAAGCAAGTAGTTTATTGGAAGGAAATTCCATAACAGGAGTGGGGAAAGTGCGTCAGGGAAGGGAATAAAACTAACAGAGTGTTATCATGAACAGGTTCCCACTCCGGATGACTGAGGCTGGGTCCCCCTGGGCACCTCTGGGAGGTTCTGTGGACACAGGTAGGGGCCAGGAGAAAGCATTAGGCCTCTTTTCTTTCTTTTTTTCTTTTGGCCACACCCCTCGAGGTATGCAAAGGTCTTAGGTCCCCAAGCAGGGATGGAACCCACACCGCCTGCAGTGGAACCGTGGAGTCCTAACCACTGGAACACCAGGGAAGTCCTGAACTTCCTTATGAAGAATAGGAGAAAGGAAAGAGGAAAGAGGAGGCAAGAAAGAGGAAAAGCAGGAAAAGGGAGGAGATGGTCAGAGGAGGAGGAGGAAGTAGGGACCCTCCTGGCTCCCTAGGCACACACAGCCTCGAAGCCATCCCAACTCAAATGCTAACTTCAGAAAATCTATGACTTGGACTGGCTGAGGCTATACTTACTTCTGAAGGAGAAGCTCCCTGAAGCTGTCACAAATGCGAAGAAAAGCTTGTGTCTATTTTTAATACCTTGTGTGGTAGCTGCTCCTTCTTTCTAGCCATTATCAACTCTGGGATTTCTGACTCTGAGAATCCCAGTGACAATCCACAGGCAAAGGCTCGAGTTCCCAGAGCCAGTTAATGCCAAAATAAGATCAAAAGGGACAGGAAACCAGCACCGCTGATGGTAGCTGAACTTCATCCTGCTGTGCTTAGTTGCTCAAGTCGTGGCCCACTCTTTGTGACCCCATGGACTGTAGCCTGCCAGGCTCCTCTGTCCCCTCTGGGGATTCTCTAGGCAAGAATACTGGAGCGGGTTGCCATGCCATCCTCCAGGGGATCTTCCCAACAAAGGGAGAGAACCCAGGTCTCCCACATTACAGGCCGATTCTTTATTATCTAAACCACCAGGGAAGCCGCAGCTTAGATACTAATCTCCTTCCTGACCTCTTTTCTTAGCTCTTAAGAAGAACCCATTTAAAAAGCAGCAACACCAAGTCAATGTTGGTGTTGACTTGACAATTTTGGTGCCAATATCTTTGGCAATAATGCCAAATGTAACTTTGCCTAAATGGTGTTTGTGCTTGTTTATTTCGGAGTCTGTAGCTCAGTCGGTAAAGAATTTGTCTGTAGTGCAGGAGACCCAGGTTCGATCCCTGGGTTGGGAAAATCCCCCGGAGAAGGAAATGGCAACCCACTCCAGTATCCTTGCCTGGAAAATCTCATGGACAGAGGAACCTGGTGGATTGCAGTCCATGGGGTCGCAAAGAGTTGGGCATGACTGAGCGACTAACACACACCACTGCAATACCATACGCCATTGCTATCTTTTCCCCTGCTTGGGCTTATCCCTTCTCTCTTAGGTGGCCAGATAGTGGAACAAACAAACCAGTGGAACAAACTGGTTATTTCTTTCCTTCCTTTGCATTCCTGTAGTTCATACTGGAAAATGTAAATTCCCCATATCTGCTTGGTTACTTTGGTCTACCCACTGGGGGATCCCAGGAAACAGACAGTTACTATGTCACTAACAAGAATGATACCAGGGAGCAAAAAGTAGCAAGAGGCTAAAGGGACGGCAGGCGAGCCTCAGCACCTCCATAAAACATCTCCATGAGGATGCACTCAGCAGCCTTCCTGCTTTCAATCAGACCACTCCCCCTCCTACTGAATCTCACACACAAGCCCACACCTAGCCCAGGTACTATCCTGTCTCCATTCACATACTGAACAAATGGAGATTTTTGAAATGTGTGGACTATTGGATGCCAATAGCTAGAAGGTCTCTCCTGGGCCTCTTAATCATCTCTTCTATCTTACAGAGTGTAAGATGCACACTCAGGAGCTACCCAGCCTGACACAGACATAACCCAGAGCCTGACACACAGCATAAGGGAATATACAGCCACTTCCGGAAATTCACAGCATTCCAAAACCTCAACATTTAGGAAAAGTTCTAGGCCTAAAACTCTTTTTAAAAAATTAAATCCATTAAGATTAAAAATTAACTATGAGTGAATATAAGGAAGAGATTGTTCCAGCTCCCACAGCAAGATGGGGACAAAATCAAGACCAAAAGTCACCTGGGTAAGGGGACTAAATTGGCTTTTCAGTTTTACCTTGCTTCTCCAGCAATTAGGCTCCCTCCAGAACCAGCCTGTTCAGGAGAGGGAGAAGTTTCATTATAGTTTTATTTTTTTATTTTATTTTATTTTTTGTCTGCACTGTGTGGATTGCAGGATCTTAGTTCTCCCACTAGGGATTGAATCCACACCTCCTGTAGTGGAAGTCCTAACCACTGGACAAGTAGGGAATTCCCATGACAGTTTTACTTTAAACAAATAACCTCATACACTACCTAGCTTAAGCATTGCTGCAAGACTCCAGAGGGCGGGGCCGTGTATCCCCAGGCCCCCACTACATGTCAGGCATACAGTAGACACTCGGTAAGCAGGGTGACACACCTAGACAGCATATTCAAAAGCAGAGACATTCTTTTGCCAACAAAGGTCCATCTAGTCAAAGCTATGGCTTTTCCAGTGGTCATGTTTGGATGTGAGAGATGGACCATAAAGAAGCCTGAGCACTGAAGAATTGATATTTTTGAACTGTGGTGTTGGAGAAGAGTCTTGAGAGTCCCTTGGACTGCAAGGAAATCCAACGCGTCAGTCCTAAAGGAAATCAGTCCTGGGTGTTCATTGGAAGGAGAGATGCTGAAGCTGAACCTCCAATATTTGCCCACCTAATGTGAAGAGTTGACTCATTAGAAAAGACCCTGATGCTGGGAACGATTGAAAGCAGGAGAAGAAGNGGGATTTCTGACTCTGAGAATCCCAGTGACAATCCACAGGCAAAGGCTCGAGTTCCCAGAGCCAGTTAATGCCAAAATAAGATCAAAAGGGACAGGAAACCAGCACCGCTGATGGTAGCTGAACTTCATCCTGCTGTGCTTAGTTGCTCAAGTCGTGGCCCACTCTTTGTGACCCCATGGACTGTAGCCTGCCAGGCTCCTCTGTCCCCTCTGGGGATTCTCTAGGCAAGAATACTGGAGCGGGTTGCCATGCCATCCTCCAGGGGATCTTCCCAACAAAGGGAGAGAACCCAGGTCTCCCACATTACAGGCCGATTCTTTATTATCTAAACCACCAGGGAAGCCGCAGCTTAGATACTAATCTCCTTCCTGACCTCTTTTCTTAGCTCTTAAGAAGAACCCATTTAAAAAGCAGCAACACCAAGTCAATGTTGGTGTTGACTTGACAATTTTGGTGCCAATATCTTTGGCAATAATGCCAAATGTAACTTTGCCTAAATGGTGTTTGTGCTTGTTTATTTCGGAGTCTGTAGCTCAGTCGGTAAAGAATTTGTCTGTAGTGCAGGAGACCCAGGTTCGATCCCTGGGTTGGGAAAATCCCCCGGAGAAGGAAATGGCAACCCACTCCAGTATCCTTGCCTGGAAAATCTCATGGACAGAGGAACCTGGTGGATTGCAGTCCATGGGGTCGCAAAGAGTTGGGCATGACTGAGCGACTAACACACACCACTGCAATACCATACGCCATTGCTATCTTTTCCCCTGCTTGGGCTTATCCCTTCTCTCTTAGGTGGCCAGATAGTGGAACAAACAAACCAGTGGAACAAACTGGTTATTTCTTTCCTTCCTTTGCATTCCTGTAGTTCGTACTGGAAAATGTAAATTCCCCATATCTGCTTGGTTACTTTGGTCTACCCACTGGGGGATCCCAGGAAACAGACAGTTACTATGTCACTAACAAGAATGATACCAGGGAGCAAAAAGTAGCAAGAGGCTAAAGGGACGGCAGGCGAGCCTCAGCACCTCCATAAAACATCTCCATGAGGATGCACTCAGCAGCCTTCCTGCTTTCAATCAGACCACTCCCCCTCCTACTGAATCTCACACACAAGCCCACACCTAGCCCAGGTACTATCCTGTCTCCATTCACATACTGAACAAATGGAGATTTTTGAAATGTGTGGACTATTGGATGCCAATAGCTAGAAGGTCTCTCCTGGGCCTCTTAATCATCTCTTCTATCTTACAGAGTGTAAGATGCACACTCAGGAGCTACCCAGCCTGACACAGACATAACCCAGAGCCTGACACACAGCATAAGGGAATATACAGCCACTTCCGGAAATTCACAGCATTCCAAAACCTCAACATTTAGGAAAAGTTCTAGGCCTAAAACTCTTTTTAAAAAATTAAATCCATTAAGATTAAAAATTAACTATGAGTGAATATAAGGAAGAGATTGTTCCAGCTCCCACAGCAAGATGGGGACAAAATCAAGACCAAAAGTCACCTGGGTAAGGGGACTAAATTGGCTTTTCAGTTTTACCTTGCTTCTCCAGCAATTAGGCTCCCTCCAGAACCAGCCTGTTCAGGAGAGGGAGAAGTTTCATTATAGTTTTATTTTTTTATTTTATTTTATTTTTTGTCTGCACTGTGTGGATTGCAGGATCTTAGTTCTCCCACTAGGGATTGAATCCACACCTCCTGTAGTGGAAGTCCTAACCACTGGACAAGTAGGGAATTCCCATGACAGTTTTACTTTAAACAAATAACCTCATACACTACCTAGCTTAAGCATTGCTGCAAGACTCCAGAGGGCGGGGCCGTGTATCCCCAGGCCCCCACTACATGTCAGGCATACAGTAGACACTCGGTAAGCAGGGTGACACACCTAGACAGCATATTCAAAAGCAGAGACATTCTTTTGCCAACAAAGGTCCATCTAGTCAAAGCTATGGCTTTTCCAGTGGTCATGTTTGGATGTGAGAGATGGACCATAAAGAAGCCTGAGCACTGAAGAATTGATATTTTTGAACTGTGGTGTTGGAGAAGAGTCTTGAGAGTCCCTTGGACTGCAAGGAAATCCAACGCGTCAGTCCTAAAGGAAATCAGTCCTGGGTGTTCATTGGAAGGAGAGATGCTGAAGCTGAACCTCCAATATTTGCCCACCTAATGTGAAGAGTTGACTCATTAGAAAAGACCCTGATGCTGGGAACGATTGAAAGCAGGAGAAGAAGGGGACGACAGAGGACAAGATGGCCGGATGGTATCACTGACTTGATGGACATGAGTGTAAGCAAGCTCCAGAAGTTGGTGATGGACAGGGAAGCCTGGTGTGCTGCAGCTCATGTGGTTTCAATGAGTCGGACATGACTGAGTGACTGAACTGAACTGTACTGAACTGAACTGAAGGAAGGTGACTTGAGCAGAATGCACCTGAATTAAGGAAGGGTCTGCTTGGTACCAGGTACCAAGCAACGTCATTTATGAGTTATTTCAACCAGCCCTTATCTCGCTTCTAAGATAAGCAAGCTTCAGACCTTTTGAAGATGAGAAAACAGATTTAAGGCAAGACTCAAACCCAGATCTGAGAAACAGCAAAGAGGATTCTTCCTGTCACTGCCATTTTATTTATTTATTTTAAATTTTATCTTGATTGCACTGGCTTTTTGCTGCTGTGCGTGGGCTTTCTCTCTAGTTGTGGTGAAAGGGGTCTACTCTTCTCTGCGGTGCATAGCCTTCTCACTGTAGCAGTTTCTCTTGTTGCAGAGGACGGGATCTAGGCCCTCAGGCTCAGTAGCTGTAGCACAGGGGCTTACTTGCCCTGCAGCATGTGGAATCATCCTGGGCCAGGGATCGAACTCATGTCCCCTGCCTAGGCAGGTGGATTCTTATTCACTGTACCACCAGGGAAGTCCTCACTGCCATTTAAAAATGTCCTAATAACATGGAGTATTACATCCTACAAGGTGCTCTGAGTTCGAGGGCACTATGTACCTTGGTAAATAACTAGAAGCTGTAGTGGTTTATCCAAATGTGATGGTAGGGACTACCCTGGTCATCCAGTGGTTAAGAATCTGCCTTGCAGTGCAGAGGACTGGGGTTCCATCCCTGGTTGGAGAATTAAGATCCCATGAGCCCCAGAGCAGCTAAGGCTGTGAATCTCAACTAGAGAGCTCACCTGCCAGTACACTACAGTGAAGAGCTCTCGTGCCACAAGGACAGATACCACATCCCACAACTAAGACCAGACGTATCCATGCGTGCCTGCGTGCTAAGTCATTTCAGTAGTATCCAACTCTTTGTGACATGGTGGACTATAGCCTGCCGGGCTCCTCTGTCCATGAGGATTCTCCAGGCAAGAATACTGGAGTGGGTTGCCATGCCCTCCTCCAGGGCATCTTCCCAACCCAGGGATCGAAACTGCATCTCATGTCTCCTGCATTGGCAGGCAGGTTCTTTACCACTAGCGCCACCTGGGAAACTCTGGAATGTATCCATATGCAAATTTCTTTTCCTAATATAAGGATGCATAGACCACAGAGAGGATGGTGAGAGTATTTTGCTGGCTTTTGTTTGGGTGATGGATTGACAGTTCACCCAGGACTCGGACTAGGAGAGAGATTTCATGCACACTTGCATTTTGAATAAGGGTCCAAGGACCATGTTGGAAACCCCTTCACATGAATGATGGCTCAAGAGAGAAGCACAACAAAGCAATTTGCTTCTGTAACTAATTCCTCTTGTCTGTACTGCTGAAGGAGCATTACTTTAGCAGCCAGTCAGTCTGATAATTGGAAATAAGGGCCACTCTCTGAGTGGGCTGAAGAAGCCTGGTTTTTATCAACCTTAGCACTATCTTTTATAATCAGTGTCTATGAGCAAAGAATAAAATAAATAAACACAGAAAGGGAAATAGCAAGGCTACTTTATCCACAAACACAGGCAAATCCTTTTTTTAATGCTATTTTGAAACTCTACTAAATCATAGTGAAACTCATCTTCCTGGCTTTGGCAGGAATCTTGGAGGGAAGTTATTGAACTAGCACTTCTGCAGATCGAGCAAAATTTTGCCAGAATCAATCCTCTTTCCAATACAGACAAAGAGGCGACCAGGCCAGGACTTTTCTGTAAGGAATTCTGTTTTCTGATTGCTAAGCGAGATCCAAGCCCCTCCTTGCTCTTGTAGTCACTTGCTGACTGGAAATGCTGGCAGATCTATCAGCCCAGAGACCATAAGACAGCATACACCCATGCACACACAAACACACTCACCACCCTGCCAGACACAGCTCCCTTATCTATGTGTTATCCCATAGTTTTGATATCAACCAATTCACACCCCAAATCGAGCCAACACCCCACTTACAGTTTATTTTTTAATATTTACTTATTTAGTTGCTTATTTGGTTGCATCGAGCCTTAGTTATAGCATGTAGACTCTTCATGTGTCTGTGGCATGTGGGCTGTTAGTTCTCTGACCAGGGATCAAACCCGTGGCCCCTGCAGGGGAAGCCCAGAGTCCTAACCACTGGACTCCCAGGGAACTCCCATCATGCCTTTCCAAGAGCTGTTGCGGCTGCCATCACCTGAAATGCCGCCTTCTGTGCACTGTTTCGCATCATAACTCAACCCTTTTTGAGTCCTGCTCAAATGTCCTGCCCATCTGGATCCTAAACCCTCTGGAGGCTAAACCAATTTAATTTTATTATTGCCAAGAAAAGTTGGTATCATCAACAAACTTTTGCACAGTTCTGAATGCAAATAAATACTATATAAACCAAGGAACATTTGCTCATTGAATGGCGTCAGTTAACTGGCCTCTCTGCCAGGCTCAGGAGTTCTGGCTCAGATCCAAGGGTTCCTTCTAACTTAGAACTTTCCCTTTAACCTTCCAGAACTCCACCTGCTAGAGAAAAACTTTGGTGCTTTTTCACAGCCTGTTGACCCCAGATCTGAGGCAGTGAGGGGATCAGTATCCCCAAGCAGGTAATTATACATGTGTCCAAGCAAAGCAAGGGCTTCCCTGGTAGCTCAGCAGTAAAGAATGTGCCTGCCAATGCAGGAGACCTGGGTTCGATCCCTGGGTCAGAAAGATTCCCTGGAGAAGGAAAAGGCTACCCCCTCCAGTATTCTTACCTGGAAAATCCCATGGACAGAGGAGCATGGCGAGGCTATAGTCCATGGGTTTGCAAAGAGTGACTAAACAACAACAAGCAAAGCAGAGTGGATGTTCATCTGCAAACTGCTGAAAGGACAGCTTATTAAGGGTAAACAATGGATTCCTGTGCTAGCTAGTATCTGATGCTGCGCCTATATCGAGGCTCACAGGAAATAGTGAGGGGGTATCTCTCCTCCCTCTTCATTTGGGGAAACCATATCCTGCCCCTAGAATGTGAGCTCCTCAGGGATAGAAGCCCAGTTACCACTGCGTCCTCCAGCACAGATTAGTCCTTGATGTGTGAGGGAAAGGCTTGAATTAACGTACAAATATGAGCACATTTGCTCACATAAGCACAAGGATGCCCACAACCTTCTTGCTGGCAGCCTTCACTGGGTAGCGGCTCTCATGGGGCTTCTTGAGTGGCAGTGGAGGGACAGGACAGGCACTCCTTTTTGGGCACAGCTACAATCACCCTGTGCTCACCCAGATGTCTATCTCCCCCTTTAGATTAGGAACTCCTTGAGGGCTGGGACGGCTTGCTCCTCATCGTCGAGGCCTCCGTGTCCAGCACAAGAAGGCATCCAGCAGAAAATGTTATTTGGATGAATGAAGGCTCTGTGACCTGACACAGGAGGCCATTCATTCACTGGCAGGAAACCACATGGGAAAACATCCCATCCCTCTGTCAGGCCTCACTGCTCTGGTAGAAAAGGCATCATATAACCAGACCCAGGGACATAATTATCTTTGGCTCCAGAAGATATTCAATTCATCACTCCTGGCCATCATAGAAACTGGACACAAGAAGACAGGTTCAGTGCTTCAAAGTTGCCTTATTCATTTAAGGTTCTCCCTTCCTTTTTCTCTCTCCCCCCATCCTGTATCATCATACACAAGTGCCAATACTTCAGCTCACGACATCAGGGTAAATGGTGACTGCTTTCATTCATACCTCTTTGGTGTTTCTGCTGGGAAGCCCTCAGTTTGCCTCTGCCCTCTCCTTCCTAAATCTGCTGCCCATTTGCGTGCAAAACCTAAACAGTCTGATTTATTTATTCATCTATTTTTTCACCTATTATTTAGGATTAGAGGTTCAGACATCCTTGGTAAACAGAAAAGGCAAGTTTGATCTGTATGTCTGTCTGTCCTAAAAGTGGCAACAAGTGTTTGCAAAAAGGCCAGTGCTTTATTCTATAAAGATATGGATCTGACCCTGTCATATGCTTTCACAAAATAAGTGGATACTTTTAAAGTCAAAATGAAAAGTAACTCAGAGGGTTATTGTAAACATATGATGGGTCCACAAAATAAGTTCTTAAAAGCCCATTGACATGACTCATACTTTTCCCATGTATCTGAAAGGCTCCTTTTCTCCTAAATAATATGTAATGATATGTGAGATTACTCCAAATCCTGGTAGGCTACAAATATAGACTTCAGGGTGACCAAAGAATCAAAACATTTGTTGGTATAGGATTGAGTCTCCTCTTCAGGGCCAAAGAAAAGTAGTGTTTATACTTCTGTCTGTTAACAGTACGGTGATTTCAGCTGCTAGAACTGAGAGTGATAATGATAGCAACATGCCTATAATTGTGTAGTCACTAAGTCGTGTCCAACCCTTTTGCGACCCCATGGACTGTTGCCCACAAGGCTCCCCTGTCCACAGGATTTCCCAGGCAAGAACACTGTAGTGGGTTGCCATTTCCTTCTACAAGGGATATTCCCAACCCACGGGTTGAACCCACATCTCTTGCATTGCAAGCGGATTCTTTACCACTGAGCCACCATAATTAAGGCAGATCAAACAAATAATGGTGTTTGGTATGGGAATGTGTCTGCTGGGTTCCTTAAAAATATTTATTTCTTTGGCTGTGTTGGGTCTTAGTTGCAGGACGTGGGATCAGTAGTTGTGGTGCATGCAGGCTTATTTACCCTATGCCACGTGCAATCTCTTTCCCGGCTAGGGATCGAACCTGTGTTCCCTGCCTTGGAAGACAGATTCTTAACCACTGGACTACCAGAGAAGTCCCTGTGGGCTGATTTTACAGCAAGATTATGGTTCTTGACTGAAAAAAAAAAAGCACAATGTGAGAGTTGTGAGTGAAGTTTTATTTGGGGACAAAATGAGGACTATAATAGCCAGGGATACAGCATTTCAGGTAACTCTGAGAAACTGCTCTAAAGATGTAGGGGCGAAGGTCAGTATGTATATGACCTTGGTGAAGGGGGAGTGTATCCATTCAAGTACATATTTTTTGCAGAAGATCGTTGCTCTTCACCAGGAAGTCAAAAAGGATTTTAGTGTTTTTCTGAATACAAAGAGATGAATTGGGCTCATGAAATCTTCTCCTGAAAATAGCTATCTGAAGACCTGTTCTGCCAGTTTTTCCCAGAGCACACAGTGCCTCATTCCTGATCTCCACCCTGAAGTCTTTTCAGAAGGTGTTGAAGGTCAGCAGCTGCAGCAGCTCATAATTTAATCCTAATAGAAGTAGATGGCAAGAGCCAATTTTCAGTTGGCCTAGTGATGAAGTTAATAGCACCAAGAATTGAAGAGAAACCTGCTAAACATAAGGAGAAAATGGTTAGGTTGACAGAGGCTCCTGTATGGGCCGAACTGCTCGCTAGAGGTGGATATATACTTCAGGAGGTACCAGAACCATCTTCTACTGTTGATGATAAGAGTAGGTAGTAAGAATAATGGGGCAATTACTTTTCAGGGAAATCTGCATCTAGTGCCCTAGTTATTAGTGGGACAAGTTAGTTTCCAAACCCTCTAATCATAATGGGTACGACTATAAAGAAAATTATTATAAATGCAGGGGCTGTTTTGAGTACATTACAGATTTGGTCATCTCCAAGAAGTGCTGTAAGTTAGCATGGCTCATCATGGATTAATATTTAAGGTGATGCCTACTATTCCAGGTCAAGCACTAAAGAGTAAATATAAAAGTGCCAATATCTTTGTGCTTTGTTGAAAATGAACAGCAGTTTATGAATACAAGTAAAATAACTGAGCTAGCATTAGACTATAAATATAAAGATTGAGCCCCGTTTTTGCCAAATCCTGTGTTCAGTCAAAAAATTGAGCTGCAAATTGAAAGCAGCAGCTTCACTTAATTCTACCAGTGCTTCTTCCACCTTTTTGGGCTGTTTTGAAGGCAAAAGAAGTAAACTGAAGCCAACTGACTACAGTATTTACCTGTAAACTAAGATTTCATGGAGTAGAGAAGCCTATCAATCTAGTAAGGATTTTTCTTAATTAAAATCTAGTAAGGATTTTGCTTAATTAAATTGATATACGATAGAGTCTTACAATCCTTATTTTCGGGAGTTAAGTAAATTATACTTGCTTAGGGTTTTGAAAGCCCTTGGTCTAAACTAACCTAAATTCCTAGCCCAGCACTGATACAATTGGGTGTTATGGGTAGTAATGGTGTAAATATTACGATCAGTAATGATAGGAAGCTTGCTTTGTATATTTGAATTGTCATTTTATTTTTATGTTGTTTATTAAAGGGTATATATGCTTGGTGAGGTAGAGTATGTTAGCTGCATATAGAAATATACATAGAGTTGGGACTTCCCTGGGGGTCCAGTGGTTAAGAACCTGGGCCTCCAATGAAGGAGGTGAGGATTCGATCCCTGGTCAGGGAACCACAATCTTACATGCCACGCAGTGTGGCCAGAAAAAAAGAACTATTAGGTAGTTTTTTTTTTTTTTTTTTAAAAAGAAATATATGTTGAGTAGGACGGGGTAACCCCGGTGGGCTGCCGTCTGTGGGGTCGCACAGAGTCGGACACGACTGAGCAGCTTCCCTTTCACTTTTCACTTTCATGCATTGGAGAAGGCAATGGCAACCCACTCCAGTGTTCTTGCCTGGAGAATCCCAGAGACGGGGGAGCCGTCTATGGGGTCGCACAGAGTCGGACATGACGGAA
>SJYV01010136.1:346566-431158 GCA_006410875.1 Neotragus pygmaeus
TTTTTAACATTCTCTTCCATTATAGGTTATTGAGTATAGTTCCCTGTGCTATATGGTAGGTACTTATGGTTGTCTATTTTATATGTAGTAGTGTGCATATTTTAATACCAACTCTTGATTTATCCTTCTGTCCCTCCACATTGTTAACCATAAATCTGTTTTCTGTGTCTTGAGTCTAGTTCTGTTTAATAAATAAGTTCATTTGTATCATCTTTTTTAGATTCCACATATAAATGACAGCATATGACATCATTGTCTTTGTCTGGCTTACTTAATATGATAATCTGTAGGTCCATCTATATTGCTGCAGATGGTGCATTTCATTCTTTTTTACGGCTGAGTAGTATTTCATTGCATACATCTACCACATCTGCTTTATCCATTCATCTGTCAATGGACATTTAGATTGCTTTCATGTCTTGGCTATTGTAAATAGTGCTGCTGTGAACACTGGCGTGCATATATCATTGTGGGCGTATGGGACTCCATTATATCATGAGTGCATCCCTCCTACCATCGTGATTTCTTGTCTTTGTCTGTAGAATATGTTTTTTGGTAGGTTCCAGTCTCTTTTGCTGAAGGCTGTTTAGCAGCTAGTTGTGATTTTGGTGTTCTTGTGGGAGGAGGTAAGCTCAAGGTCTTCTATCCCACCATCTTATCTTCTCTCCTCTCCCCTATACTTCAGATGTTGAAGGAATGCTTTGTTTAACTTATTTGTGATAGTTAAGCTTGGTGGGTTAGTTTTAGAACAAAGTGTTCATGCAGTATGAAATCCCCTGGTATAAACTTTTTTCGTTTCTTTAAGCTACACTTTGATTCATCCAAGCACTTTCTGGTATGCTTATCTTGTTATGACTTACCTCCTTTTATATGTTTGAATATCTGCAGCAACTGGAACCCAATGTGAATTGGGTTATATAATGTGTTATGTAATATTAATATGCTGATGTACATGATCGTGCACATGGAGCAGATGATATTTGATATGTATAGTCATGAGCTAATTATGTATGCTAAAGCACATGCATGTACTTACTTATGTGGGAGGCACATAATGCCCATGGTACATAGTATTGTTAGTTTTTATGATATCATCGGAGAAGGCAATGGCGACCTACTCCAGTACTCTTGCCTGGAAAATCCAATGGGCAGAGGAGCCTGGTGGGCTGCAGTCCATGGGGTCGCTAAGAGTTAGACAGGACTGAGCAACTACACTTCCACTCTTCACTTTCATGCATTGGAGAAGGAAATGGCAACCCACTCCAGTGTTCTTGCCTGGAGAATCCCAGGGACAGAGGAGCCTGGTGGGCTGCCGTCTATGGGCTCGCACAGAGTCAGACACGATGGAAGTGACTTAGCAGCATGATATCATTTTTTAATACTTACAATCAACTATGTCTACCTCAGGTCAACTGAATTAAAACCTCTGGCAAGCTGGAAAACTGCGTTGTCTACAAGCCTTTCCCACCCCCAGAATTCTGATGTCCTCTCAGTTTTGAGAGCTCTTTCCTAGAGGCAAGGGCTTCCAGGTGGCTCAGTGGTAGAGAATGTGCCTGCCAATGCAGGAGACCTGGGTTTTATCCCTGGGTGGGGAATGGAGAATCCCTGGAGAAGGAAATGGCAGCCCACTACAGCAGTCTTGCCTGGAGAATCCCATGGACAGAGGAGCCTGTCAGGCTGCTGTCCACAGGGTTGCAAGAGAGTCAGACACAACTGACCACGCACACAGGTCCTAGAGGCAAAGGACGTGGCCAAGGATGTCTCCCTAGAGAGACGACAAGCCTCGAGGGAGGGCAGGGGGGAAGGGACCACCACGTCCTGACTCCACAGGTGCCCTCCCGGTGCTGCAGGAAGTCCCTGAGAGATCGGCCCAGAGAGCCTTTCGCAACCTTACCTGGCCCTCCTCTTCAGGCAGGTCCGAAACTGACCTTTACCAAATGCTGGAACTCTTGATGAGCATTTGTACCGCCCAGATTCAGGCACTTGAAGCTGAGGGTCTGAGTCTATAGAAAATTAACTTGTCATAAATTAGAAAGATCTTGTAAACAGAACATTCTAGGACTAACTCCACTAGTTCTGCTTGTAATTGTTGCAGGGTGGTGGGAGGGGGAGATGCTAACTGGGAAAAAGGAAAAGTGTCAGTGCGTGAACTATGACTTAACATTTCAGAGGTCTGAAGTCTTGTACCCTCCAACAGAGAAGTTTGTCGGAGTGCCTTGCCATCTGTACATGAACAGGGAGCATCAACTTTCACTAGATCTTTCACGGATGCACAACTAAACTCCTGCAAACCACGAGGTAATAGCCTAAGAAGTCATTTTTTAAACTCACGTTCATTTCTCTACTTATCCTCCCATCTTCTCACTGGTTAAATTTCTCCAGTCCTTGCCATCCTAGCTGACTTTCAGCCCTACCTGATGTCAAACCTGGGCAGAAAGCAATTTGGTCAAAAGTATTTCTCTTTCTTCTTTCTTTGTTAGAGGAATATAAAGGCTCAGCTTCTAAAATGTTCCCCAAGTTGAAAAATGTGATATATAAAGTCAGTACCTAGGGAAATGAAACTTACCTTAAGTGTAGATTTAGCCATTTTCTACAATTTGTGGGGAAGGCAAAAAACTTTAAAATATATATATATTGAATTTCATACAATTTTTTTTTATCATATTGTAAAGTGAAAAGCCACATTCCATTTACATAAGGAACTCTGATGGGCTTCTGGGTCCCCTGGAACCAGAAGTCAAACTGACAGGAACAGAGTGAAGCGATCCCTGAGCTGCATAGATGTTTCCTGGGAAAAGAAAACTGAGAAACTGTCTCAGGGCAAACCACTGCACGGCATTAAAAAAAAAAAAATGCAGGCACTTTCCTTTCCTTGGAAAACTATCTTACAGGTTGCCAAGGGATCTAAGAGGGTGATGTTTGGATTTTCTTTTTCCAGATAAGTGTTGTTCATTTAGGGATGGGAACACGACTGCGGCAGGATTTTCTTGGCCTCATCGCTTCTCTGGGACCAAGCTCCTAGGGCTTCACAAATTGGGCTGATTCAACTATTTTCCAGGTGCTAGAACCTCCACTCAGGGACAAAGAGCATCTCTCTCACCTCTGGAGCCACGCTCTGTTGGCATGGGCTGGCGGCTTTGAGAAATGAACTCCTGCTGGGCACACGTGCTGGTTTCTATGGCAACAGCCATCCAGGCTTGCGCCAAGGTTATTGGACTTAGTGAGTCCCCACAGAGACTAAAGACAACCTGTCTGGTGCCTTCCTAGGAATGATTTTTTTTTTTAATCTTCCCCAACCTGGCTGCTGATAGTCACTGACAACTTGGTGCAACATCCATGCTCTGCATCCCAAATACATCCCACAAATTCCAGCTTCTCTCAGGCTGTTTTTCTGCCTCCAAACAGGAAGACACCACAGTGTAGCAAGTTGCAAAGACAGCATGTTTTTCTTAAACTCAGCTTTATTGCAACAGAAGGTTACTTACATCCCTTATTAACTACAATTTACTGAGTACCCCTGATCTACCAAGCACTGTCCTATGCACTCAACAAACACAATCTCATTGTTCAGAACGTCCCACAAAATTAATGTTATGATCCCTTTTTCATATTGTTTAGCCTGCAAGTGGGTTTTTTGGGGGGTTTTTTGCAATTTTTTTCTTGTAGTTGATTTCTGATTTCAGGACACTGTGGTTGGAAAAAATGGTTGATTTCAATTTTCTTAAATTGCCTGGAATAATTAAACAATCTGATATATCAACATGTAGTAGAAATAATAGGAGAGCATCTAATTATTCTAGACTAATGGATGAAGAATGCTCACTGAATATCATAATTCAGTGCTCTTGTATTCTTTGGATAAAGGCTGGCATCTTTATCCACTTGCAAAATTTTGCCAAGTGCCAGCTTCCCCAGCCAATGATCACAGGAAACAGGCTGCCTCCTAAAGTTCACACCTGCAAACCTGACTGTCGCATTTTTTAAGCATTAATGCAGAAAAAGCCTGAGAACATTGCGGCCATCTCTCCCACTGCAGCGGCTCTAGTGGCAGCGCTGGAGCGGCTTTCGGGATTTCTTCATTTCTGTAGTTTACCTTTCTCTAGGCAACGGGTTTATTTACTGCCCCTTCCTCTTTTTATTGGGCTTTCTGGGCTTTGCTTTTCGCTAACACGTTGGCCTCCATTTACTGGCTTCAGCAAAGGTGGTCATCCAAGCCCCTCAGAGAATCACAGTACTCCTAGACGTAAAATCAGGAACAGAGAAATTATCCAGTAGCTTGGGGACACTCAAGTTCTTTCTGTAAAAGGCCAACTTTTCAATCCACAGGAAATGAGGAATGACACCAAATTAGCCATGATTTCGTCCTTGTCCCTTCTACTTTTTTTAAGCAGAAAGCTCAGATTCATTACTCTACTTTCCAACACAAGGTATTCTGATTCCATCCTGTCTTCCCCACTCTTCTCTTCAAATGAAAGAAGTGCTTTGCTCTGATCTCAGAACAATGCACATTTATCGAACCACTGCTGTGTGCCAGGCACTAGGTAAAAAGTCATTTGCATGGGTTATCTGGAACCACTTCCAGCTACAGAAGAGAAAACTAAGGCACAGAGAGCTTGGCCCAACATCATGCAGGGTCAGATTCTGAGCCCTGGCAGCTTTGACCCCAGTTCAGTTCAGTTCAGTTCAGTCGCTCAGTTGTGTCCAACTCTTTGCAGCACCATGAACTGCAGCACACCAGGCCTCCCTGTCCCTCACCAACTCCCAGAGTCCACCCAAACCCATGCCCATTGAGTCAGTGATGCCATCCAACCATCTCATCCTCTGTTGCCTCCTTCTCCTCCCACCTTCAATCTTTCCCAGTATCAGGGTCTTTTCAAATGAGTCAGTTCTTCGCATCAGGTGGCCAAAATATTGGAGTTTCAGTTTCAACATCAGTCCTTCCAATGAACACCCAGGTCTGATATCCTTTAGGATGGATTGATTGGATCTCCTTGAAGTCCAAGGGACTCTCAAGAGTCTTCTCCAACACCACAGTTCAAAAGCAACAATTCTTCACCCCAGAGGCTGAGCTATTTACTGCCATCACTCTGTCTCTCAAGCCACCCAGGACAAGCTGAGCTTTTCCCTCCAGCCACCCAATATCTGACCTTCAAAGCTCTGCCAAAACCCCGCTCTTTCATGACGTCTTTGACCACTACAAGGTGATGGCAAATTCTCTCTTTGGATCTCCTCAACCATTTACTGTCTCCACGTTGGTTCTGGCAGTGACTCTCTGCTGCCTTCTGCTCTGTGACAGTGGAGGACAGTGGAAAGAATTGATTCTGAATCACACAGACTTGGATTGCAAACCCACCTTGGGTACTTTCTGGCTGTATGACTGTCCATTCATTCAGCACCTAACATGTGATACATCTTGAGGCTGCAGTGGTGAGCACAACACAGACCAACCCCTGTCCATTTAGGACTTTTCTGGATCTTGAGCAAGAGACCTGGTCTCTTTAAGCTTCAATTCCTCATCTCTAGAATGGGAATAATAATACTGATCTTATGTGCTCAGCTCAGAACAGCCAAGAAGTATCAGAGTACCCTGTAGAGTGCTTAGCACACCATACACGCTCAACAAATGGTAGCTGTTCTAATAACTACCACTGTAAGTATTTAGTCCTCTTAGCATCAGCCTTATTTCCTCAATAGGGCTCCACTGTAGGGTCTAACTGTGTGAGTCACCACTCCCTCCCTCCTTCCCTCCTTCTCTCTGTCGCCTCGCCTCACTTCCAAATGACAACCCAGGATTTGGCGAGCAGAAACAGGTATTCATGGACATAGCTGTAGTAACCAAGAGTCAACTGTGGCCCATGGGACTGCCCTTCCTTATGAGTAATGCTGGCCCCAAACCTAAAATCTTGGGGCTGATCCAACCTGATTAGCATTCTGTATCAGCTTCTGCTGGGCAGTAAGGACTCCCCAAGTCATCTCCTGATTGGCATTGTTCAGAACGTTCTGCTTTAAAGGGAGATGGCCCTCCAAGACCCCAAGCATTAATCATTTAATTCACTCATTAACTCTGGGCCCCTCACAGCCACCCTTCCATGATACAGAAGTTCCTTGCAGCCACAGCTAGACAGCTTAGAGGTACGAACACAGCTGTCCGGGCCACTGGTTTAGCCTCCAGAGTAACACTGTTCCTCTCGGGAACTGGCCATGCCCATGCTCCCCACAGGGCTGGCCATCTCACAGCACACGTGAGTAAGGAAGCAGGGTGAGAGAGGGGGGGTTCATCTCAAACTTGTTTCCAGCACCAGCCAACATGCTTTTCTGGTTTAACTCATCTTCATTTGCCCAGTTATAGTATAAAAATAGAACACAAACACGGATTTAACCTAGTTCTTCACCTGCTCAATTGCTCACGACTCTCTGGAGGAGATCCCAGTTCCTCTGCAGGCCTTGCCTTTTCTCTTCTGCTTCCTGCCTTCCCTTCCAGAATTGTTTCTTGCCAGCTCCCAACCCTCACACTCTGCACTCCCATCACTTCAAACCTCTGGCTGCCTCCATAATACACTCTTCTGCTTTCCTCCCCATGCCTCTGCCACTCTTTTCCCTCCCTCATTCTCTCCCTTGCCCACCTGGTAGATTCCCTCTCGGTTCAGGCTAACTTCATTTATGAAGTTAATTCCCATGTTCACCCAGGTGGAGCTGACCGTTCCCCCTCCTTGGTCCTGTCACTTTTTAGTGGTTCCTGCCATCCTGCAGGGCTCTTACAGGAGATGAGGGAGAGGGTGCCCCCAAATATATCAGATGTTAGCCATGTACCACCAATGGCACCCCACTCCAGTACTCTTGCCTGGAAAATCCCATGGACAGAGGAGCCTGGTGGGCTGCAGTCCACGGGGTCGCTAAGAGTCGGACATGACTGAGCGAATTCACTTTCACTTTCATGCATTGGAGAAGGAAATGGCAACCCACTCCGGTGTTCTTGCCTGGAGAATCCCAGGGACGGCAGAGCCTGGTGGGCTGCCATCTACGGGGTTGCACAGAGTCGGACACGACTGAAGCGACTTAGCNCGAGCGAATTCACTTTCACTTTCATGCATTGGAGAAGGAAATGGCAACCCACTCCGGTGTTCTTGCCTGGAGAATCCCAGGGACGGCAGAGCCTGGTGGGCTGCCATCTACGGGGTTGCACAGAGTCGGACACGACTGAAGCGACTTAGCACTTAGCAGTAGCAGCCATGTACCACACCGTGGGCACTTTGTGTAAACTCACTCTGATGTTCGCATAGTCCTTCCCCCATTAGATTACACCAAGATGAAGACAGGTGTTACTTCTTTTTTATCACGGCCTCCCTGATGCCTAGAACTTTGTAGGTGCCGCCCCTCCCAGGATGTTTATAAGCTTAAATTCAGCTTGCACAATAGTTGAAAACTGAATGATCAGTGTCTACTATGAAAGTGTCCAAGTGGTTAAGGTTTCATGCAGCAAGACCAGCAAAAGAGCAGTTCTTACACTGCCATCATTAGACTGAGTCCAGGAGACCCCCATTTACGGTCAGCTTTCAGGGCTGGAAACAGCAAAAAAAAGTAGGAGAAAGAAGAAGCTCTCACTTACTGAAGTAAACAAACATCAACTGCAAAAAGAATGCAAGAGATAAGACATATAAAGATTATAGTGCTATCCTGGGGAATTCCATCCAGGCAGCCTTGCTGTGTGCTGTCTTAGCTGGATGGGTGGAGGTATAATTTATATGCTCAGACTTCATCATCCTGATTTTTTTTTTAAAGGTGATAAGTTGTTTTAATCAACCTGACTTATTCTTTTTTCCCCTTCTCTGATACAGTTGTAAACTACAAGGCCATTTCCTGTAGTTCCTCCTTCTGTTTGTCTGATATATTATGCTCTCTTCCAAATTTTTCTCCTGAGAGCATCCCTCTTTTATTACTTTTCTTCTCAGTTCTTATAATGAAAGTTTGCAAAGCATGACTACTGTGTTTATTTCTGATCTGAAAGGGAGATGGTACAAAACAGAAAGGATACGGGTACAGCCGGAATGATTTTAGAGCAAAATATTGTGTTCTTAGCAGATAAGCATCATCATGCAAATTTTAGAAGCCAGTGGTCACCGTAATTAGGGTACAGGTCTCTCAATTATTAGAAGCCTTTGCTGCTGCTGCAGCTGCTGCTAAGCCACTCCTAGTCGTGTCTGTCCCATAGACAGCAGCCCACCAGGCTCCTCCATCCATGGGATTTGCCAGACAAGAGTACTGGAGTGGGTTGCCATTGCCTTCTCCGTGAGAAGCCCTTAAAGAGAAACAAAATGAAACCAGGAGGCAACTTGCCCCTCCCTCACTCAGGTGATCTATCTTCTCCGGCTGCTTTCTAAATTACTGTCTTTTTTAAAAAATGAAGACTGCATCCATGTTTATGTTTGGCACTGAGCCAGCTACACTGTCAGCACACAATAAGGTGTTACCTTGATTAATAGGAATAATAATCGTGCAACATGAGAAATTTTCAATGTTTTCCCTAATTTTATCAGCTCCTTTTGCACCTTCCCTGAAGTTGCAAGTGAGAAAAAGAATTCATTTGTACACACATCCGCCCTGTGCCTCAACCATCCCACTTCCTTTCTGTGCCAGATGAATCTCCCAGAGATGCAAGTTACCAGGAGGAGATACTGCAATCCTGAAGCTCTATTCAGAACACTTTTCTAGCTCTGCTGCAGGTCCTTGAGCAAGTCACCCAGTGCTGCAAGGTGGTTCTGCTTCCTTGCCTGCAAACATTGGGGCCTCCACCTTTGCTTTATCTGCCCTTTCATATGGCACTTCCTTGGGGCCAATTACACTGACCAGCAAAATGATGCTGCCTTTCATGATCTCCTACCGGGTTTCTTTTACTTGACTTCTGTCTTGCAGGGAATGGTTTTAAAATAATGCTGGTCATATTTGCTCATTGAATGATCAAACTAACTGCATTTGCTCCTCTATGGTTAATATATTATTCACTCCTAAAGGCTCAGCCCAACAGTCATCTCTTCCCAACTCTTCTCATGGGACCACCTTGGATTACACACACAGACAGATGCATTCTGTGCCCTCAACAGCCCAATGTTTAGACCTCGACTTAATACTTGCTTTTTGTCTGTTTCCCTCTTGAGGGCAGAGACCACATCTTATTTATTTGGGGGTACTTTGCAGCAGTTTCACCTAGTGAGAACACATAACAACCCTCAAGGAGAAGTGGTTACAAGGGTTTAAACAGCAATCAGACTGTCGAAGCCAAAAATGTGATGGACGTGAAGTGTCCAATGAGTACACCAGTTGTCCTGTCCAACTGGGCAGTGAGGTGATGCCATTCAAGGGGACTTATGGAATGGGAACCAGAAGGCATGACATAAGACCACAGAGGACTAGAAGACACAGGAGGTGAATTGGTACTTTCTTTGGTTCCCCGATTCTCTGGCTCTTAAAGCAAAATGATGCACTGATGTCTAGGGCTCAAGTACAGTGACAGACCTGGAGGCTGGCCAATGGCCCATGACCATCCTCAAGAGAGGATGGAAAGATACCACAGCAGATGGAGGCAAGAAAACCAGAGTAGAGGTGAGGGTCGCCGGAGTCAAGAAACAAGGGATTTGCTTAAAGCAGGTAACAATCTCTGAACACCATGGAGATCCTAGTAAACCTGTTCATGTTGGTAGTACTGGACACGTAATAGCTTTTATGGGTTTGCATGGCCCATAAGTTCTAGTGACAATGACTACAATTATCAGGAGATCGATTAGGACTTGTTTAATTGTAAGGGATGGAAAATCCAACTCAAATTGCTTTAAGTTTTGATTTTTTTTTAAAAAAAAGAGTATTGTTCATGTAAAGGGATTTAGACCTAAATTTCAGATACAGCTAGATCCAGATCCAGCTGCTCAATGAAGTCATCAGAAATCTGTTTGCTTCCCTCTATTAGCTTTCTTCAATTAGAGGCAAGGATAGCCATCAAGAGCACTAGGCTTAAGTTCTTAGAGGGATGTTCATAGTGATACAGGCTTTCCTCAAAAACTAAGAAAAACCTCAAATAAACAATCAAACCTACCACCGAAAAGAACTAGAAAAAGAAGAACAAACAAAACCTAAAGTCAGCAGAAGGAAGGAAATAATAAAGATCAGAGAGGAATAAAATAGAGATTTAAAAAGCAATAGAAAAAAAAATCAATAAACCAAGAGCTTGTTCTTTGAAACAGTAAACAAGAAGAAAACAAAGAGGACCCAACTAAACAAAATAAGAAGTGAAAGAGGAGAAATAACCACCAGTACCACAGAAATACAAAAAAACACACGAAAAGAATAACAATTACATGCCAACAAATTGGACAACTTAGAAGAAATGGACAAGTTTCTAGAAACATAGAGCCCACCAAAACTGAATCAAGGAGAAATAGATAATTTGAACAGACTGATCACTAGAAGTGAAATAGAATCTGTAATTTAAAAAAAAAAAAAAAACCTGCCTGCAAGCAGAAGTCCAGGACCACATAGCTTCACTGGGGAATTCTACCAAACATACAAAGAAGAACTTATACCAATCTTTCTCAGACTCTTCCGAAAGACTGAAGAGGAGGGAACACTCCCAAAGTCGTTCTATGAGGTCACCATCACCGTGATACCAAAATCAGACAAAGACAATACAAAAAAAGAGAAAATTACAGGCCAATATCTTTGATAAACATAGATGCAAAGTTTATCAACAAAATATTAGCAAACCAAATCCAACAATGCACAAAAAAGATCATACACCATGATCAAGTCCAAGTCATCCCGGGCTCACAAGAATGGTTCAACATGCACAGATCAATCAGTATGAATCAGAGCATCAACCAAAGACAAAGACCACACGATCATCCCAGTAGATGCAAGAAAAAGCATTGATAAAATACAGCATCCATTCACGATAAAAACTCTTATGAAAGTGGGTGTAAAGGGAACACCTCAATAAAATAAAAGGTATTTATGACAGATTTTATGGAGGAAAATTCATCAGTGTCTAGCAA
Source organism: Neotragus pygmaeus (assembly GCA_006410875.1). Taxonomy (NCBI): domain Eukaryota; kingdom Metazoa; phylum Chordata; class Mammalia; order Artiodactyla; family Bovidae; genus Neotragus; species Neotragus pygmaeus. Next base: position 357,606 of record SJYV01010136.1, read on the forward strand.
AATAACATACATCTATCCTTTTACCTCACAATTACATTTTGAGGAATCATTACTATTACAAATACAAAATGATAGCATACAGAGATATATACTGGGGCATTTTTGGTCATGACAAGATTAGAAACAAGATCAGTTCAGTACAGTCGCTCAGTCGTGTCCGACTCTTTGCAACCCCATGAATTGCAGCATGCCAGGTCTCCCTGTCTATCACCAACTCCCAGAGTTCACTCAAACTCATGTCCATCGAGTCAGTGATGCCATCCAGCCATCTTATCCTTGGTCGTCCCCTTCTCCCCCTGCCGCCAATCCCTCCCAGCATCAGAGTCTTTTCCGATGAGTCAACACTTCCCATGAAGTGGCCAAAGTACTGGAGTTTCAGCTTTAGCATCATTCCNACTCGATGGACATGAGTTTGAGTGAACTCCGGGAGTTGGTGATGGACAGGGAGGCCTGGTGTGCTGCAAATTCATGGGGTCGCAAACAGTCAGACACTACTAAGCGACTGAACTGAACTGATGATAAATCATAATGGAAAACAATATATTTTTAAAAGAATGTATACACATGTATAACTGAATCACTCTTCTGTACAGCAGAAATTAACACAATGTTGCAAATCAGCTATACCTCAAAGAAAAAGGCAGCCTCCATCTCTTGGCTGATGGCTCCTTCCTCCATCTTCAAAGCCAGCAACATAGCCTCTCACCCCTATCATCACATTATTTTTTCTTCTATAGTGAAATATCCATCTACTTCCCTCACATAAGGACTCTTGTGATTGCCTTTTCGGTCCAGGTGTGTCCCCCTCTCAAGATTCCGAACTTAGCCTCNGCAACATAGCCTCTCACCCCTATCATCACATTATTTTTTCTTCTATAGTGAAATATCCATCTACTTCCCTCACATAAGGACTCTTGTGATTGCCTTTTCGGTCCAGGTGTGTCCCCCTCTCAAGATTCCGAACTTAGCCTCATCTGCAAAGTCCCTTTCACCATATAGAATAACAGGCACAGGTTCTAGAGATTCGCTTTTGTGGGCCATTTATTCAGCCTGGATGGCATCACTGACTCGATGGACATGAGTCTGAGTGAACTCTGGGAGTTGGTGATGGACAGGGAGGCCTGGCATGCTGCGATTCATGGGGTCGCAAAGAGTTGGACACGACTGAGCAACTGAACTGAACTGATTCAGCCTACCATGGCATATCCACAGTGAAGGGAAGACAGGGCTCGAAACCTTCCAGATAACTGTCTTAGGGCAACGGAGTTAATATTAAAATTGCTAAGTTTGCCTCAAGAAAAGATTGACAGGAGAGAAAATACAAAACAAAAGTTGACTATTCTACTATTTAGAAATGTCTGTTCAAGCCCTTTGTCCATTTTTTTAATTGAGATGTTTGGAGTTTTGTTGTTGAGTTGTAGGAGTTCTTTTATATATTCTGAATATTTGGATATTAACCCTTTAGCAGATATACAATTTGAAAATATTTTTCCAATTCCATGTGTGGCCTTTTCCCTGTTGATAGGGTCCTTAGATACACAAAAGTTTTTAATTTAGTCCAGTTTTTTTTTCTTTTGTTGCCTATGCTTTTAGTTCATATCCAAGAAATCATTGCTAAATCCAATGTTATGAAGTTTTCCCCAATATTTTCTTTGAAGAGTTCTATGATTTTAGCTCTTACATTTAGGTCTTTAATCCATTTGATTTAATTTTTGTATATGGTGTTAGGTAAGCATTCAACTTCAATGTGTATATCCAGTTTTCCCAGTATCTCTTTTAAAGACTAACCTTTCCCCATTGAATGCTCTTCTCAAAGGACATTAACCATATATGTACAGGTCTATTTCTGGGCTTTTTGTCCTATTCCGTTGTTCTATATGTCTGTCAACAACATCATTTTTAATAGCCTTAAAGTAGCAACTCCTCCAACATACATCAATAGCAGAATAAATACATAAATCATGAGGTAATTATACTGTGGAAAGTACACAGAAATGACAGTAGAAGATTTATAACTAGTAACAACACTGTGGAAGAATCTCACAAACATACATTGAGCAAAGGAAAAAAAACCAAGCCAGACACAAAAGAATACTTATTTTATTATTTCATTTTCATAGACTACAAAGGCAGGCAAGTATAATGAATGTTAATGAATGCTTCTCAAAGACAGGATAGTCATTACTCCCAGAACAGGGAAGCAGTGTTAACAAGGGGGTGTGGCAGGGACAGGAACGGCTTCTGAGCTGCTGGTGATGTTTCATTTCTTGATCTGAGTGCTAGTTTCCTGAGCATGTTGCATTAGTAAAATTCATGAAATTGTGCATCTATAATTTGTACACTTTTCTAAATGTTATGTTGCAACAAAATGTTTCTTTTAAAATAATTGTTCAAGTAGACACAAAATCTAGCAAATATTATTTCACTGCAAGAACCATGATCACAGCCTTTGGTCGATCAGCTGACCTGTCAGAAAGCTCAGTCAATCAGAAATCAGCAATGTCCAGCCTGTTCCAGTCACACAAGCGGAGTGGTGGTGAGCTGAAAACAGCTTATCAAGTTCCTAGCATCAGTTACTACAGTTCATGTTCTGAGTTCACGAAGCTGAGGTAAACAAAGTGCATTATCCATGATCAGCGTCTAATAATAAAACAATAAAATTATACCTGTTGCTAATACGCCTATGACTGGAGACAGCATGGCAAGGGCAGACAATTCAATCAGGATATGCAGTAAGTTAATCCTGGGAGGCTCTGGAAGAACGAAAGGTGCCTCCTCTCTGACTGTCACCAGGAGTCTTGTGAGTCACTCTGAAGTACCACTGGCCACAGAAGCCTCAAGAAAGATGCTTTTCAACCTGCTCCGCCTCCTTTGTACTGCTTCAAGCAAGGCTATGTTGCTTTGCTCCCTTCACACCTTTCAAGTGATTCCCTCTGAGGCTTGTGCCCACTCATCACATGCCAAATTCTGTGCTGAAAACTCCCTGTATCATCTCTGCATCTGAACAATAACCCTGGAGGTGAGGTCTATGCTCATGCAAAGGGAAGAAGATGAAGACTGAAAAAGTGTCAACCCAGGGCGGACTTCCCTGGTGGCGCAGTTGATAGGAGTCTGCCTGCCAGTGTAGGGGACAGGGGTTAGATCCCTGGTCTGGGAGGATTCCACATGCCAAGGAGCAGCTGAGCCCGTGTGCCCCAGCTATTGAAGCCTGTGCCCCCACGCCTCATGGCGCAACTACTGAGCCCACATGCTGTGATCACTGAAGTCCACACACCCTAGAGCCAGTCCTCCGCAAGAAGAGAGGCCACCGCAGTGAGCTGTGCCCCGCCAGGAACAGTCGTCGCCGCTCGCTGCAGCTAGAGAAAGCCCGTGCAAAAGCAACGAGGACCCAGCACAGCCAAAAAATAAATGAATGTTTTTAAAGTGTCAGCCCCGGGAGGGAGGCTGTGCACGTGTGACGGTGTATACCAGAGCTCCGTTCCGTGCTCTCAGCTTTGCTGCAAACCTAGTGAAAGTGAAAGTGGTTCAGTCGTGTCCGACTCTTTACGATGCCATGAAATTCTGCAGGCCAGAATACTGGAATGGGTAGCCTTTCCCTTCTCCAGAGGATCTTCACGACCCAGGAATCGAACCAGGGTCTCCTGCATTGCAGGCAGATTCTTTACCAACTGAGCTATCAGGGAAGCCCTAGCTGTAAACCTAAAGCTCCTCTAAAAAATCAAGTCCTTTAAAAAAAAAAAAAAAAGTAAGCGTCTTGCCCAAGCATAGCCAGTAAGTGGCACACCTGGATTCAGAATGAAGCTTTCAGACTCCACACCCTCCCTCTTGCCTGTGACCCCACAGTAACGCCTCTGTATCCTGCTGCGTCCCCAGCCACAAGGAGCTTACAGCCTTGCTGAGGACATGAGACCTGAATGGACAGAAGAACCCCCAGGCCCCTCAGTGATCTCAGGCTCTCCTGCTGTCTTCCTCACCAAACAGAGACGGTCTTACTTATCTCAGAGTCCTCCTCCGGAGGACCAAGGCACAGAGTGAGCGTTTCAGAGTAGGTGCTTCATGAGTGTTTGTAGACTCAGGGAAAGGGAGGAAGAGAAGAATGAACTTTCTGACGGGAGACCATGGAACATTCTAGAAGCCATCACCCCTCTCAGAACTCCAAGGGCTAAAGGGTCACAGTGTTCTTCCACCTAAATATAGGAAGTCAAAGGTGGAGTTTAGGGGGTAGCTTGGTGTTCTTCAGATCCTGTCTTTATTTAAAATTTCGCTATTTTGTTCAACATAATTTTTTCCCCTCTAATTTTGATTTCAGCATTGCTTTAAGATACTACTTCTCTTGATTTTTGAGTTTGTTGGCTGCCCCTTACATTTTGCTTTGGGGGCAGGCACCTCACTCCCCTAGTCCCAGCGCTGAACCTTCTTCACACTTGAAGCCAAAGCCACACTCGGGACCCAGCAATCTTGTGAAGACAACCACTGGGTTCTCAGTCCACAGCCACAGAGTCCGTGCCCAGAACATTACAGCCCTGCCCTCCCCAAGCAGTACAAATTCGTGTGTTGGCAGCTCATAACCAGGGGAGGACAATTTCAACAATGTTTCAGTGTTTAATTAAATTTCAAGAACACCTGTTTCATCAGGTTATAAATTCCCAGTGAATTTTAAGAGGCTTCTGTTTGGCACACAGAGCTCTCACTTTCGAGGCTGTAACCACAGCAACATTTTTGCTTGATCATCTGTCCTTCACTCCTGCCACGCACACCACACCTCATCCCCTGCCTTTGGAGCCCTAGGGAGCTGACGGTGACGGTTCACACTCCATTCAGCTGTCCGCTGGCACAAAAGCAGCATAGCAGTGTTTCGTGCTGTTGATTTGCCTTTTCCTGACAGTTCACCTAAAGTTGGGACGTTGGTACAAGAAAGCGCAGTACTGTAAACTGAATGTCCTTCACTGCCTAAGGGCAGAGAACTGAAGCAGCCGCCTCTTTCTGCAGCATCTCTAGCCCATGATCCGAGCCCTAGGCTGGGCGCCTTGCATGTATCTGCCCCCTCTCCAAGCTGCAGTTTCCTGCCCTGTGAAAGGAGGTGATTACAGCCACCACCTAGCCCTGTAAGGATTAGGAGCTTCTCTCTGAGGTCACAGAGCCAGTAAAGGCTAGAGAGGGAAGGCCAGGGAGCCAGCCCTTCAGATTCCCAAATCTGCCCACCTCACTGACTCCCGGTTCTGAGAACCCCAAGGATCACCTCGGGCAGGGGTCCCCAATCTCCAGGATCTAATGCCTGACATTCTGAGGTGAAGCTGGTGTAATAATAATAGAAATAAATGTAATGCACTTGAATCATCCCCAAACCATCCCCTCAAGCTGGTTCATGGGGAATTGTCTTCCATGAAACAGGTCCCTGGTGCCAAAAAGGTTGGGGATTGTGGACAAGGGGCAAAGCAAGGAACTAATGTCCAGAATGGTGGTGCTGAGGATGAGGAACTTATGAACACCACCACCTGCATGAAGGCTTGATTGGGAGATGAGGCAGCTGCCGTGAAACCCTCCCCACCTGAACTAGATTTAAGCCGGGAAGAGTCGGCAGATAGCCTGGTGGTAGTCATGGCGCTGGGCCGCTGTCCAGTACGCCCTACGCTGACTGGCCTGCCGCACCATGCCTCGATTTCTACCTTCAGAAAATGGGCAGAGGTTTCCAACTCATGGACTTGAAGGATGATTTAGAAGAGTTCATTCTCGTAAAAGGTTTAGGGCCTAATACATAGTAAGAGCTCAATAGGTGTTAAATTACTATTATTGTTGTTGTTGATTACCATATAAAGTGCTTTTCACAATAACATGCTGCCATCTCCAAGACACTGTTTCACACTCCTGGTGATCTGGGCTGTCATCGCTCACACCCACCCACCATGCGCTTTCCTCCGCAGCATGGGCTTGCCTTTCCTTATGCTCTCAAGTCCCCCGCGTGTCCCCTGCTAATTAGACCTTCAAGAGGATACTTGAGGCTGTCACCTCTGTCAAGTCTCTGACCACCCCAGTCCTCAGTGACCTCTCTGCCTCTGCACCCCAGCCAACATATGTGACCTCGTTTCCCCATCACATGACGCATCTGAAGGGCCCCTAGCCTTGCCTGTCCTACAGTGGATGGAGACAGATCATGGACCATCCCAGGGCCTGTGCTCAATGCTCAGCAAAGCCGTGCCCAATCCCGACGCTCATTCATTCCTGCCTTCCCTAAACACCTAATGTGCGTTTTGTGCTGAAACACGGAACCAGTGCAACGAACAAAGCAGAGACAGAACCTGTCCTCGCAGAAGATGCTAACACAGAAATGATTAGAGAAATAACTATACGATTCTGAATTGTGATCCAAAAAATGAAGACGAATAAGAGTGGATGAACTATCTGGCGATGGATAAGTATCCTACTGCTGAGCATCAGCTTAAAACTGTGGAACTTTCACAACCTCGTCCCTTTCTAACAATCACTTCACTCGACAAATGATACTGTCTCTAAATACAAAATCCCCAAAGCATCAAGGTAGGAAGAAACCCAATGGGTCTTCCCCATTTTCCCATGCCTTGGCAAAGGGATGGCTTGCTCCGTGGTGCACAGGTTCTGGACCCAGGCTCTGAGGCCTCTGGGGTTGGCACTGGCCTCTCAAGGCAGGAGCAGTTTATCTGGAATTCTGACACGGCCTCCAGGAAGGAACAGCATTCAGATTCCCTTCGACTGACTCTTTTTTTTCCCCAAGCATAGACAGTGGTTGGGTTTAAAAGCCACCAAACTAAGGGAATGGTGAAAGCTAAGAAGCTGCAAGCAGGAAATGATAGCAAAACCCATGCCTGGGGTCTGACCCATGCAAACCTCAGCCTCCAGCCAATTGTTACTTGTAAATCTGAATGGAGTTTTTTCCAGATTTTTTCAGGGGATCATGGAGTTTTGTTTTTCTATCAGAGCACTTGCTAAAGGGATTTTTGGCTAAGCCTGGTAATTCTCCCCTTTTTTCCCTGGAATAGGAGGCAGCTAACTTTCTCTCACCTTCAGTCTTAAGTGTAACTTGAGTGGTTCACTTGTTCATTCTGGGTGCCTTTCAAGGGCCTGTGTGTTTGTAGGCCATAGCCAACCCTGCTTTACCACGCCAGCCCTGCTCATGCCAGGAAGGGATCACTTGCCATACAGCCCGTCATCTGCAGTGATTCCTGCTGGGGTCAGGCTTTTTCTTCCACCTCACTTTTCTTTGCATTTCTTCCCCTCCCAGGAAGCACAGGGCCCTAAGTAAACACTCATCTTCAGAATCACCAGCTTCCTAGTGCTGCCGCTGTTGACTCTTCTGAGCCCTGGACTCCAGAATTGTTTTTGTACGTCTGGGATACCTATGGCTTCCTCTGCCTTAGCCAACTGTTTGGGACCTGACTTCATTCATTCCCATTTGTCCAGTACTGTGCCATCTGCCAGGCAGGTCAGACTCCTGATCAAGGCCTTGGGTTGTACCTGAGGGAACCTGGACTTTGATATCAGGAAAGTCTAGGTTCCACTCGCAGCCACCCCATTACTAGATGAATTCCACTTTCTGCATCAGCAAAATACAGAGTACCATAAAGTTAAAAAACAGAAAAAAATATTTTATCATTTTGCAGATTGAATGACATAGGACATAATGTATACTGACACTATGTATATTCACCTGGACTTCCAGGCTTAATAGACATCCTATCCTGAGTTCAGTCACTCAGTCGTTTCCGACTCTCCGTGACTCCATGAATTTCAGCACGCTACGCATCCCTGTCCATCACCAACTCCTGGAGTTCACTCAGACTTGCGTCCATCAAGTCGATGATGCCATCCAGCCATCTCATCCTCTGTCGTCCCCTTCTCCTCCTGCCCCCAATCCCTCCCAGCATCAGAGTCTTTTCCAATGANTGCCTGCCACGCCCCAAGCACTGCCTTGGGTGCTCTACATCCACCATCACTGAATCCTTACAGTAGCGCTTTGATGTGGGCCATCCCTCCAGTTTACATACAGATAACCGGGGCTTGGAGAGCTTAAGTGCCCCATGTCACCCTGTTAGGAAGAAGCCAAGCCAAGCCATGTTTCATCGCAGAGTCTGTGACTTTCACCTCCAGACCTATACCTCCATATCAGGAGTTTCCACTTACAAATTTGGAAAAAACTAGATGTGTGGAATTATTAGAGTCCATGGAGAATCATGACTAACTCCCCTCATAAATTTTCAGAGTGATCTCTTGATCTCCNAGAGTCTGTGACTTTCACCTCCAGACCTATACCTCCATATCAGGAGTTTCCACTTACAAATTTGGAAAAAACTAGATGTGTGGAATTATTAGAGTCCATGGAGAATCATGACTAACTCCCCTCATAAATTTTCAGAGTGATCTCTTGATCTCCCCAAATTTTGAAAACCAAGCATCCAGTCCCAACAGTCAACACAGTCCATCAAGCTGAAATTTTGTAAGGGAATACTGGTGACAAATGTTTCTCAAGTTACAAAAAAAAAAAAAAACAATTCCGCTTAGTAGCCTCATGGATCATGGAAGCGTTTATGTGAGTCTGGGCCTCCCTCCAGCTCTTCCTAGGGTTTCTGCTTGGATTCCTTCACTTATGAATTGTTAGCTTTTAGAACAGGGTTAGTGGAGCTCTGCAGAGAGCTGTGATATCATGGGCCAGTTGTCTTAGCAACTAACAGATATGTGCCCTCCCCACTTCCCTCTACCATCCGAAGCACGATGGGTTTTAAACACTTCTCTCTGGTTCCCACCCTTACCAGCACAGGATATTCTCAGGACCCAAACTTGAGTCCCAAGTAGATACACTGCAAAGACTTTGGCAAGTTTTCCAAGAATTTCTTCTCCTCCTCTCCCAGGCTGGCTTCATCTGCCTGCTGGAGAAGTATCAGCAGCTCTCACCACAGCCTCGAGCTGTCATCTCAGAGGACAGCTTCATGATGAAGTTGAATCTAGCCCACTTTCCATCCTGGTCACTTGCCACTATCAAATATTCAAGTGGAACTAATGAGTGCCTTTTACTTCCCTTGAACATAAAGAGTCTTGAAGAAATCGAACCCCAAGAGCCTGCCAACTTCAGGGAATTAGTCTGGTCTTTGAGAAAATGTATTTGCCACTCCCACCCCCTCAAAATAGTTCTGTTTCCCCTGCCCACCTAAAAGGATAATAATATCTTCATCATTACTATGCCAGCAAGAAAAATGTTTCTTTCCCCAGGAGGCAGAAACACATTTTCTGACTGAGCCTAGGAGACCAAAATGTTAAAATTTAAATTCACTTTCTTTATAATACCTTTAAAATATCTGGGACCTGCCCCTGAGTTCTGTGCAGTCAGCAGTTTCTCATAAGCTCATTTATTTTTCATACTGACTAGAAATAGAGTTTGATCTTCCCCAATCGCATTTCTGTCTGCCCCTGGAAACTTCCAGAGAAAGGACCTTGATATCTAGGAAAAGAGCAGCTTGGAAGAGAAGTATGGAAGGGCTGGCCACTGAACGAAGCCCACAGTGGTTTCCAGAGNTTTTCATACTGACTAGAAATAGAGTTTGATCTTCCCCAATCGCATTTCTGTCTGCCTCTGGAAACTTCCAGAGAAAGGACCTTGATATCTAGGAAAAGAGCAGCTTGGAAGAGAAGTATAGAAGGGCTGGCCACTAAACGAAGCCCACAGTTGTTTCCAGAGGAAGGCAGCCCTGGAAAGCGCACCTCAGTGATTTTCCTCCATTTCCTCTCCTAAAGCTCTCCAGATAGAGAACGTCCCTGAGAGGACTTTGGGGCAAGAGCTCTGAGTCTCTGCTGTAACGTGTCATCACACCATTTCACAGCGACAAGAGGAAGAAAACCCAGTTGGTGCATATGAAACTGACATGCTTTCTACAGTCAGCAGCAGAGGAATCTGCGAAAGCAGAGAACAAAAAGGGGAGCCGTACCAAGGCTCTAATCAAAGCTCTGAAATTACCAGTGTCCTGAATCAAAAAAGATTCTCAAGGATGAGCCCAGTCATTCGCCATATTTCCTGACCCAAGTCCCAAACCACACATCCAGAACTATGGGTTTGCCTTCTCTCAAATTCTGGAGTGTTCTGAAAGGACAAGGATGCAGCCTATTTGAAGATTGGAATTCAACCGACTAGTCAGTCTGTCCTCCTAGCATCAAAGAGTCCAAACAAGAAAATAAAGTATGAAGTGCTCTCAAGTTTTAAAAAGGGTGGCAGTGGCTACAACTGGACCAAGGCTTGGAGCTGTCCCTGGTGCTGCCTTCAATGGCTACAATAGCCTGGGGCACCCAGTCTTGCCTTTTGATCTGCCCATGGCATCTGCCCATGTCCAACTCCTTATCACTGTCCTTCTAGCTATACAGTCCCAATTTATGCATTTACAACCACACCCATTCTGAGTCTCTGCATGTTCTGCAACATTCCCCAACCTCACTGGACTGAGCTCCACCACCTATTGATTGAGATCTTCAGCCAAAAACCCAGCCCACCACCACCTCAGATCGCTGAACACAAACATATTTGAACTTCATCCCAAAAACAACATCGGGTGACTGAAGAATTTTAAGTAGAGGAATAATGCCAGCACATTTGATATTTGGGAAGGTCATGCTGACCTCAGTGCAAGGAATGGAAGAGGAAATGGGAAAATAGTTATAGGCTGGTGCATTAACCTCAGCAAAATATAATAGACGAGATAAGGGAAGTGGCAGAGGAGCTAGAGAGAAGATTGCGGTTTCAAGAAATATTTAGGCATTAAGATAAGCAAGATGTGGCTGAAGAAGATGCAGTCTATGTGGAGAAAAAAAGAAGCCCATGTCAAAGATAACCCCAAAGTTTCCGATTGGACAATAGGTAGGGTGGTGTTACCAAATATGGAGTTGAAAGCACAAGAGAAGACACAAATTTGAAGGGAAAAAATGTAAATTCAATTTTATATATGTAGAGTTTAGGGAATTTGTGGCATATACATCTGGAAATGCTAAACGAACAGTTGACTGCAGATCTGGAACTCAAAAGAGACACATCTAAACTTAACATAGAGATGTTGGAATTATCAGATACAGGTGGTGAGCAAAGGCATGTGACTAAGTATGAATGATCCAAGTCAAAAGAGATCCAAGGAAATTACTCCAGTAATTTTCAACACTCACTTCTTTGGAATATGGATTTTCAAATTCGTGAATAAGTAGTGAAGAGTCAGATAGAAGGGGGCACACTGAGGGGTGTGTCAGGAAAACAAGAGGAAGGGAATGTTTCCTTGAAGAATGGGCCACAGTGTCGTAGAAGACAGAGATCACATAAAATTCGGCTTGCAAAGTGTCTACAGAATTTAATGACAAAGATCTTAGGCAAGCTCCACTGGCTAGCCTTTCACTGCAGAGAGGGTGAGACCGAGGCCAATTTAAAGTGGGTTGAAGAGAAATTGGAAAGTGAGAGATTGGAAGAGTAAGTGGATATAACTCTTTCAAGTTTGACTGTGCAGGGAAGGAAACACCAGAAGGGTGGGCTGAGGACACCATGAAGACTTTTGTCGTTAAGGTGAAAAAACGTAAATATATTTAAATGCTGGCTGCATTGAGCCAATTGAAAAGGAGATGTTAAAGATGAAAAAAGAGATAACTGGAAGATTAAGATTCCTGAGGAAGTAAGGGGAGGGAATATGGGATCCAAGGCACCAGCATTCCTCTCCTGGATGGAGGGGAGAGCTACAAGAGGTCAGAACCCACCGATGTATGAGGAAGTGAGTCAAATGAGGGCTGACAGTCAGGGAGTTCCTGCCAAACCTGCTTTAGATGCCAACAGTAGCACTTTCTCCCACCACTTCATCAACCAAAAGGAGAAAGAAATTTGTTCTATCAGGAAAACTGGAACATATTGGTGTGTGTTAGGAGGAGGCAGATTTTGATTTAAGAGAAGAAGAAATCTGCTAACAACTGGAGCTCTCTAGTGACGGAATGGAATCCACAGCGAGCCGTCTATCAGAGGCAGTGTTCAAGTAGAGAACCAGGTGCCATAGCCTTCCTGGCCAATATCAGGGACTCCTGTACTGGAAAGAAGCTTGAGCTAGACCGTCTCTAATGACCCTTTCAGCTATGAACTGCTCCTGCTTTCAAGGCAGTCCCTGACTCCTTCCCAGGAATCCTTGAATTGGCTACTGTTTTTGCCTATAAGGGGTCGTGGGGGTTCTTAGACCACCAGTGCTAGAGACGTCACTTGCAGAGGGGCTCATAGTGGGTATTCAGGAGACAGATTTGTCCACTAATAAACAACTTTGTATCATGTCATTTCACTATTGGAAGTTTATTCTGTGGAGACTTGCTTACCCTCAAGAACTCCCTGTGCATATATTGGCTGTAATCCTCACAAAACCCTGCAGGACAGATGTTAGTCCCACTTTATAGATTTAAAAAAAAAAAAAAAAGCCTTGGTTTAGGGAAGTTTTCCAAAGTCACACAGGTAGTAATTAACAGGGTCAGGATTCAAAGTCAGGTCTGTCTGACCACCAAGCCCACATTTGCTATTATGCCCCACTTTTTCTCCCTTAAAGACTAGTAGATGGTAAGTTTCTTGCAGGCCAGCAGGGTGATTCCTGTGTTTCCCCTGCACTGCCTGAGCCTGTTACATAGGAAGGGCTTCAGTTCAGTTCAGTTCAGTCACTCAGTCATGTCTGACTATTTGTGACCGCATTAACTGCAGCACGCCAGGCATTCCTGTCCATCACCAACTCCTGGAATTTACTCAGACTCACGTCCATTGAGTCGGTGATGCCATCCAGCCATCTCATCCTCTGTCATCCCCTTCTCTTCCCACCCCCAATCCCTCCTAGCATCAGGGTCTGTTCCAATGAGTCAACTCTTCATATGAGGTGGCCACAGTACTGGAGTTTCAGCTTTAGCATCATTCCTTCCAAAGAAATCCCAGGGCTGATCTCCTTCAAAATAGACTGGTTGGATCTCCTTGCAGTCCAAGGGACTCGCAAGAGTCTTCTCCAACACCACAGTTCAAAAGCATCAATTCTTCGGTGCTCAGCTTTCTTCACAGTCCAACTCTCACATCCGTACATGACCACTGGAAAAACCATAACCTTGACTAGATGGACCTTTGTTGGCAAAATAATGTCTCTGCTTTTAAATATGCTATCTAGGTTGGTNGAGCATCACACTGTCCTTGAAATCAGTGTGAATAAGCTGGACTTAATAATAACTGGAGGGTTGCTTGGTCCCCTGGGCATTCCCTGAAGCAATCATGCCAAGGAGAAACTCTGCTCCTTGGGGCTAAGAATTTATAAGAAAAGACTGCATTTTATACATCATAAAATTATTCCTGCAGAAGCAAGCTTCTCTCTCTGGGACACACAAGACCACAACAAAGAGCCCAGCTTTGAGGCAGGTTCTTCACAGAGATCGTGTATAAATGCTGAGCCTCAGAATCTGCAAATTAGGATTTGAGGTACCCTGCCTGTCATGGTGGGGTAGGGCTTTGTTAGCAAAACCCAGTGTCAAGGTTTGTCCAAACCCTTCAGGTGCACACCCACAAATCACTGATGCCAACTCTGCGGGGACTGTTCACTCCAAAACCTGGAGTCGTCCGGAGAAGTCTCCATCCTGCCACTCAATTCTCCAGTCCGCCACCAGAGGAAATTTTGCATCCTTGGCCCCTCAGAAAGACAAGTGCCTCTCAGAACAGTGGGCAGTTTTGGGGATTAAGGAGCCCTGAGCAGGTTCACAAGTACTGAACTCACCGCCACACATGCAAAGGGCCAGGAAGCCTGACTTGAAACGTGCCGAGGTCTTGGCCCAGCATTGTTCATCCGCTCCTCTGGGCAGATGGCGTGACAGCGTAGTTAGGTTGTGCCTCCTCGGTGCCATTCATCATCAGGGACTGCATCACCAGGCTTGCTGGGGCCTTCCAATGCGCTCCCCCGATGGAGGCACTGCCAGATTAGCCTTCCCCTCCCACTCCCTGCTTTGGGCCACACCGTGGGCAGGAATGCCTCCCTCCACACTTCAGCCACTGCCAGGCAGCCACATCTCCACCCACAGCTCTCTTCTGGTTTCAAGAAGACCATCCTCTCCCCCTGATACTTCAAGCCCAGTGATGGTGGCAGCTTCCTGCTCCTGACTGACTCTGGGTACCTCAGCATCCCTTGTTGATCTTCAGAACCCCACCCTTTGCTCTATAAGTCTCCCCTCATCAAACCATCCAAGAGGAATTCTGTTTCCTAGCAGGGCTCTGGCAGGTAAAGACATACAATGGAAAGGGTGTTGATCTTGGATTAAGGAACCTAGGTTCGAGATGCTGCTCTGCTTCTGACTAGCCGTGTGACCTTGACCAAACGCTTCATCTCTGAACTGCAGCTCCCGACCACATCACCAGAGTAAGAAGCTGGGTCTGTGCAGGGAAGACGTCCCTTTTCTTCACATGAGCACCAGCATTCCCTGGGGCTTCCCTCTAGGATCCAGGGGCTCTGAAGAGCAAGCCAGACATACCAGTCACTAGTTCCTGTAGTGACTTTGATACTTGATATATACAGATTACATGGTCTTCTCTGGAGAATGAACACAATGATTACGATAGCAATTTGCTTAAAAGAGGTTGTCTGGGCTTCTCTGGAATCAATATTGTCAGGAGAAATATCAACACCCTCAAATATGCAGATGATATCACCCTAATGGCAGAAAATGAAAAGGAACTAAAGAGCCTCTTGATGAGGGTGAAAGAGGAGAGTGAAAAAGCTGGCTTGAAACTCAACATTAAAAAAAAACTAAGATCCTGGCATCTGGTCCCAGCATCTCATAGCAAATAGAAGGGGAAAAAAATGGAAGCAGTGACAGATTTTATTTTCTTCGTCTCCAAAATCACTGTGGACAGTGACTGCAGCCATGAAATTAAAAGATGCTTGCTCCTTGGAAGGAAAGCTGTAAAAAACTTAGACAGTATATTAAAAAACAGAGACATCACTTTGCCAACAAAGGTCCATAGAGTCCCAGCTATGGTTTTTCCACTAGTCATGTATGGATATGAGAGTTGGACCATAAAGAGAGCTGAGCATTGAAGAATTGATGCTTTTGAACTATGGTGTTGGAGAAGACTCTTGAGAGTCCCTTAGACTGCCAGGATATCCAACCAGTTCATCGTAAAGGAGATCAGTCCTGGGTGTTCATTGGAAGGACTGATGCAGAAGCTGAAGCTCCAATACATTGACCACCCGATACGAAGAACTGACTCACTGGAAAAGACCCTGATGCTAAGAAAGACTGAAGGCAGGAGGAGAAGGGGATAACAGAGGACAAGATGGTTACATGGTTTCACTGACTCAAAGAACATGAGTTTAAGCAAGCTCTGGGAGATGGTGAAGGACAGGGAAGCCTGGTATGCTGCAGTCCATGGGGTCACAAAGAGGCGAACACAACTGAGTGGCTGAACAATAACAGTGACTTAGACATGAGAGTTGGAACACAAAGGAGGCTGCCCACCAAAGAACTGATGCTTTCAAACTGTGGTGCTGGAGAAGACTCTTGAGAGTCCCTTGGACTACAAGGAGATCAGACCAATCAATCCTAAAGAAGTCAACCCTAAGTATTCACCGGAAGGACTGATGCTGAAGCTGAAACTCCAATAATTTGGCCACCTGATGGGAAGAGCCGACTCACTGGAAAAGACCCTGATGCTAGGAAAGATTGAGGGCAGGAAGAGAAGGGGACAGCAGGGCATGAGATGGTTAGATAGCATCACTGACTCCATGGACATGAATTTGAGCAAACTCCAGGTGGTAGTGTGCTGCAGGCCATGGGTTCGCAAAAAGTCAGACATGATGGAGCAACTGAACAACAGCGTTGGGGTTCTCAAGGCACTCAGGAAGGGAAGCCAGGTACTGATTGTACTAGACACTGGCCCTTCCTGACACGAGGCTGGCCTTAGTCTCCTGTAGTCTGCCAGGTGTGTGGGCTGCAGGAGCCCAGGGCAATGCTTGGCTCTTTGCGGGTAGGCACCCATTCCTCCAAGGGCAAGTCTCAGGAAGGGCCCAGCAGTGCCCCCTCGTGACCAACACTCACAGCCATGATGAGTTCCAGGGGGGACCTGTGTGGGGTGCCAGCAGCCTCCCCCACCCTGACCTCCTGCATCTAGAGCCCCTCACCGCATCCCAGGTGCCACCCCTGGGAAGATCATCACCTCACGTGGTCCTTGCAGCCTCCTCCTGATGCCAGCAGGGCAAGAGCTTTTGACATTTACATTTCACAAGTAATAGACAAGTGCATTCAAGGAAAACGAGTCCCAGAGGCATTTCCCAAAGTTGCACAGCTCACAACCAAAATCCGGGCCTTAGTGTCTTTTACAGAACCCGATATTCGATTTATGTAGATGATTAAACTAAATTACTGGCTTGAAGGACTTTGTGTCTGGAACGAGGCCAACTTTGGCATGTTTTTAATTCAGGATTAGAAGCATGTCCCCTGGCTGATCTCCATAATGTCATAGGCTTACCGGGAAATAAAGACAGCTCTCTCTGCGAACTTCGGCTTCTTATCTCCACTTTCCCACGTGCTTCGGCGAATGCTGTCTCACACAGGTGGGGCAATTTGGGCCAAGGTCACACAACTACTCAACTCCTCAAGTCAGCGCCGGAGTGCCCATGTCTCCCAGTTCTAAGTTTGGGACTGTCTTTGCCTCCTCGCAATCCTTCAGTTGATCAACAAATGTGCTAACTCAGCAAGGGCCAGGCCTGCGCCCAAACAGTGGCAAACGAGGCCCAGCTCCTGCCCTTAGGAATGTTTAGAGTCTGGTGGGACAGTGGCATGAAAGACAACAGAGGCCCAGGGGATGGCTGTGAGGAAGGGATGTGCTAGGAGCACAGGAGGAGCCCCTGTCTCCCTTGGAGGTGCCGCACAGAGGAGCAGGGGAAGAGCGAGACTTGAAAGACCTGAAGATGACCTGGATCCAGCAGGCAGGGCACTGCCGGAGGAAGCAATATACTGGGCCCAGAGGGAGCTATGTGGGCCAAAGTGTAAGCGGATCTGGCCAGGCTGCTCAGCGGGGCAGGAGCCTCAGGAGCAAGGATGTGACAGACGGACCGGGACAGGTCAATAGTAGAGTCTCCCTGAGTCTGTATGGAGACAGCGATTTCCAGGGGAAAGGACCACCATGACATCCGGGAGTCATCCAAGAGTTTCAAAGGGAGCCACAAGGCAGCTGATTCTTGGCAAGACCTGTGTGATGGTTACTGCACCTGATGACTTTCAAGAGCCTCTCTCCAGGAAGGATAAAAAGCACCAACCACAATAACAGTACTCGCTACTGCAGCTGCCGAGCTCACCTGGCACCAGAAGGAGCCCTGCTGGTGTTCAGAGAATACAGTCAGCGTTTTATTACAGCATCTGGTGGACTCATCTCACTCTGAGACGAGATGCAAACGTGCTTTAAAAAAAAAAAAATGCTTAACAAAAAAAACAGAAGCGGCCTACCCTCGGGTCCAGCCAGGTGCAGCTCCTGAAAGAAGCTGCTCTGAGCCTCGGCGGGGAACTCATCCTTCTGGGTGTCCTGCACCCTGGCGGGCACCCACCCCCACTCATGTCTGGTGCTGTTGAATGTTTCCTGAGTACTGGATCTGGCCTCCTCAGTGAGCCTGGGGCTTCCAGGGCCAGAGACCACAACTGCACCTTCACAAAACCTACGGCCACAGCGCACGTGTGAAGGATGTGAAATAAATGAACGTGGATAAAGGCAGCTCCCTCCTCCCTTAGTACAGCAGGGCAGTACAGGCAGTGCATGCCCTTCCTGACAGCCTGTCTGTGTGTCTCCCCAGGAGGGACAGCAATTGACTCCCTGGCATCTTACCTTCCCCATGATCAATTTCTCCTGGCATTTGTCAGACTCCCACACCTCCGCTAGGGCCCTCCAAGGGCGGGTTCTGTTCATGGAATCTCAGCACAGCCCATCTGAAGGGAGGTGCCTTTCTTAACTTCACTTCTGAGAGCAGAAACATCAAGACAAGGGAAACCAGAGAGAAAAGAGGCTAGGCTGCAGCAGAGACCCAAGAACACTGGCGCAGGGTTCCAAGTGACAGATGTTTCTAGAGGGTCACAGAAGCTGGCCCAGGAAGGGGCCACAGTTACAGCTTCCTACATGGTGTCTCTCTGTTGATTAAAAAGCTGTGGCTTTCTCCCCTCCCCCTGACAGACCCCAGTTCCATGTCAGGGAGCCAGATCCACGGATCCTGAACGTTTTTTCATCTCCAAGAGCCTCCTGTCCTCTGCCAATAGCCAAGAAAGGGCCTATTAAGCCATAAACTCTTAGTAGCTGAGATCTCAGAAATAAATTAATTTAGCAGATACTCCTGATAATCTGGCCCTGGGAAAGCAGAACCAACAATAAGCCTTGCAGGAAGGGTGAGACTCCAGTTGCGTAGAAAGATCAGAAGAAGGGGGAGACAGATATTCAGCTCCCCATGTCTAAGTCCTGTCCTGTGCCAAATACATAACACATATGGCTATTTTCACTGCGGTCTTCGCAAGAGCAGGTGCTGTTATCCGCACTGACAGATGAGGTATCAGCGGCACAACAAAGCCGACGTGCTTGGTCAAGGTCCCATTGCTAGGCTAGGGCATGTCTGGACTTGATCCCTGCTACTGAGCAGAGAGTCCTATGAGGAGACTGTTTAAAAACAGATCTCCCAGGCCCCTGTTAGAGACCCTGACGCATGAGTGTGGGGAGAAAAGTCCAGGAATCTGCATATTTAACCAGCACCGCAAAGTGACTCCAGTGCTTTGGATGTCAGGTGGTGGTTTATAACATGAGCTTTTGAAAGACCCTTGAGTTAGAAACCTAGCTCTGTGACCTTGAGTAAGCCACTTAAGCTATCTAAGCCCCAGCTTCTCCATCTGTAGCTGATGGTATGCACACCACACGGGCTTGTGGTGAGATTTACAGGGAATAATGCAGGAAAGTGCCTGGCATGGGCTCACCTCTAACATTGCAGGGGCCTGGGGCAACAGCACAAGCAGAGGTCCCCCGGCCTGCAGCTCACTGCCCTTCACTTCTCGCCCCAGTTCTACTCTGCACCCTTAGGATCTTGTCCTGTCAAGTGCAGACAACTCAGGACATAAGCAAAGCTTTGTTCACACCCACTGAAAACAGCGTTCCCCACCCCTACACCCTTTGGACCTAGGGTTGTACAAACTAGAAGCATGGTCTGACCCAGAGACTGGATTCAAGGAAGATGACTACCCAAGTGGGCAGGAAAAATCTAGGCCTCCTGGTACTCGAGGGGATGAAGGCTTCTGATGGGCATGTTCCGCTGGTCCACAGACACCTCACCTCCTGAGGAAGGCACAGCAGGGGGCCAGCCAGGCCAGGGCCCTCCAAAGTCAGGGCCCAGGGAAGGGGCCCTGGTCGCCTAGGTCCAAGGACAGAGGGTCAAGTGCATAGACGGAGAAGGAAATGGCACCCCACTCCAGTACTCTTGCCTGGAAAATCCCATGGATGGAGGTGCCTGGTGGGCTGCAGTCCATGGTGTCGCTAAGAGTCGGACACAACTGAGCAGCTTCACTTTCACTTTTCACTTTTTCATGCATTGGAGAAGGAAATGGCAACCCACTCCAGTGTTCTTGCCTGAAGAATCCCAGGGATGGAGGAGCCTGATAGGCTGCCTTCTATGGGCTTGCATGGAGTCAGACATGACTGAAGCAACTTAGCAGCAGCAGCAGCAAGTGCACAGAGTTGACAATTCTATCTTATACCCTTGAAAGTTGCTAAGAGAGTAGATCTTTAAAGTTCTCACTTAAAAAAAGAAACAGTAATTATGTGATGTGCTGGAGGTGTTAGCGAAGCTAAGGTGCTAATATTATTGCAGGATGCATGTGCGCTCAGTGGCTCAGTGACGTGTGACTCTTTGCGACTCTGTGGACTGTAGCCTGCCAGCCTCCTCTGTCCATAGAATTAGCCAAGCAAGAATACTGGAGTGGGTATTTTATCCTCCAGGGGACCTTCCTGATCCTTGTACACCTGTATCACATTAATGCATGGTACAGTTTAAACTTATACAATATTACATGTCAATTATATCTCAATAAAATGGGGTGAGGGGACCATACTACTTGGCAAAGGGTTAGCACATTCCAAGGGCCCCAGTGACACATTACTACTGCCAGCCCTGACTGTGGCCTTGATCTTGGTGCCACCATTGTTGAGCTCACACTTTTTGATGCTCCAAATTGGAAGGCAGAGGCCCATGACATCACCCACAGTCACATAGGGCTGGTCATGGGGGAATCCAGAGATGCTAATGCCTGTTCTCCAAGACAGCTGCAGAAAGAAAACACACAGAAACCACCTGGTCCACGTGGCTCTCAGAATACTTGAGCGCATTTCCTCACGTGCACTCTTATCAACAGGCCTGAGGGGAGGAGCTGGCAATAGCAGGGGAACTGATCCCCAGTTTATGGTTGAGAAACCGAGAAATGAGCGAACTCTCACTATTATGGCGTTTATCACTTTCTCTCTGTTAAGTTTTGGAGCTGGATGGATCTGAGTTCAAATTCTGCCTCTGGCACTAGGGCCTGGGGCAGCTGTTCACTTCTTCTAGCCTCAGCTTCCTCATCTGTGAGATGGGGAAAATACATGCTTCAAGTATTATAGACATTGAAGGCAATAATATACGAAAATCAATTAACACAGAATCTAGCAAATTCTGAGAGCTCAGGAAGTGTCACCTGTTATTATTTACCCTATATTATTTACCTTATTGGGCTTCCCTGGTGGCTCATTGGTAAAGAATCCACCTGCTAATGCAGGAGATTCAGGTTTGATTCCTGGGTCAGGAAGATCCCCTGGAGGAGGAAATGGCAACCCACTCCAATATTCTTGCCTGGAAAACCCCATGGACAGAGGAACCTGGCACCTTATAGTCCACGAAGAGTCGGACACAACTTAGCAAGTGAACAACAACAACAATTTACCTTATTGGGGAAGATGGTTTATCTGTCTGAGTGGGCTGCAAAGCCCTGCAAAGGGGCCAAGATCCATATTTCATTTCAGATTCCTCTTCCCTTGAGAGCTAAGCACAATGTTTGGGACATACCAAGCGATTGATAAATGTTGGGAGGATAAGTAAAATAATTTAAAATGAATGAGAAGGGGAGAAGAGAGTGATCCACAAAATCCACAATACCTTGATCCAAGCAAAGTCCAACCAGCTTAGGAACCTGGTGAGAGGGAGGCACCAATGCACCCTTCGCCCAGAGCGCTAATTGCTTCCAAGACAGGCATACCATATGCCAGGCCCAACTCAGGCTCCAGCAAGGCTGGAGAGATGATGGGAGAAGGTTTCAGAAGGATCTGGGAACACAGCTAACATTAAATGACTCATTAAAAAAAAAAAAAAAACACGAAGCTAAACTGGAACCATATAGTGGGATCACATGATAATATAATATAAAAGTTTAACATGCATATGTATATATTTATTTAGTTTCCTTGAACAGTCTGACAAACCCCTTGGGACCTGCTTTATGACAGGAAAGCTATTTTCAGACCAATATGTTAAGAAACCGAGTCTCTACTCAGGACCTTAGCATGCACCCCTGGGGCTCAGTGGACTGGGTGGGTCTTGCCTTTGGCTCCTCCAACGTGATCTGGGCACAGACCCCTTTGCCTCATTCAGAGAAATGCTAGGATTCTAAGCCAAGAAAAAGTTCCCAGAAGAGAGATGGGTCATGAAGGATGAGAGCCAGAAAACTAGAGGAAAGATCAAGTGTTTGAAGGAATCCAGAGAATGAAGTGATTTTGTTTTCACAACAAATTAATTTAGGCAGCACACGCTTTCATTCTCTTTCAAGCCTACATTAGAAAAATATCCATATTAGCCCTGGAAAAGAACAATCAGGACAAGGCTCAAGTGATTCTAATGAGATCCACATTTCCAGGGCATTTTCCAGATTTGAAGCAAGGCTGAGCAAGGTAAGATGTCAGAACTGAAAGCTTAGGGGAAAGAGACAGGAGAAGTCCCACTAAATCAAAAAGGGCCTTGTCCTAACTCACGCAAGTGCCCACAAGGGATCATCTTAAATGTGAGCCTGCTGGGTGTTACTATGGATCTACACCTCCCCCATCCACTCGTAGAGCCCCCTACTCTGAACATCTATTGCAATCACCAACAATAAAAGTCATCTGAAGTTCCTGATTGTGACCCACATCAGGTATATAATGTCTTCTAGGAGGCACCTGTTTCTCTGTTAACAAGAAGTGGGGTACACAGTCAGGCCTTCTGCCTTTGGTAGGCTGCAGACCTTCAAACCTGGCACTAATCCTTTCTATCGGGGCACCCCTGTCTGTCAGCCCTTCCCATGCACAGAGCAACACCCCCCAGCCAACCCTATCCACAAGCTCGGTTCTGTACTTCTCCTCCAATCAAGTTTCTGAATCCTTCCCCAAAAACATACGAAGGTGCAGTGTGGGAAGGCAGTAGAACCTGAAAGAAGGATGGAAGAAGAGAAAGGAGGGGAGGGAAGAAAGAGGAAGGAGCAGAACATTTCTTGAGCATCCTTCAAACTGCTCCATGAAGCAGTCCATTTTATGCCCTGTTTTGTAGATCAGGAAGTGAAAGCCCAGAGAGTTTAAGTAACTTTCAAGAACACACAGCTGATTAGTGGAAGAACTAAGAGTTTTATTCATGTCTTCCTGGCTCCAAAGTCCCATCCTATATGTTTTCCTGACTATTAAAATCATCCAAACTCACCATGCTAACTGTCACACTTACACCCAGCTGGACCCAAACTGAGGACCAATGTCACAACAATTATGAGTGACAAGGAAGTTCCAAACTGCTTGTTATTTCACCCTGAACCTCCCAGTACATTTGAAAAAGACCAAAACTTCCCAGAAGAATTCATTTTACCCTCCTCATTCAGTAATTCCAGGAAAAAGGAGGGCATAAGTAGTCTTGAGACATACCTCAGGGTTTGGATTTCATAAAAGCAGTCAAAGTCCTAACCTCTTCAAGGTCTAATTAAACCTCTGTGGTCCTACACAGATAGAGACAAAACTCTAATTCTAAAATATACATGTTCATAGCAGCACTGTTCACCATAGCCAAGACATGAAGGCAACCAAAGTGTCCATCAACAGGTGAATGGATAAAATGTGGTACCTATATACAGTGGGGATAGTACCCAGCCATTAAAAAGAATAAAATAATGCCGTTTGCAACAACATGGATGGACCTAGATATTATCATCTAAGCAAAGCCATAAAGAGATAGACAATACCATGTGACGTCACTTACATGCAGAATCTAAAAGATGACACAAATGAGCCTTTCTACAAAACAGAAACAGACTCACAGATGTAGACACAGACTTGTGGTTGCCAAGGGGAAGGAGGATGAGGGAGGAGTGGATCGGGAGTGTGGGATTAGCAGGTATAAACTATTGCATACAGAATGGAGAAATGACAGGGTTCTCTGTTGAGCACAGAGAACTATATTCAATATCCTATGATAAACCATAATGGAAAATATAATCATCTATATACACATATAACTGAATTACTCTGCTGCACAGCAAAAACTAACACAACACTATACATCAACTATATGTCAATTAAAAAAAGAAACCTCTGGGAGCATAACTGCCACCCCACATTACTCTAGTATATGAGTGTGTGTGCTGCTGCTGCTACTAAGTCGCTTCAGTCGTGTCTGACTCTGTGTGACCCCATAGACGGCAGCCCACCAGGCTCCCCCGTCCCTGGGATTCTCCAGGCAAGAACACTGGAGTGGGTTGCCATTTCCTTCTCCAATGCATGAAAGTGAAAAGTGAAAGTGAGGTCACACACAGGAATGTGTGTAGATATGGATAAATATTCATGTGCATTTTGTTTCATTTTATCTGTATCATATACGTGCACATTTTGTTTTGTTTTAACATCTATCTGTATCATATATATGTTTGTGGGTGTTGATATACATATAAAACAAAATACACAGCAAGTTCTCATTAGGATGTCTCTGTCTGGCTGACACCTTGAGTGTTTTTATCTGCAACTGGACTAAGTCAACACCACACTACATAAAGCTTTCTTCCAAGGAAAATAACGTAACAAGACAGACTGGAAGATGGATGGAAGAAAGCTGCTTCATCATCACATCGAAGAATGTGCATTCTTGATCCTTCCTTTCCCTTCTGGGAAGGAAGTTCTATCAATGTTTAAATCAAGACAAGGTACTCCAGGGTTTTCTCTCAGAAACCCTTTCATCTTGGCTCGTTTTCTGAGCACAAAACACCCAGCGCCTGGGCGGGAAAAGGCACGGACACCTAGTGACACGGGGTCTCGGTTGGTGTCTGTGCCTCCCAGGGGGACCTGGAACTCATGAACTCAGGCATAGTGCCTCTGACTGTGACTCCCACTTGTTTTCACAGTTGAAAAACAATTCATCTGTGATGTTCCAGGCCCCTCAGAGGGGGCCTGGAACTTGGATTTTCTGGCTCCAAAATCACTGAAGATAGTAATTGCAACCATGAAATTAAAAGACACTTACTCCTTGGAAGGAAAGTTATGACCAATCTAGATAGCATATTCAAAAGCAGAGACATTACTTTGCCAACAAAGTCAAGGCTATGGTTTTTCCAGTGGTCATGTATGGATGTGAGAGTTGGACTGTGAAGAAAGCTGAGCACTGAAGAATTGATGCTTTTGAACTGTGGTGTTGGAGAAGACTCTTGAGAGTCCTTTGGACTGCAAGGAGATCCAACCAGTCCTTAAAGAAGACCAGTCCTGGGTGTTCATTGGAAGGACTGATGCTAAAGCTGAAACTCCACCACTTTGGCCACCTGATGTGAAGAGTTGACTCATTGGAAAAGACCCTGATGCTGGGAGGGATTTGGGGCAGAAGGAGAAGGGGATGACAGAGGATGAGATGGCTGGATGGCATCACCGACTCGATGGACATGAGTTTGAGTGAACTCCGGGAGCTGGTGATGACAGGGAGCCCTGGTGTGTGGTGATTCATGGGGTCGCAAAGAGTCAGACATGACTGAGCAACTAAACTGAACTGAACTGAAGAGCCATCATTAAGACAGGTAGAGCAAGGTGACTTTATAGACCTCTGATAATCTTAGGACTTCTCTCCCAGGATGTTCATTTTTAATTCAGAGTATTTAAATACAGTGTTCTGTATTGCTTGAGTATGTCACTTTCTCTGTAATAAAAGCCTCCCTCCCCATCACTCACTTTTCTAGTGTGGATTCAAAGCCAACCAATTCACCTCCTTGGAGGCTCCCCTCTGCTCATCTCTACATCCCCTTCCATACTTACAACCACCTAGTAACTTAAAGAAATACATATGTGGAAGGACAACTGGAAAGAGTCAATATGGAAAAAGCAGGTGTGTGGCAGGCATATCTAATACAGAAGGGATGGAATGGTTTATCAGCAGTCCCCAACCTTTTGGGGACCAGGGACTGTTTTCATGGAAGACAACTCTTCCACAAACTGAGGGACAGTTTGGGGATGATTCAAGCACATCACATTTATTGTGTTGTTGTTGTTCAGTTGCTGAATTGTGTCTGACACTTTGCGACCCCAGCACGCCAGGCCTCCCTGTCCTTCACTATCTCCCTGAGTTTGCTCAAGCTCGTGTCCATTGAGTCAGTAATGCCATCCAACCATCTCATCCTCTGTCACCACCTTCTCCTCCTGCCCTCAATCTTTCCCAGCATCAGGGTCTTTTCTACTCTATTTCTATTATTATTATATCAGTTCCCCCTCAGGTCGTCAGGTATTAGATCCCAGAGTTTGGGGACCCCTGCTTTACTTCACTCTGATAAAGAGGAATCTGAGAAGTGACAGAGGTAGGAAGATGACCCTCACCCCAGGCTGGTGATGGGTGGGGATAAAAGACTGGAAAAGTCAACAGGAGCCGAGGTGAAAAGAGGAGAATTAAAGGACTGTTTGATCTAAGGCTAGCTGGATATAAGAGGGTGCAAGTCAAAGACTTTGTTCTTAAGCCTCTGCCACTCTCTATGTGAGCCCAGAAGGCAGCAAAGAGCTGACCTGGGAGACCATCTAGATGGACACCAGATAATGCAGGACTAAACTCACAGTGTCTCCAGATTTAAATATTGCCCATCTGAAACATTCTCAACTTCAAATCGAGTTGTACAGCAAATGGATGGTCTCGGTATTGCCACTGTATGATGCCCTCTGAGATGTCCAAGATGCCCTCTGGGGGAGCATAAAAGGCTCTAGGCTCAGAGTACAGCCTTGCTTACCTTGGTCTCCTGCCAAACATGAGACTTCCTTAGACTTGGCAACTTTCTTGTCCTACCAGGACATGGCTGCAGGATTCTCCCTCAAAACTGGACTCCTCAGCCTAAATGGAAACCATAGGTTGTATGTGTATATGTGTTTCCTCTAATCTAGACTCTAGCAAAACAGTGAGACTGCTAGGAGAGTGAATTCCTGAGAGAATAAGGCAGGAAAAAGGAACAGGCCGATCTTTCAGAGCGGAAGGAGAGCTATTCTCCCTGCTTTTTAACCTCGAGCAACGGCGTCTGCATGAGAAGTCAGGTCTGTTAGGCAGGGCGCACCAGAGCCTACTTCTCTCTCCAGCCTGAAAACTTCTAAGCAGCTCAGGAAGGATGCCTCTCAGAGAAGGTACATGTCCAACTGAGCCAAATAAAGAGAAACTGAAGAGCAGACAGCCCCCACCATCAACAACAGGCTGCTCTTCTTCTTGAGGGGCTCCAAGGAGAGACAACCGACATGAAAATGAGCCTTGCAATTTTCTAGAGCCACCGAAACGGATGACAGGTGTGAATGATGAGCCATTAGGATGAGTAAGAAAGGCCAGGACAGTTCACTCAACAGAGAGAGAGATAAAATGAAGGTGCCTCTTTCAAAGGGACATGAGCAAGAAATAGCTTCTAGTTCCCATGAGAATAAGAGGTGGAGGGTGACATCTTTTTCCAGTCCCTACTAGACTCCCAAAGATATGCTTGGATATACAGTAAGAACCATGTTCATATCCTTTACCCAGAAATACCATTCCAAGGATTTCTCTAAAGGAGATCAGTAAACTAAAGCAAAAAAAGGATATTATATGGAAAAAACAAAAATGAAAAGACATTAACTATAGTATTCTCCAAAATGGCCCCAAACTGGAAATAACCTGTCAAACCAGTCAGAAGTGAGTTAGTCAGAGTGGTTTGTGTTTGCATTATAGGCTATCATCCACCCATCCAAATGACAGTTACAAAGATGCATAAAACATGAAATCACGTTTATGATGTAATTTAAGGTCAAAAACGGTTTCTGTATATTTGAGTACTTACTACAAGCTTCACTCTCTTACACAATTTGCATGCATTATCTCTTTTCTTCCTCAAAGAACCTATGGGTAGGGAGAGGTCTATTACTGTCCTCCTTGCAGTGATGAGAAAATTGAGACAAAGTTGCTTAGTAATTTTCTCAAGTTCACAGTAACGCCAGGATTCAAACATAGGGTGACTGACACTGAAGACATTTCTCCTCATTCAACATGCCATACAAGCCCTAGACCTCAAGGATAATAAGCAAAGGTTATTTTGCATATTAATATACATGAAATAATGTAGGCCTAAAATATATATTTATATTTATATATTTATGAAAATATGAGAAATAACAGATGGAACAAATAGAAAACAGATAGCAATGCAGTAGATTTAAATCCAGCCATATCAATAAGAGCAGTAAGTGTAAATAGTAATGTACTATTACATATAAATTAAACGTAAGTAGTCTAAACAGTCCAATTATAAGATTGATTGTCAAACTGGATAAAAACAGTAAGACCTAACTATACATTGAGAAATTCATTTTATTTTTTTGAGGAACTCATTTAAAAAGCAAAGGCCTGCATAATCTAAAAGTAAGGATGGCCCCCCAAAAAAGGTTTATTTCTACATATTAACAACAAACAATGAGAAATTGAAATTTTTAAATAGCATCACAATAGCATTAAAGAAAAAAGAAATCTGGAATAAACTTAACAAAATATTTGAAATATCTGTACGTTGAGAACTATAAGATTTACTAAGATAAAGAACCCTGAAATACACGGATTAGAAGATCAATACTGTTAGATATCATTTCTCAACAAATTAACCTGTAGGTGAAAAGTTATGGCAGTCAAAATCCAATGGGATTTTGTTTAGAAATTGGCAAGCTGAATCCATATGTAAATTCAAGGACTTAGAATAGCCAAAACAATTTTGGAAAAGAATAAAGTTGGGGGGCACACATTAACAGATTTCAAGATTTACTGTGGAGCCACAGAAATCAGAATCTGGTAAATGCATAAGAATAAGTGTATAGATGAATAAAAGAAGGAGAATCAACTGATTCTTAACAAAGATTCCACAAGAAAGGAATTCAGCAGAGAAAGAAGAGTCTTTTCAACAAATGGTGTTTGAACAGTTGGATATCAATAAGCAGACAGACAGAAAAACATAAGATATTCCCAACTCTTATCTCACACCATATCTATAGATAATACAAGAGCTAAAACAACAACATTTCTTGAAGAAAGCGAGACAAAATTTTATGACTTTGGATTACTCAAGACTGTAGATAGGACAAAAAAGCATGAACCATGAAAGAAAAACATATGATAAACTGGACTTCACCAAAATTAAAAACCTCTGTTTTCAAAAGACTTATGAAAATTAAAAGAATAGCAACATACTAAGTGAAAATGCTTGAAAACCACATATCTGACCCCCCTCCAAAAAATGAATATGGAATATAAAAAAAATTCAAAAGAAAAAAAAAAGCAGTAAAAATGGCCATATAATGTAAAAAGTTTGCAAAAATTGTTTATAAATAGTCAATAAGCACATGAAAAGATGTTCATATCACTCATTTGTAATCACAATTGGAAGGACTGACCATATCAAGTGTTAACAAGAGTATGGAGCAACTGGAATTCTCATATACTGCTAGTGGAGATGCAAAATGATACAACCACTTTAGAAAATAATATGGCAATTTCTTATAATGTTTAGCATATACTTTACCATACTACCCAGAAATCACAGTACTAATTATTCATCCAAGAGAAATAAAAATCTATGTCCATTCAGAAACCATTCAGGTTTTTATAATATCACCACAGTGGACTACAAGTCAGCAACTTAAAAAGAGAAGTACTGATAACAACAGGGATGAGTCTCCAAAGCACTATGTTAAAAAATAGAAGCCAGACATGAAAAGTTCCATTCCATATGATCCCATGTACATCACATTCCACAAAAGATAAAACAATAAGAACAGAAAACAAATCCATGGGTACTGGGCTCGGAATGTGGACAGGGGACTGACTGCCAGAGGGACACAGGAAACTCTAGGAAAATAATAAAAAATGTTCTATATCTTTATTGTTTTGCTGGCTACATGATTGTACACATTTGTCAAAACTCAAATTCACAACGGTGAATTTTGCTATATGTAAATTATGCCTCACTAAATCTACATATAAAAGAAGTGATGGGATTTGTCAGGCATATTAAATATAAATACCACTTTACTTAAGAGCAAATAAAATAAAGATGAGAAGGCTTTCTCTTTTTTTGCTTGGCTTGGAACTCCCTTGAACCTCTTGAATTATTAGCCTCTGGGCCAAACACTGACCACTGGGCAAAGCAGTTTGCTGCCTGCAGAAACCTCTCTGCTCTACCTTCCTTAAAGAGGCTCAGAATACCTTTTAGTTGTTGTTGTCATTGAATGGCACTTACTAATCTACTGAGCAGTGCATTAACAGTAAATAAGTCACAGTCATGTAGACTGAATGTTTCTTGAAACAGAGACCAACATTTAAAAGGAAGACAAGGAAATAAACACTGTGTGATAACCAACTGTGAAATTATAATACCAGAGAACAATCAGATTGTTCCNCTTCCCTGCGGCTTCAGGAACATCTGATGACAGCTCATTAGTAATGCTGTCAACAGGGTTGACGAAAAGCCTCAGAAGAGGAAGCCCAAGCGAGGGGAAGGCTCTGATCTTGGATTGTTAAGCCGTCCCGATGCTGTCACCGCGAGCAAGGCTTCTGCCACATGGACGGCCGGTGGCGCTGACGGCTGCTTCCCTTTGCTCTGGTCCAGCCTGCACTGCCGTCGGCCGGGAAAGGGGTCTGGGGCTCCACCTTGGTGCCCCCACACCGGAAGCATCGGCACCTGGAGGATTTCAGCTTGCTCTTGCCCTGGGGAGGGAGCCTTGCTCTGGCACGGTGTCAGCTGTACAGAGCTCTCCTGTTCCCTGGGTTTGCATCTTCCTCAGAACGCTCTCGCCGCTGGCAGAAGAGATGTGAAAACCAGAGAGGAGTGCGCGGCTGCGAGCCTGAGGGTCCCAGGTGGGGTTGGTCAGCTCAGGGCCTGCCCGAGTTACAGACCAGCACACACTCCTCACCGAGCTGCCAGCCTCGGTGCCAGCTGTGCTGTGCTGTCCCCTTTGGAGAAGGGGGTGAGAGGCTGGAGAGGCCTCAAGGGCCACCAAGGGTCACATGGCTGGCTAGCAGCAGATTTCCAATCCCTCTGTTGAACAGGGCTCACCCCGTTCCTCCCTGTATCAGTCAGCGCAGGCTGTTTGGCCGCGGTAACAAATGAGCCCAGGGCTGGGTTTGGTCCTTGCTTGTGTTGTAAACCCATAGCAGGATGGAGGTGCCTTTGCTCCTGTGTTTGACTCTGGAACCCAGACCAGTGGGCGGCCTCCCCTTTCCAGGCTCAGGGCAGATGAGAGCAGTGGAAGAATTGAACAGAAGCTTTGAGGGTCTGCTTGGGAGCAGCAAGTGGCCCTTTGCCATGATGCACCCACTGGGCCCTTCACAGGCCAGAGCAGGGCTGGTGGGGCTGCAGTGGGTGGTCCTTCAGGGAGGGAGGGAGAGGCCCAAGAGAATGGCTGTGCATTTTTGAGCAACAGTCCAAACTTCCTCCTGCTCAGAATCGCACCCCTACCCCCAGCAAGCCTCCTTTACCCCAACTTCCATCATCCCCTCCTCTCGTGGCCTCGGGCCAGGCCTGCCCTCCCTGGGGGTCTGGGGACTGACCACCCTGCTCCTCCGTTCCCTGGATTTGGGGACTCGTCACCACATACACACTAACCTCAGTGACCCACCCCGGGTTTGAACCTTCTCCCTTCTCACCCCCTGGACCTGCTCTCCCATCTCACCCCTGGACCTTCTCCCTTCTCACCCCTGGACCTGCTCTCCCTTCTCACCCCCTGGACCTGCTCCCTTCTCGCCCCTGGACCTGCTCCCTTCTCACCCCTGGACCTGCTCCCTTCTCGCCCCTGGACATTCTCCCTTCTCACCCCTGGACCTGCTCCCTTCTCGCCCCTGGACCTGCTCCCTTCTCGCCCCTGGACCTGCTCCCTTCTCACCCCTGGACCTGCTCCCTTCTCGCCCCTGGACATTCTCCCTTCTCACCCCTGGACCTGCTCCCTTCTCGCCCCTGGACCTGCTCCCTTCTCGCCCCTGGACCTGCTCCCTTCTCACCCCTGGACCTGCTCTCCCTGGTGGCTGGGTCCACCCCCAAGGGAGGATGTTGTCTGTTCTGGGCCCTGGTCCCCAGGGTTTGGGGCTCATCCAACGAGCCCCCCCAGGCCCTCCTTGTACTTCTCTGCCTGGGAGCATCCGGCCCTCCTGCATCCCTATATCTTTGCCCCCCCAAAGCCCTCCCCTGGCCCCGGCAGGTCTCAGCCCACCTCGGGGAGGGCCTGGGTGCTGTGACGGCCACAGCTGCCTGGCTGCACAGTCCTCGCCAGTCCCCATGCTGTCGTCCTTAAGGCCTTTTCTTATACAGTGTTTGANCCCCAAAGCCCTCCCCTGGCCCCGGCAGGTCTCAGCCCACCTCGGGGAGGGCCTGGGTGCTGTGACGGCCACAGCTGCCTGGCTGCACAGTCCTCGCCAGTCCCCATGCTGTCGTCCTTAAGGCCTTTTCTTATACAGTGTTTGATAGTTTAATTGATACAGTGTTTCTAATTCAGTGTTTGGTACTTGGGCAAGACTGTACACTTCACATACTTAACGACATGAAGTGTGAGGATACGGCGGGTTTACACCAGCCCCCCGACAGGCCACTGGGATGACCCTGCACCCAGGGGGCAGCTCGGGCCCTCCCCAGCTCACCCGCTGCCCACGAACTGCTCCGTGTGGACCGTCCAGGTGTGCTTGCTTTTTATCTCCGTAAAAGTCAAGCCAGACTCTCCTTCCTTCCCCAAGACTGGCTGCCTTTTTGATTCAGCCGCATTTCCGGGACCCACGTGTGCTTGTGCACGGCTCTGATCCACACATCTCGCCGGTTCCACGTGACACTGTGAATGTTGTCACAGTCTGCGTGACCACTCCCCTCGAGTGTGCGCTTGGTAGGGAAGGCTTTTTCTGGGTGACGGCGGAGGAGCAGGGCTGCTGGGTCACAGGCACGTGGACAGTTCAACTTGGCTAGATGGGTGTTGGCCACCGCACGCACTCCCGCAGCAACGTGTGGGCTCTGCCCGCAGTGTTGGGCATCGTCAGCTTCTCTAATCTCGGCCAGCCTGGGGGAGTGAGATAGTGTGTAATTGTGGTCCTCGTTTGCATTTCCTTGATTACTGACGCAGTTGGAATCTTTGTATGTTTATATTTGTGTTTCCTTTGCTGTGAAGTCTGTTCATGCCTTTTGCCCATTTAAACACTTGGAGTGTTTGTTTTTGCTCCTCAGTGATTTGCGGAATGTACACACACGTGTGTGCGTTCTAACCTGGGCGACACTGCTCTGTGCGCCTGGCCCCGACGCCAACATCACTCTCCCCTCCTCGCGGAGTCTCCTGAGGACTCCGGGGGTCCGTGCCCACTCCTGGGTCCCCCACACTCCACGTCCAGGAGGTGTTCTTCTTTGTGTTTTTTCTGCAGACCTCCGACTGCCTTTTACGTTCCAGCTCCGGGGTTCAATTGCCTTCACCACGTCTGAACACCCCCTCCTCGTGTCTCGGCCCGGCTCCCAGTCCCGCGCAGGCTCCGCCCCTGCTCCCAGTCCCGCGCAGGCTCCGCCCCTGCTCCCAGTCCCGCGCAGGCTCCGCCCCTGCTCCCAGTCCTGCGTAGGCTCCGCATGGTCCCTTCTGGTCCTGCCGAGCCTCTTCTCGCATCACGGCTTCCCTGGGCTCATGTCTCCACTTTTGTGCTGAGCGACACTCTCTGGCAGGTGGCCCCACCCTTATTATTTCTAGCAGTGTCCTCAGTCGCCCTGGCCCTTTGCACTCCTGTGTATGTTTTGGAATCTCCTCGTCAATTTCCATAAACAACAAAGTCAGCAATTTTTATTGGAATTGCATTGCACCTCCAGTTGTTAAGAACTGATATCCTCATGGTATGGGGACTTCCTATCTGTGAATACAGTGTATCTAAAAAGTTGTGTCCGACTCTTTGCTACCCCGTGGACTGTAGCCCACCAGGCTCCTCTGTCCATGGGATTCTCCAGGCAGGAATACTGGAGTGGGTTGCCATCTCCTTCTCCAGGGGATCTTCCTGACCCAGGGATCGAACCCAGGTCTCCCACATTGCTGGCAGACGCTTTAACCTCTGAGCCACCAGAGAAGCCCACAGTGTATCTATTTATGTCTTTTAAAGTGTTTTAAAATACATTTAAACAATGAATGTCTCCATATATATATATATATATCATATCTTTTAAAAGATATATACCTAAACATTTGTTTGTTTGCTTCTATAAATGGTACATGTACCAGCAGGTTGCTGGTATATAGAAATGTGTGTGATTTTTGTGAATTGAGTCTATGTTCAGCCAGATGTTAATGTCTAATTATTTCTCATACTTTGCCTAAGGATTCTGTTAGGTTTCCTTTGAAGATAATCCTGTTATTATCGATAATAACAGCTTTATTTTTTCCATCCCGATGCCTTTTAATTTCTCTTTCCTGATCGCTGTGTAGGCAGGGAGCCCTGGTGAGTCCTGACTTAGAAGGAGGGAAAATGGGCTTCCTTGTTTGGTTCCTAATTTTAAAAAGGAATGCTTCCAGCCTTAGCCTGTGAAGAATGTTAATTTTAGATTTATTGTACTCTTTGTCAGATGAAGGATATTTGCTAAGGGCTCGACAAAAGCTTTTTTAGGAAAAGTAAGGGCTAGGTGTCCAATTACATCGTGTATATATTTATCTGTTATTTGTTTTTCTTTTAATCTGTTAACTTGGTGCGTGTCGCTCTTCTTGCGTCCTCACCAGAGTGATAACAGCACCTGATGGTGGTGTGGGCTCACTCTCGGTGCTGGTCTGCTTGGGACTGTCGCTCCTGTGTGGGCCCCTGCACGCCCCTGCTTGTGACGGTCGTGTCCCATGTTAGTGGCATGTTTGTGTCTGCTTCACATGAAGCTTAGGGATGTGTTCTCTGAGTTCTCGGAGTGCTCTCAAACCACTCAGGTTCTTTTTTATTCTCGACTCTTTTGGTAAGCCACCCGTTTTCAGAGTCTCCGCTTGTCTCGATTTTTCAGCATGGAGGCTCCAGGTGCTAATAACCTTGTTAATTGCTGCACAGTGCCGGGTCCGTCTGCTATCTGTGCCTCTCACTCTTGCCTCACCAGTCTGTTCCTTTGTGCGCTGATCACTCTTTCCGGGCGCTAGTCCTTTTCACTGGCGCCCTTGACGCTGCTGCTCCGTCTCGCGCGGGCTCCTCTCCTGGTCCTTTTTCTCCGCATCGTGTGGTCCTTTTTCTCCACATCGTTTCTTCCTCCTCGTGTCTACAGCCTGGCGCTCAGTCCATGCAGTTGCAGACCTTCTCTTGGTTTCTGACATCAGCATTTTGAGTCTACAAACCCCCCTTAAAGGGCCATGTTTACTGTGGCTCCATGTAGTGATATATCATATATCCATTAATGTTCAATTTAAAATAGTTTATTATGATTTTTTTCTCTGACCCATGAGTTATTTAGAATTGAATAGTAGGATTTCTAAATGCATGGGGATTTTAAATTTGCTCTTTTCTGTTATCTTCTAATAGTCGCATTTTGTTTAGAGGATTTCTTTTATGTGAAATTTGTTAAGACTTTCTTTATGGCTTAGAGCTTTCCAATTCTGCAAATATTCCATGTGGATGAGAGAAGAATGTGCATTCTTTAAATACACAGACATGGAAAGTTCTATTAGTGTCCAATAAACCAAGCTAGGTAATTCAGATATTTTGTATCTTTCCCTTTTGTGGTCTGCCTGACATCATAAATTGAGAGAAATCTGTTGAAATCTGATACCACATTGCTAGATTTGGAAATTTCTCCCTGTAGCTCTATAAATGCTTGCTTTATATATTCTACGGCTCTTTTTTTTCTAGGTTGCATACGAGTTTAGGGTGGGTGTATCATCTTGGTAAATCAAAACTCAGCGTTACGAAGTGACCTTTCCTATCCAACATGATGCCTTTTACCTTAAAACCCATTTTGTCTGCTCTCAGTGGGTCTATTTCTGCTTTCTTTTGATTAATGCTTTCACAATATATTTTCCTGTTCCTTTCTTTTTGCCTTTGATATGTCACTCGTAAATTACATTGAGCTGGATTTGAAAATCCATGGTGACGGTCTAGCTCTTGTCCTGACTGAGCTTGAGCCATGGCTGACGTTATTAGCTCTCGTTTCTCTCATCTTACTTTTTGATTTCCACTTATCTTCATTTTTGAAAACTGCTTTTTTAGTTCTAAGTTGTAAACTTTTTATTTTGATAAAGATTTCAATTTACATGAATGTTGCAGAGCCAGGACTCAGAGTTCCTGCATCTCTGTAAGCCATGCTCCGCAGTCTTCGGCACTGCTTTGTCCTGAGAATCACTTACACCACAATGTCGCTCCATAATACCTCAACGTGGAATTATTGAAGGCCAGGATGTGCTTCTGCATAGCCATCAAACCAGTAAATCAACACTCATCAGATGTTACTCTCGAATTATTGACTCCATTCAGGTGTCGGTGATGATTCCAATAATGTTAACATCCAGGATTCTAACCCAGTTTCGTTTGTTGGGTTTAGTCGCATCTCTTTAATCCATGGAGTGTTTAGAAATTAGTTCCTTTTTTTCTTGCAGTTTATTTCCATCTTTCATTTGCTTCCCTTGAGATCTGGCTGCAAAGTCTAAAGGCAGACTTGACTGCTGCCCCTTCCTGATGGACACACAGAGCCTCTACCTGAGTGAGCTCAGGCCCCTGCCTTGGACCTCTGCCATCCTCAGTTCTTTTTTTTACAGGCTCCCTGGTGGGATGCTGTGGTTTTTGCAGCTGGTGTGAATGAGGATCCATTGTGTCATGTACTGAGGCACCAGTGGTTCTTTTTATCTCAGATCTTCTGGGCCCTTTCTCCTTCCTGAAGTCACTTTTTGGGACCAGTCTTGGTGATCACGTAGACAGTTTTTTTTTTTCTCTCTCTCTCTCTCTCTCTTTTTTTTTTTTTTAGCCACAAGGCATATGGGATCTTAGTTCCCAGAACAGGGATCAAAGCGGTGTCTCCTGCATTGGAAGCGCAGAGTCTTAACCACTGGACCCCGGGGAAGTTCCACATGGACAGTTTCTGTTTGTTTTATTGNCCACCATCAACAGCTTTTTGTTGAGGGACGATGACTTTGATAATGTATCACAGTGCCAGGTATACGCTAAGCACTCAGTAAACTTTCACTCTGAGTTTGTTACACATTCTCATTCAGACCACCCTTCGTAGGCTCGTCTTAGCCTATGAGTAAGCACATTAATTATCCCACTTTACAGAGAAGGAAAATAAAACACAAAGATGTCAGGTAACTTGCTCAAGATCACACAGCTCTTAAGTAATAGAGTTGTTCTGATTGTTCATTGTATGTATCAAATTGACTGGACCACAGTCAAGCCCTGAGATTTGGCCAGACATCAGGTGTATGCATCTGTGAGGGAGTTCCTGAGTGAGAGTAACACCTGAGTCATACACTGAGTGAAGCAGATCGTCCTGTTAATGTTGGTGACTCAGCCTATCACTGAAGACTTGGATAAGGTCGGCTAAGACCTGAGAAAGGCGGCTAAGAGAAAACTCCTCCTTCCTTCCTGATTGACTTGGGACACTTGGTCTTTTCCAGCCTTTGGACCCAGACTGAAACCCTAGCTCTTCTTGGGTCTCAATCCTATTGGCCTTCATTGGAACTTACACCATTGGCTCTCCTAGATCTCTAGCTTGCTGACTACAGATCTCAAGAGTCTTTGTCTCCAAAATTATGGGAGTCAACTCCTTCTAATGTTAGAAGGAGTTGATACATGTTATGTCCCAAGACCAATAGAGATGAGAGGAAAGCGGGGCAGCAGGGGAAGGGAAGGAGGGGGAGAGAGAGAACCTATTGGATCTGATTCTCTGGAGAACTCTGACTCCTACCGCTGGGTGTCAATCCATCTATCTCTGACTGCAAAGCAAGAACTCTTACAGTGCTGCAATTCTTTAGCTACCTTGTTGCAAGGAAAAATCAACTTGTTTTCCTGAAAGTTGAATACCTTCTCCAGGCTCTAGGATGTCTAGAGCTTTTTGTTCTTGTTGTTGTTATTTTACATCCATCTTTTACTTTCCACGGCTTCTAAAATTCTAAAATAGAAAACACTTTGACCATACATGGCTGTCCTAAATCTCATGTTCAGACGCAGCTTCTCACTCACTTATAATAATTTCTGAGTTCTCCCTAAATACCGAGTCCTGAATAAAATGAGGGCCACCAGTTTAATTTGAACTTTTTGTCCAAAGCAATCACATAATAGGGAATCAAACACTGAGGAAGGAGGCAAGGTGGCTAAGGGGTAAGGTTAAGAACTAGGAGAACGTAGAATTAAGGGGGAGCTAGAAAAATAACTCCTATTCAGCCACCTCTAAGTTCTGTAATGTATAATTATACTCACAATTTCCATCTTTACCATCGAGATTTACATGGAGGCATGAGAAGAATAGGGAAAATGGCCAGGGCCTTCCCTGGTGGTCCAGTGGTTAAGAATCCACCTGCTAATGCAGAGAACACAGGTTCAATCCTTGGGTCTGGAAAACGTCCATATGCCATGAGGCAGCTCAGCCTGTAAGCCATGACTATTGAGCCCAGGCGCCCAGAGACCATGCTCTGCAGCAAGAGCAGCCTCCGCAGTGAGAAGCTTGTTCACAATAACTAGAGAACGCCGATGTGCAGCAATGAAGACCCAGCACAGCCAAAAAGTAAATAAACAATTTTTTTAAATGAATCATGTTTTTTAAAAAAAAGAAAGAAAGAAAAATGCCCAGGAAATGAACCAAGAAGAAAGTCCATTTTACCACAGGGATCTCTGGTACAATGAGAGAAACCAACATGAAGCGCTTTCATCTCAGCCAGATCCTCCCAGGGTGGCTCTTCCAGCCTTCAGTGGTGGGGAGCTATTATCCATGAATACATCTAGTCTTCTAAGGTGGCCCATTTCTGGCCTCTCCCACTCCTTAGATGCTTATGCTCTACTGGATAATGTGATACCTTCTTTAAAATACCTCAAAATAGTGGCTGAATTTGAAGGCACTTAACAGTTCTCATTTGTGTATGACCTCATTGTCTGTTCTATGGCCCGGCCACGTGACTAGCCAAAGAACCGTGAGCAGAAACAATGCGCCATTTCCAGGCCAGACCACTTTTTGCTGTGTAGGATGTTCCCTCTGATGGAAAACCATAGTGTTGAGGATGGGCTGTTCCATCAGCCTGAATCTCAAAAAGAAGAGACAAGAAGCCAATTCCCCAAAGCTGTGCAATGGACCTGTGCTGTGAGTTGTTACAGCCACTAAGATTTGGGGGTTGTTTATTATTGCAGCCAAACAGAGACTATCTTAAATGAAACAGGTCGTTAAAACTACCTCTTTGGGACCTTAAAAGGTATATTCAAATTAGATGAGTGAGTCTTTGCTGACCCTTCTGAACCACTCATGAATTGCAGGGTTTGATTCACATCTCTCATCAGGTTTGGTATTGCTAGTCTGAAATACCCTAGCCCTTAAAGTCTACCTTGATTAATTTCCTCCACCACCATCACCACCTAGTCGGCTCGTGCATACACTCCCACCCATGTACACATGAGGACTCACACTCACTCATACACATTCCCACATATATACATCTTTCTCCATTTAATGGTGCCAGCTTGTTACGGACCCGGCAATCTGGAACCTTCCTTGTTACACGAGTTGGAAGTGACTTTACAGAGCTGCAGAAGTATTCAGCCTAAAAGGAGTGTCCAGAGAGAGTGGCCTCTTCCATTTCACGGCTGTGTGACTGAAGATGGGAAAACACAGCAGATGGAGCTCAGACTGCTGAGTCAGATAAAGACAAATTACAGGAAGAATGAAATGAGCCCTGGAGTCAGGGACAGAGAAGGGAATAATACTGTGGAGACTTGAACAAAATCCTAATCAGGAAAATCACTTGATGCTCCCAAACCAGGCGACCCCTCAGAATCCCCAGCTAACACTTGGGGAAATGCAGTTGCCCAAGCCTCATCCTGATTGTTCTGCATCTGGATCTCTAGGGAGAGAAACAGGGAATATCACAGTTTTACAATCCTGAAGGGCATTCTGATGATGAACCAGGTTGGTGACCCACTGGGATTAAAGGCATTGTAAGGTGTGTGTTTGTGTGTGTGTGTAATAAATCACTTCAGTCATGTCTGACTCTTTGTGATTCTATGGACTGTAGCCCACCAGGATCCTCTGTCCACGGGATTCTCCAGGCAAGAATACTGGAGTGGATAGGCATTTCCAGAGGATCTTCCTGACCCAGGGATCAAACCTGTATCTCTTACATCTTCTGCATTGGCACGCATGTTCTCTTACCACTAGTGAAACCTGGGAAGCCCCAGGGGAGCTATACAGCCCCTTCTACTTGTGAAATCCCTTGGTCTCTATGTAGAGCCAGGAATATAAGAAGTCAGTGTCTCCAGATGTGAAAACAGGGGCTAGTTTGTGCTCAGGTGAATCCTTGTCCATGTTCATCTTCCCAACCCAGGGATCGAACCCAGGTCTCCTGCATTGCAGGCAGATTCTTTACCATCTGAGCCACCAGGGAAGCCCAAGAATACTGGAGTGGGTAGCCTATCCCTTCTTCAGCAGGTCTTCCCCACCCAGGAATCGAACCGGGGTCTCTGGCATTGCAGGTGGATTCTTTACCAGCTGAGCTACTAGGGAAACCCTTTGTCCATTAGGTGAACTAATGAGAGGCTTTGATAAATGTGATTGATAAACATTTGGAGAAAGTATTTTTTAAATGGCTGTGTTGAGGTCCAGGTTAGAATGAAGGAGAACTTCCTGGAGTTCTCTATCTTCCTGGACTGTGAAGATAAAGTCTGCCAGAAACTAACCTAGGCTGCATGCGGTCATTAACCTGCGTTCCATCCCTTGGCCACATTCTCTAGTCCAGGAAGCACTGGCTTCACGTGTATATGACCGGTTGCCTCACAGAGGCACTCAATCCCAGAAGAGACCCATACTTAGTGTACACTCTACTGTTGCTTTCTTAAAATTATTAGTAATTTTATTGCTAAATATGGGGATTTTTTTTACGTGAAGTCTTACATGACAGTGAAGGATGTTAACTAGCAGAAAGGTGTATACCAGGCAGCAATACAGGCTGAGGGCAATCCAGGACGGCATAGGACCCTGTGGGGGAAGCCAGGGCTGGGACTGAGCCAAGGTAGGCGGCGGCAAAAGCAGTAAAGCAGCTGTACAAGCGCCAGCAATAGGAGCCCCATCGCCTGTCATTCCTCAGAGCTCAGCCCCATGACTTCTGCATAAATATGAACTCTCTGTCCTGAACGCCAGGATAGGAACTGCTGGTGCTCAGGCAATAAATTCTGTCAGTAAATTATCACAAAATAAAAATGTGCACAAGGACATTGCCTATCCATGAGTTATTGGGAGTCTTCAAAAAATCCAGTTTTAAAAACTGTTGCAACATTTACAACATTGCAAAGCAAATAGCCACAGGCTTAAAAATAGAAATTGAATGTTAAGTTTGTCACATTCCATGGAAAAGGACATTTTCATATGAAACTTTAAAATAATCAATTTTAAAAGAAGGATAGTTTTTAAATTAATGAATCCTGTGTGAAGAAAGATAATAGATGACGAAAAAAAGCATTTTGAAAAGTGAAATTGTTAGTTGCTCTGTCATGTCCGACTCTTTGAGATCTCATGAACTGTAGCCCACCAGGCTCCTCTGTCCATGGAATTCTCCAGACAAGAATAGTGGAGTGGGTAGCCATCCCCTTCTCCGGGGGATCTTCCCAACCCCGGAACTGAACCCTGGTCTCCTGCATTGCAGGCAGATTCTTCACCCACTGAGCCACCAGGGGAGCATTTTGAAATATACATATATAAATTGTGAAGCCACTTTCAGTTGCTCCCAGAATCTTTGCAAACTACAGAAAATGTCAGAGAAAACATTAAAATGCCATTCTGAAATTTTACATTTAAAATTAAATTCAATTTTATACAAAATGAATTTGTATGGAAAGTTAGATCTTTTTAGAGAACCTGTTAGGCCAGAAACATCGGCTCTAGATATACTGTCTATATATCAAAATGATTCTTTAGAAATTTATCCTAGTGCTATTATAGCCAGTAAGATACTCTTAGCTGCCAGTAACAGTTACATCTGTAGAAAGATCCTTCTCAAAATTTAAAATTATCCAAAATTATTTGTGATCTTGCACATGCAAACAGCAACTCATGCTTTTATGAATTATATCAATTGAAAATGAAATTGCTAAAAGTATAAATTTTCATAAATCTGATAAATAGATTCCCAGATAAGAGAGCCAGAAAAATGTATGGTCAATCAGGATATCACAGTTTGATGAAGTATTATTTTTTTAACTGTAGTATATAAAATTATGGCAACAAACCTTTTTTTTAACCATAATTTTTGTTACTCATGTATCACAACTTACATCATTATGCTTTACAATAAAATATTTTTAAAGGAAAAGGTTTATGTTTAAACCCCTTTAACTATACTTAAAAAAAAAAGGGGGGGGCCCCACATTTTCATTTTGCATTTAGCCAATTACGTCACCACCCTCCTTGAAGGGTAACTATTCTGAGACTTTGGAAACTTCAAGATGCACCCGAGATACCCATCTTGCCAAAGGTTTTTACAGTGATTTCATCAAGTACAAGAGAGTACAGTGCATCCTGTAACGCAAAAACCGGGAATGTTATAGCAGTTATATTCTCAAAGTCTATATCCCTAGGCATTCTAGGGCATCCTTGACCTTGGGTTCTCTTTTTACAATAAGGCCCCCACCTTCTGAAACAGAAGGAGCTGTATTTCAAGTTTTTACCAATGATTCATGAGTCCAGCATCTTAAAATAAAAATGGCTGAGAGGGGAGAAAGCATCAAACTTCTTTGAATTTGGGCCAGTGTTTCCAAATGCAAAGTACTCAACAGCCAATTTCCCCTGGCTTCATAGATAAACAACAAGATGACCTTTTATGTCAGAAAGGAACAGTGAAATTTCCATTTCCTTGTGGAATGTTGGGTTTGAAACCAAGTTTTTCTTTGTTTCTTCTCAAGATAACAATCCACAAAGAAAAATGCCCCCTTCAAATGCAAATTATGGGATTCCTCTAGCCAATTCAGATGTTCAAGCAAATGATCTTGCCTCTTTTTCTAAACAAAATATTACAATTACTTCCTTAGGAATGTGTCCCTGCAGAACCAGAAGTTACCCCCTTCTCTATAATGACCTGTCCTGGGGCTCCTGAGAAATGTTGCTCTATCCAGTGACTGATATTGTGAAAGCAGGGCATTCTCCCACTCTCCTTCCAGACAGTTCAGAACAAACTGAGGCCATGCCCCTGAATCTTTTCTGGGAAGGAAGGGACAGGGAATAAAATTTTCCCAGTGGAGAAAAATGAAGCCATTGTCCATACTCCACATATCTTTTGATCCATTCTCTCTTCTTTCCTTATTCCCACAGTTTCCTAAAATTATGATTCTCAGGCCATACCAGGCTGGGGCTAAACCAAGATGGCTGTAAGAATCATGTTCCCACCCTCCTTAAAAAAAAAAAAAAGAATCTGCTGCCTCTGCCAA
The DNA here is from genome assembly GCA_006410875.1 of Neotragus pygmaeus. NCBI lineage: Eukaryota > Metazoa > Chordata > Mammalia > Artiodactyla > Bovidae > Neotragus > Neotragus pygmaeus. Next base: position 400,727 of record SJYV01010136.1, read on the forward strand.
TTCTAACTTTCAGGGGGTTCTGGTTATTATTATTATTTTTTTTTTTACAGGATTTCTTTAAATAACAACTCTTCAGGGTGGACTTAAAATAGATTTCGAGTTACAAATTTGGGGTTTACATGCAACCTTCCAAGACTAGGTCAAGTAACATGCAATGAGGTCCACACATGATTCTTTTGCTTTTAATCTCTCACAGAATTTTTTGTTCCACAATAAAATGTTGAGAGAACACTTTTTAAAAACTTTGTTGGGTTCTGTTAAATTTGCTTATTAAAAAGCCCTGATACAAGAGTTCTTTGTCAGGGTTCAAAATGTGAGGGTGCTCTCTGCCAAACCATTGAATATTAGAGAGAGAGAGAGATCTGGACCTTAAGGATATGAGAAGGAATGAATAAAAGTAGATTAAGTGACCATGTGCCTTTCTCTGATGCTTGACACCCATCCCATCTCCACTGGCATAATCAATATCAACCTTCATTGCAAGCCCACTGGACCAAAAAGCTTTGTGTTCCAGCCAGCACAGCACGTTAGCAAAGAATCAGGCATGGTTGGAGGTACAATGTCCATCTGTGAAACTGCCATAGATAAGTGGCCTCTAGATTGATAACAAGCACTGCCGTGACCATGCGAATTCACACAGCCAGATACCAGCACAGTGCTTGGCCCAGAACAGCCATAGATATGTATTCACTGGCTGAATGAGTAAGTGGCCTTTATCTAGTGAAAGGTATCACAAACATGGACGAATTCCACCCAAAGTCTGGACTGGAAAAGCAACAGATGAGTGGGTCAGACAAGAGCTATGTCAACTCCAAGGAAAGAGAGAGCTCAGAAGATGCTTTAGGAGGAGGGAGAGGCTAACAACTTCACCCAGAGGTGATTCCAGGGAGACTTTCATCTGTTCCCTTGTCACACTGAGAGAAGGGATGAAGATGACACCTGTAAGATTGCGGTGAAGATGATTTCAAAGTGGCAGGACTTGATAGATACGAAACAAACAGCTCTGCTGGTGGAGTTACCCTGCGAATTATAACCTCCTATTCACTTCCGGTGCCTAAGTGGGGAACTGCCTATACCTCCCAAGGTTGGGGGGTGGGGGATGACACAGATGGATGGTACAGGGAGGGAGGTGGGAGGCGGGGTTCAGGATGGGGAACATGCATATACCCGGGGCGGATTTATGTTGATGTATGGCAAAACCAATACAATACTGTAGAGTAATTAGCCTCCAATTAAAATAAATAAATTTAAATTAAAAAAAAAAAAGAAACCACAACAATATCACTATGAAACTGCCTCCACTGTAAAGAGCTGGGAAATGTACACTGCATAGGAAACTGTTTTCAGAACCAGCATTCCTGCTGACTCACTGATGGTAAAAAGGGGAGGACAAAAGAAAGTTTTCCCTCCCATCCTCAGCTGAGCAAAGTTGGCTGCACATATAGTCCAAGAAGCACCAATAGCTGGGTTGGTGATGGTGGTTCAGTAAGACCCTTGAATGGCTGGAGGATGAACCTTCTGCACTGATTCTGTTGAGGACTGGCTCCTTGCTCAAGCCCAAAAATTACTCTGTCCGTGAATTATATGTTTGTTCTCTTTTATTTTTCCCCTTTTTGTTTTAGTAATTCTTGAATCATTACGAATGAATAGTTTAAAAATTATAGGAGGTTGTCATGTTAAATACTAGCAGGGTATTCAAGCAAACAATCCATTCAATAAAAGTATCTCCAGTAGGAGCGATACTGCCAACGTTATCCTTGTCATATTAAATGCACTTACACACACCAAAAAACAGTGCACTCACCATACCAAACTGGACCTTTCCATATGCTCAGTCGTATCTGACTCATTGCAACCTCATGGACTATATAGACTGCTGAGCACCTCTGTCCATGGGATTTCCCAGGCAAGAATACTGGAGTGGGTTGCCATTTCCTATTCAAGGGGATCTTCCCAACCCAGGAATCAAACCCATGTCTCTTGCATCGCCTACATTGGCAGGTGGATTCTTTACCACTAGTGCCATCTGAGAGACATGTAAATATTCACATATCAAGCCTTCCTCCACATGCATTCATGTATGCACATACACTCTGCATGATTCATTTTATGCTTCATTTGTTTGTTTACAATAACCAACATGATTTTGGGAAATTGAAAAAAAATTTGGAACTGGACCATCCTTACTTGCTCCTATCATTAACACAGCCCACTCGAACTGAAATTCAAAAGGAGATCCTTCCCTTAAGAGAAGAAACGGGCTTGCTCTTTTAAATAGAGTTTAGGAAACAGCTACCTTAAAGTCTTTTTTCCTAGTCATCTGGCTTCTAGCGTCTACTTCCTTTCTGCCCAGAGTTGCCATTTTTATGGATAACAGGGGAAGTAAGGTAGAGATTGATAAACCTTATATTGCATGGGGGGAAAAAACAATTTCAATCTCTTCCAGTGAAATTTCACCTGCTTGGCTAACTGCTGGCTGCCATTTATATGTACTTAGTGTTGTGTTTCCTCCACCTTCATGAAAATATACAGAAGCTGAGCCTCTGTAGAGACATAAAAGCATAGGATTTTGAAATGATAAGAAACTAAGGGATCTTCTAAGGCTGACTATTCACTCTACTAAAATAATTAGCTGTGGAGTCCCTTAAAAGGACAAGCTTCTGTGTACCTTTAAAATGGAGTTTAATTACAAAAAATAAATCCACATAGATATGCTCGCTTCCATATTCCAGGAATATGTTCACTATACAGAGTAAAATGTTAATGTTATTCGCTCAGTCGTGTCCAACTTTTTGTGACCCCGTGGATTATAGCCATCCAGGCTCTTGTCCACGGAATTCTCCAGGCAAGTGATTAGATGATTAACTATCTTTTCTCCCTATTTCCTCAGCTACTAAAAAAAAAAAAAAAAAAAAACCAACCTGCTGGGTACCAGACAATACACATGAACAAACAGGGAATGACTAAACAGTATAGTGAGAGACAGGATGAGCATGAGTGTCAAAGAGGGAAATGTGAGCCAATCAAGGGAGATGTTCCGAAGGACAAATCAGGGTAGCCAGACAAGCATGGAGAAACAGGCATCCTAGAAGGAGGAAACAAGACACAATCACCAGAACAGCAGAAATGATTCAAGGAAAGGAGCTAGCTAAAAGGCAAAGAAGAACAGATGAAATTTGAGTTCTTGCTTTGGGTGAATGAAAAGCCTTCTGGAAAGGCCCAGCTCCTAACTGCCTAGAACCCAAACACAGACTGTTCTGTAACGATCCTTACGGGTCTCATGGGGCGCAGCCCCACAGCCTGTCCTGATCACAGCTGCGCGCAGACCACATGAAAGGCGGGACAGGTGGTGTCCCAGGCCATGTGTGGGACAGAAACTGTTGCCTGAGCAGCCAGTTCTGCAAACTGTCAGATAAAGCCAAGCCTCACCTGGCTAGACTTTCACAACCAGGAATTTGATGATAATCTTGGTAGAGATCATCGGCCTGGTTTCATTTTCTGGTCTGTGAACAAAGAGAGGCCAGAAATGATACACAGAGTTGTTCAGGTCCTCAAGTTCCCTACAACTCACTTTAGCCCCAAATACACCCAGTTCATAGTTTTACACCTGATTTTATGAAGAATCCCGATAGGCAACTAGAGAAAACCTAGCTGTATCAGACATGATACCCAGTGCTCTTGGGTTATGCTCTCAATAGACCTGATAACAGGCCAGTGAGATCACGACACTCATTCCCTTACGGATGAGCAAATGGAGGATTTGAAGAGGTATCATGGCTTTCCCAAGAGCCATTAACTACTGAGTAAAGAAGCTGAGAGCCTCAAGGCTAAATACGTCTGCCATCTAAATCTAGCGGCCATGCTTTACCCCCTTCCATCCAGCTACCTGGTCAGCAAGATACTCATAAAGCCAGAGGTGTTTATTTGGCAAGATGCAAAGTCAGGACATGATTTGAGAGAACGGATGAAAGTGCAGTGGCGAGGAAGGACACTGCACTTGTCCTCGTGAGCCCCAGGGCCCCAGCGTTCCACTTCCCACAGCCTGGCGTCCCCTTTGCCAGCGCCTCATCAGGGCCAGGGCCAAGTCCCAGGATCTGACTCTGTGCCTAGCTTTGTTCTTCAGTCCAACATACAGCACCCAATTAACGCAGCATCCTAAGGAGTTTTTAATGAGGTTTTAAGGTTTTAATAAAGGTTTTAAGACAAAAGAAGTGAAACAAAGCATATACAAAATCTAGACACCATAGGGTTGCTTTTTTTTTTTAACATTTTCTGCTTCTTCCATAGGTCTTAAATATATGAGAATAAAGAAATATGCCTTGATAGAGTAACTAGCTACACAGCTCCTTTTCCTATGAACAACTAGGTAATTGGGAAGATATCCTAACAATGGTTTCCAAATATGGAACAACAGTCATTGCAAAGCTATAATCTCGAGGAGAAAAAAAGAAAATAAGAACAGCCCTGTTTTTGCCCTAGTTCTTGACCAGAGGAATTTTACAGACTGTAGACAGAGGAGAATCCCAAGCAGGTGGACAGTCTTGCTGCACTATGGTTACAGACACTTGGGTCTGAGTGTGCTGGGACAGTTGGACTTCGTGGAGGCAAAATTCCAGAGAAGGGAGAACTGGGCAGAGAAAGAGCTTCAGGAAACTCTTTAATGCACAAGTATTAAGGTATGCATTAACAGGATGAAACTCCACAGAACCAGGGACAAAATGACCAGGGATCTGTAAGCTGAACACTTGGACAGCTGAAAAGACTGAAAGAAATGTTAAGTCCTAACCAGCCAGGGCAGTGACTCAGCACTCATCAGCACTCAGTAGAGAGTCCAGAGGACCGCGTCCTTACAGTGGAGCTATACCAGGTCTAGACTAAAGGCTTCTATGGCGTTGCCCTAACAAAGCTGAAAACAAGCCCTGAAAGAGGGAGGCTGTTTCCCAAGCAACTTAACTCCCTGCCAGAACACAGCCTCATTAAATGACACTCATTAAGGGAAACAAAACAAAACAACCACAGTGTAATGGGCTGAACTGTATCCCCCCAAATTCACAAGCTGAAGCACCAACCCCTCTCCATGTGACTGTATTTGGCGATAAGGCCTTTTAAGAGGTAGTTAAGCTTTAAATGAGGTCATAAGCCCTAATCCAATATGACAAGTGTCTTCATAAGAAAAGGAAGAGATCTCAGGGAAGCAGGCACACAAAAGGAAGGCCGTTGTGACTGCACTGGAAAAAAATCAATCACGTGAAACAGATCCAGAAATAGTCGGTAAGATTTTTTTAAACATCTATTATAAACATGCTAAAGAATAAAGAAGGGCTTCCCTGGCAGTTCAGTGGGTAAAGAATCCACCTGAAATGAAAGGGTCATAGGAGACGTGGATTCAATCCCTGGGTCGGGAAGATCCCCTGGAGAAGGAAATAATCCACTCCAGTATTCTTGCCTGGAGAATCCCATAGACAGAGAAGCCTGGTGGGCTACAGTCCATAGGGTCACAAAGAGTCAGAAACTACTGAAGCGAGTGAGTTACATAAAGAATAACATGACTATAATGCAGATATAAAAAACATGAAAAGAGAACTGAATGAAACTTCTAGAATGAAATATATATCAAAGTGAAAATTTTACTTAATGTAGTTGTATTAGCCAGGGTTCTCCAAAGAAACAGAACCAATTTGAGACAGGAATTAACTTTAAGGAACTGCCTTGCATAATTATGGGTTTCCCTGATAGCTCAGTTGGTAAAGAATCCACCTGCAATGCAGGAGACCAGAGTTCAATTCCTAGGTTGGGAAGATCCGCTGGAGAAGGGTTAGGCTACCTACCCCAGTATTCTTGGGCTTCCCTTGTGGCTCAGCTGATAAAGAATTTGCCTGCAGTACGGGAGACCTGGGTTTGATCCCTGGATCAGGAGGATCTCCTGGAGAAGTGAAAGACTACCCATCCCAGTATTCTGGCCTGGAGAATTCCATGGACTGTATAGTCCTTGGGGTTGCAAAGAGTCGGGCACAACGAGCAACTTTCAACTAATTTGCCTAATTATGGAGGCTGGAAAATCCAAGATCTGCAAGGTGGGCTGGAATCCTAGAGACCCAAGGAAGAGTCAGTGTTGCAGTTCAAGTTTAAAGTCATCTCCTACGAGGCTTCCTTCTTGCTCAGGGGAGGTCAGTCTTTGTTAAGTCTTTCAACTGATGGGATGAGTCTACCCCATATCATAAAGGGCTATCTGCTTTCCTCAAATTCAAGAATGATATCTTTAATCAAGAAGACATAATCGTAAATGCCTTTGTACTAAATAAGAAAGCTTCAAATTACGCAAAACTTCAAATAACAAACCAAAAGGAAAAACGGACAAATCTAAAATTAGAGATAATAAAAGTCTTCTTATTAATTAAAGTAGCAAAATAAAAATCAATTAAGTATATAGAAGATTTGAACAACACTTTGCAACAACTTAACCTGATAGACATTTGTAGACACTACACTCAACAACAATAAAATACACATTGTTCTCAAGCACTCATGGAAATCTCACTGTGATAAGTAATCTGGGCCATAAAATAAATTTCAATAAGTTTGAAAGGACTGAAACATGTCGAGTATGTTTTCTGACCACATTGAAGTTCAATTAGTCATAAACAAGAGAAAATACGGAAATTTTTTAAATATTTAGAAAATAAGCAAACAGACTTGTAAATAACCAAAGGGCCAAAGAAGACATTACCAAGGAAACTAGAAAATATTTGGAACAGGATGAAAGGGAAAACCAGTGTATCAAAATCTGTGTAATACAGCAAGGCAGTCCTTGGAGGGAAATGTATAAGTTTAAAGATGTATATAAGTAAATAAAGCAATCTAAAATAAAGGGCCTAAATTTACATGTTAAAAGCTAGAAAAAAGTAAATGTAAGTCTAAAATAAGTAGAAATAATGAGATAATGAACAAAAATTAATGAAACAGAGCTGACAAAAAAAAAAAAAAAAAAAAATGGAGAATAGCAACAAAACAAAAAGTCAATTTTGGGGAAAAAAGAAATGAGTTTAAAAAAAAAAAGAAACGACAAAATGTTAACATACCATGAATCCTTGGAACCCACCAGCACTTCAAAGTAGAATTGACTCCCTTCTCTGCGTTTCCCTCTCCTTCCACTCTCTTACTCTCCAAATAAAGCCTGACACCTTGTCTTCCTCACCTAGACAGGCCCCTCCCCTCTCCCTCTCCTCCTCCATGCTGCAGGTCAGACCTACCATTCTGTCTCTCTACCCCAGAACAGCTGTTACTTCCATGCGATAAGAGGAAGTAAGACGTGACATGTCCCACTGGATTCTGCAGCACATCTTCTCAGTATCAAATGTGAAACTAGACCTGATTCCCATTTGGCAACTTGTGTGTATGTCCAATTGGTCAGAATCCTGAGAAAAGGGGAGGCCTTGCCTAACCACCTATCCAATACACTATTGGATTCATAATCTGCTCCACCAAGATGACACATGCTTTTTCCTGATTGAACTGTACATGTGTGACAAATGAAGCTAATTTATGACACAATCTCTAGAAAAACTGGGTTTATCTAGATACTGTGATGCTAAAGACATAAAGCCTGATTATTACAGTTGGTAAATCTGTTTTTCACAGACACACAGGTTAACAAGTCTAAAATTACTTATATGCTAAGACTGAACAATAGATAAACACATTACACATAACGAGAATCATGTTTTTCACTATAAATAAAGAAGATACAAACAAGGGAGGGGAAGTCTAAAGTGAACCCTGCTGGATTCGAGTCACAAAAATCAGTAGAAACTCATGATTTATTCAAACACATATACAAATGAATACAGAAACAAATGTCGATATGGAATATTACATATGTGTATATGTGTATACTGTATATATCATTTTTCTAGCTCTGTACACTCAGAAAACCTAGAATCAATGACATCCCAGTGGCAATGAGCACAGCTAACACCCAGATCTTGGTTTTTTAAATACCATTTTTCAATAAAAGGAAGTGACTGATTCTAAGTCTGGAGACTGAAGCATCTCATAGTTATAGGAGGTAAAGACTGCTTGAAAGAGAAAAAGATATATGCCAGTAACAGAAAAACAAATACTGCACAATTCCACTTATAAGAGGCAAGTAAAATAGTCAAATTCATAGGCTCAAAGAGTGAAATGGCAGTTTCTAGAGGCTCGGGGCAGAGGAAACAGAGAGTTACTAGTCATTGGTCAAAAAGTCTCAGTCAAACAAGATGAATTAGCTCTAGAGATCTGCGAGACAATATTGTACCTATAGTCAACAATAATCCATTACAGAAAAACTCCAATTTTAAAAAGTAAGGAATGAGAGAAATAGAAAAAACACTGTTAGAACATTACAGTAACAGTCCTGCAGGCAATATCCTTTCGCTGTTGTTTAGTCACTAAGTAGCGTTTAACTCTTTTGAAACCCCATGGACTGTAGCCCACCAGGCTCCTCTGCCCATGGGATTTCATATTGATCGGTAAAATTTTAAGGAGAAACAGGATATTTGCATACCCTCCAAGTGTGACTATTGAAATATTTAAAACTACTGTGGAACTTTGAATATGTCCACAAATTCTTTGACACGCGTCCCTCTAGAAGGTGGAGTTTACTTTCCCTCGCCTTGAGTGATGGCTGGACTTGGCGGCTCACCTCTAATGGACAAAGTACAGAAAGGGGGGAAAAAAAGGCAATTTTACAATTGTAGAAGCCAGACAGACACTGCTTTTACTAACTGAACAAAGTTAATAACACCAGCATTTGGTCATACTGACATCATGTAACCCATGATATGAGGTAATGAATTATCATCTGAGGTATTCTCCCCCAATATCCATAACCTTAGTCTAATTATGAGAAAATAGACAAAACCAAACTGAAGAACACTCTACAAAATATCCCAACAGCATTCATCAAGGGTGTCAAGGTCATGAAAGACAAGGAAATCCCCCCCCCCAAAAAAACTGTCACAGGTTAGAGGAGACTAGTGGAGAAGGAAATGGCAACTCACTCCAGTACTCTTGCCTGGAGAATCCCATGGAAGGAGGAGCCTGGTAGGCTACAGTCCATGGGGTCACACAGAGTCGGACGTGACAAATGTATGGCGGTATCTTAGACTGAACTCAGAAACAAGAGAAAAGGATACTCATGGAAAAACTTGGGATATGAAAAAAAAAAGCCTACAGTATAGTAAATAGTACTGCACCAACATTAATTTTTTAGTTGTAAAAAAATGAAACATGGTTACATAAGATGTCACCATTAGAGGAAACAGAGGGAAAAATATCTGAAATCTCTCTGCACTATCTTCACAATTTTTCTTATAAAGCTAGAATTACTGCAAAAGGGAAAAGCGGGGAAATATGGCCTCAATCAGCAAAGCGAAAAGTTCAGCTTTGAAAGATTAATAAAGCGGATGAATTCCTAGGACAACTGGTCAATAAAAAGGGAAATGCAATGAATAATGAAGTAAATCTAAAGAAGATCTCTACACAGAACACAACAACACATTGTGAAATAGGTAAAGAAAATTCAAATAAATGGAAGGATATATCATGCTTGTGAGCTGAAAAAGCTGATATCAAAAAGATATAAAATTCCAAATTGATCTACCAGTTGTGAGGAATCTCCCTCAAAATTTCAGCAGGTTTTTCTTTGGAAATGGAAAACTGATTCTAAAATCTATACAGAAATGTACAGAGAAAGGGAAAAGTCTTGAAGAGTAACAACAAAGGACTTATATTACCCAAAGTTAAAGCTTCAGTAATTAAAACAGTGTGTTACTGGCATAGTGATAAACTGACAAATGACACAGAGGATAGTCCAGGGACATAAACACACAAAGACGCAGTCCCCTGAACCATAATAAAAGTGAATGTGCAGCACAGAAAAGAAAGGCCACTATTCTAAACTACGCGTGCTGATTCAATTGAATATCCATATGGGGAAACATGTAAGTCTTGATTCCTATCACATACTACCCATAAACATCAGTTTCAGATGAACTGTTGGTGTAAGTGCTGAAGCTGAAAACATAAGACTTTTATAAGAAAATACAGAGAATATGTTTATTACATTGGGCTAGACAAACATGTCTTAAATAGATCACAAAAAACTCTAGCCAGAAAGGAAAAAAATGATAAACATGCTACATTAAAATTGAGAACATCTACTCATCAAAGACATCATTAGATTTTTTAAAGCCACGGATGTATTTGCAATACATTTATCTAACAAAAGATTTTCCAGGCAAGAGTGCTGGAGTAGATTGCCATTTCCTTCTCCAAGGGATCGTCCCAACCCAGGAATCGAACCTGGGTCTCCTGCCTTGCAGGCAGACGCTTTACTGCCTGAGCCACCAGGGAAGCAAGAAATCCTATAATCATTAAGTAGAAGAGAGCCCAATAAAATAGGCCAAAGACTTGAAGAAGTGTTTCACAAAAGAGAATATCCAAATTAGCTAAATTAGATGAAAAGGTGATTGGGTTCGTTTAGTCATCATGGAAAAGCAAAGTTAAAAAGTTACAATCAGATACCATCATACTCCCACTAGAACAGTTATAATGAAAAAGGCAAGTCATGCAAAATGTAGAAGAAGATGTAAATCAACTGAGACTTTCATACACTGCTGCTGGTAAGGGTATAAATAGTAGAACTATGTTGAAAAACCATTTAGCGGTAGCTGCTAAATGGAACATGTGCATGCCTACAATACAGCAATTTTACTAATAACATACTCAGTAGATATGTACACATATGTTCACCTAAACGCACATACAAAGATATTCACAGCATCATTACTAGTAATACCCCAAAACTGAAATAACCTGGACGTCCATCAGTAGTAAGATGAGTCTTCATAAAAATACAATTGCATGACATGGAGTCAAATACATCAGAGACACACAAATATATAATTTGAAGTTCAAAATCAGGTAAAACTGAACTAAGGCATAAGTCAGGATAGTGGGTATCCTGTGTCAGGAGGGTGATCGGGGAGAGACATACTAACTGGAAGAGAGCATGAGGGTGGCATGCTGATATTGTTCTATGTTTTGATCTGGAGCTGATTTGACAAGTGTGTTCAGTTTGTGAATACGTATCATGTGATACACTTAGGATTTGTGCATCTTTCTAAATGTATGTTATACTTGTTAATAAGATTCACTGAGAGACAAAAGGTTATATATATGCCCCTAGAGGGCATGTTATTATATATAAGTTAACAGAGAGATATGAGCCCTGTCCAACACACATTTTATTGACCAAATGGCATCCAAGAGACTCAATATGGATCCAGGCAGTGGAAACAAACTGGGAGGAAATAAAGATCCCCAATCAGCCGGGATGAAAATCTCTAATTTGTACAACTCCTTTTGGTGAGCAGCCTCAGTTGCCCCACCTTTTCCATTTCTCTCTCTTTCTCCATCTCTAGTTCTTTCACGCAGGTACAGGGTTGGATAGAGACAGCGTACATTGGACTCACTCCATCCTGAACTGTCTTTCCTAACCACCTCACCAAGTCAGGATGCCAAATCTAACAAGAAGGTTTCTGGGAAAGCAGTGCCAGGAAGACCACCTCTAAAGACCAGAGAAAAACAGAGGCAGATGACCCATGTGTCCGCCAAATCCCTTTGTGAGATAAACAAATGGGAAGACATTGGGAAAACATGCTCTTGTCAGTAAGAAACTTGAGGCCCTGTCCTTCATCCTGCCATCAATCAAAGTATCTCAGTGATTTCATCTCCAAATAAATATCACTCTGATGACACTTGTGTCTTGCCTCTGAACCGTAAAGTCAAGATTTAAGAACAATGTGGTGCAGGAAGCTTGGGGATTCATTAGGATCATCTGAATGTGTCCTCAGAGCACCAACTAAGCTCTGATTTAATGCCAAGTTCTTTCTAATGAGGGAATGTGCAGAACCACATGACTGGCCTGTAGAAACTGGCCTTGACTTGGCCCTCTGACTCCCTCCGACCATCCGTCTTTAAAGTGTCCCCTCCATCGTCTGACCTCCTGTGGCACTTCGTGAGTCAGAATGTTCCGGGAATGGAACTACTTCCTGAGTTACCACTATGCTGCTGACCATTCTGAATCCTCATTTGGCATTTGTTGATGTTAACTTCCTGGTCATGGCCACTTTGGGTATTTTTCCAGACCATGTTCAGGGTCGACTTTCCTACAACCCTTCCAAGCATCCCTTCCCCAACCCTGTACCTCCCCACAACACCTGTGCCTCCTGGACCCAGTTCTATCCCTGCTCACACGATGGTGTCATTCCTTTAGTGGCTTTCTCCCCTACTAGACTTTGACCTTTACGAGGGTGGGGACAGTAACTTATACATCATGTTATCCACAATTCCCTGCACAGTACTTAGCATCTTTATTGCTCTGATAACACATGTAATACCAGGCAATATAAAATTCACATCTTAGAGAAATACAGAATGTAGACAATGAAACTTCCCCCAGAATCTTTCTGTCACAAGATAACCACTGCATATTTTGTCCACAGTGTAGCAAAACAACAAATTATTAATAATTATAGTTTTCCCTGAAGAAGAAATCATTGCCTACATGCTGTTTTGCAAATTGCTGTTACCACTAAGCAGTATGAGACAGGAGCACACTTCCTTGATGAAGCATATGGCTCTGCCTCACTGATTTTAATAGCTGCATAGTGTTCCATCATAGAGAGGTCCTATAGTTTACTTACATCCCTCTTTGGAAGAACTTTCACATTATATCCCTTTTTCCTTGTTATACAAACAATAAGACTATAAACTTTTTTGTGCATCTCTCTTGGTGTTCATTAAGGGAGTATTTTTCTGGGCTATATTCTAGAAGTTGAAGTACTGGATCTAAGAGGGTAATAGGCTAGGCGATGGGTCTCCAAACAAGAAAATAGCCTGCAAGTGTCAGACATTTTTCTCTCTCTTAAGAGACAGGAGGAAACAAACTAGCGATATTTTTTTCCTTCTCTATACAAATTTAAAAGGAGGTTTCTCTTAAAATACTGTGTTGCCATAATGACACCTGGTTTCAGCTGAAGTTAACTATTCTCAAACCTTGAGTTAACCAATGCCTTTTTCTTATGGAAATCTTGGTCTTGAGCTATGTTAATGCACTATGCATTTACCCCAGACTCTCTTCAAGTCCGTTCTACCAAATGGCTCAGAACCTACTTGACAACCCAGTATGTTATACTCAGATATTGTTGCCATAATCTATGTAAATGAAACTATTTGTATGGTAATCTGCCCTTCTACAAGATTCAAGTTAATTATTTTATGGCCCAGGATGAACCATTTGGTGCCAAGATTATCCCAAAATGCATCTTATGGGTGAGAGGCCTGGTGCCATTCTGCGTTTTAAGACATTCCTTGCTTTCATTAACAGACTGCTAGTGACTATATAACATCCAGCTGAAGACTAGCAAGGGGGCTACTCTTTCTGCCCCCTTCTGATGCCTATGTCAGAAGCTTTCTCTATCTCCTTTATACTTTAGTAAAACTTCATTACACAAAAGCTCTGAGCGATCAAGTCTCGTCTCTGGCCCCCCATTGAATTCTTCTCCTTGGGGGCCAAGAATCCCAGCCTCTTTACGTTCAACAACCACCTTTCAGATCCTTACAGTTTTCATTTCCTTCTGCAGAGAACTGGTGTGGTGTGTCTGCAGCCAACAATGCCCAGAAATGATTGCTGACTGACCAAATGATGGAAGTTAATAAAAGAAATGGTCCTGAAAATATAATTTCTCTTCCATGCTAATGTGGCTTTAGGAAACTGGCCTTCTGTTGGATATGATCTCTTAATACAAGCATACACGTGACAAACTCCTCCCCATTAGGCTAAAGACAAAGATGAGGTCTTAATTTAATTTGTTCATTCAGCAAATATTCCAAGCCTACCCTAAGCTAGAAGCAGGGGATGGAATTGCCAGCAGTAATTTCTATAAAAAGTTGATGACTCCAGCAGAAATACTGAGCATCATTTACTAGCTAATTTCCCTTTATGCCTCGTTTGCCAGGAAGTTCAACACTCAGTGCTGATAAGAACTCTCTCTGGCTTCAGATTTCTGCTATATGGAGTTGATCTTTTTAGTTTTCATTGCATTGCTTTGCTACATTTTTTAACCCATATTTCTATCATTCTACAGAAACTGAACTCAAATTCATATCAAGGGTCATAACGATAACCAACTGCTTTATAAAGAATTTACATGTGTCATTTCATTTAATCCCTAATTTTCAAAAGTTGTTATGAAGGTCGGACAGAGATGATCACTGTCATCTCAAATTTTCAGTAAACTGAGGATCAGGAAGATTAAGCAACTCACCCAAGACACTGCAGCCAGGAAAACACAGCTTTGAGAACCTAACTAGGGTCTCATAATTTTGTAACTGAAAAAACAAAACTGAACTTATATACTGAGTCATATGATCGCCTGAATACTTCTTTCCCCTTTACAGGTAAGTACACTCACCTTCTCTCACCTGGGCACCCATGTCTTCTAAATAATCAAGAAGTTCTTAGAGGAGAGGCAGAGGGAGCAGAAAGTTGCCTTAGTTTCTAACAATATAAACACACCCTGCCCACCCACCACTGCTGCGCATCACACTGTCTTCAACTGTGATTTCTCACTTTGCACTGTAACACAGCTATCTCTCTCTCCCTTATGGCTCCTTCTAATTATTCCAGAATCTTCCAGAAATGTTAAATCACACGACAGAAGGAGTGAAGAGGGAGGTTGCGGGAGGGGTTATGGAGGAAGGATGGGACTGGGGGTGAGGGTGGAGAGAGAAAGTAAAAGAAAATGTGACTGATGTCCCAATGTCCACACTAAAGCCCTTCCTTTTCTTCTTTGCTTTGCTATTTTGATGGAGTGGGAGGAGGATGGTTTTCACGCTGCAGCAAAACAAATAGAACTTTGAGCTAACATTTCACAATTTATGTAGCAATTTCCTGTCATTTTGAAAATCTACTAGAGTGGCAACAGTTAAAATTTTTTCCTCCCAGGAGAGTTTGGGAGGCATACACCTGTCACCCTCGCTGCATCCTGTATTTATGACCTAGATCTTGGGCATTTCACAGGCTGGTTTCTATTCATCTTCCCTACCAGCCTCTCTGAATACTTGACTCAGGGCTTTCCCCTGCTCACCCTTGGTATCGTTCATCTATTTCCTTGGAGCTTGCTTACCTGACTCTCCAGTGACTTTTGGAACCACCGATCATTCTCTAGATGAGACCTTCAGGCATGTTGTCTTCATCTGCTCCCCAGCTGATGATAATCCCTGGTACCACAGTGCCCTGTGACCACTGCCTGCTGCCCCAGCTCTTTAGACACTGGTACCCAATGGTGGTGGTGAATTTTATGTGTCAGCTTCTCTATCATTCTCTCTCGTCCACTTTGAAGAGGTTTCAGACCACCTGTTACTCAGAGTCCAAGCTGGTGGAACAAGTGCTTGAACTTTTGTGAATCCTGCATTGCAGCTGAAGTAGTAACGTTCTTTAGTAGGGATGCTCAGAGTCGAGAAAAACTTGTGCTAGCAATTGGTGAAATTTCCAAACTGTATCTCTCTGGGACAGACCTGTGCTCTGAGTACCATTCTCACACATCACCTGCCTTCTCAACAGCTCCACCTGGATGACTCAGAGCAGCTTCAGCATCACAGGTGCAAGTGAACCAGCCTTCTTCTCCATCTCCCACCATCTTCAGTTCCCCATCTCAGGAAATGGCATTTCTGTGCATTCAAAGAAATGCTGGAGTCATTCTGACACCTCCTTCTCCCTCGGTTGTGAATTTTACCTGCTGGATATTTCTCGAACTTATTCACTACTCTCTCACCTCACTTCTGCCACCCCTTTCACACCACCATGATCTCATGACTCAGACACTCTTGTGGCCTCCTGGCTGGTCTTCCTCCTCCTCACTCTTGACTCTCTTCAGTTAGCTTCAAGAATACAGTGAGCTTTTAAAAACACAAACCATTGCATAACACTCCGATGGCTTCCTACTGCTTTAGAATCAAGTGCACAGATTTGGCTTTACCTTACAAAGGCCCACATAGGTTGGACCCCTGCAAATCTCTCCAATGCCATCTATGCCTTCATTTGTTTGTTCAAAGGCACTGTGCATTTCCTTCCCCAGAGACTTTGCACATGCTGCTTGACCATATCTGCCTGGAACGCTCGCCTCCTGTTCCACTTCACTCAGTCAACTCTTTATCTGTCAGGTCTCAGCTTAAATGGCACTGACTCCAGGAAACCTTCCTGACCCTATACAACAAGCTGTCACAGCATCTTGAATCTTTTCACCATATTTATGAAAATGTAATTAATCATTCTTATAATTATTCATTAAGTGCCTATCTCCTCCTCCCTCACCCTAATTCCCAAAGTGTAAGCTCAGTGAGGGCAGAGATGATACAGGTGCTTCCCTACATTCTACATATGCAACCATGAACAAGACCGACGCAGAGTAAATGCTCAGTAAAGGTCTTGGGGAGGACAGATGGGAAACGAAATAGGAAGAACAGGAGGGAAGGACAATTTGGTTCTTTTCTGAACCAATTTCTCCTTTATCTTTGGAATGCAGGAAATAAGAGTTTCCTAAATGATGCTAAGAGTCAGACATGACTGGGTGACTTCACTNATGGGAAACGAAATAGGAAGAACAGGAGGGAAGGACAATTTGGTTCTTTTCTGAACCAATTTCTCCTTTATCTTTGGAATGCAGGAAATAAGAGTTTCCTAAATGATGCTAAGAGTCAGACATGACTGGGTGACTTCACTTTCACTTTTTACTTTCATGCATTGAAGAAGGAAATGGCAACCCACTCCAGTGTTCTTGCCTGGAGAATCCCAGGGACGGGGGAACCTGGTGGGCTGCCATCTATGGGGTTGCACAGAGTCAGACACCACTGAAGCGACGCAGCAGCAGCAGCAGCAGCAAATTACTCAAAGGAAAGCTGTTTTTGAAGAAGTATTTGCATTGGCATATATATAAATATATTTTCTTTCTTCCTCATTACTTTAGTAAGGAAATCCAAAAAAATCCAGGCTTAGGCTTACACCTAAAGTTTGATTAAAATGGGACCATTTAAAGGAAAATCATCAATTAATAAAAGGCTGTGTACAGAAAACTCACCTCACCATGGCAAAACCACCACTTTCCTGCATTCCAAACAACTGGAATAAGCAAAGAACCGAAGAGATTCCTGGTGTCTATATCACTTTTCATGTGATAATCTTTTAAGAACCTTTTCTTCCCTCTTTCCAAAAATTGCACAGGTCTTTTGGGGATATTAAAAATTTTCCAAATCTTTGGCAGCATCAGCGCAGTTCTACAATTCATTGCTGTCAACTGAAAATGAGAAATGTCCAAACCCAGCTGCCAAGCCAGAAAGTCAGTGCAGCGGGGTTCATGCCAGTCCAGTGTTTCCTGAGCTCAGGGCTACTGAAGGTAATGAGATCACATGACAAACATCCAGACCCATCCATTCCACAACCTGCATCCACGCCACAGCTGTCACCTGGAAAGATCAAATACTTAACTCCTAATACAAAGCTGCTACCCACACTATGTTTATAACTACCTTTATATACCCACAGTAGTGGCTACTTCTAACTGCTGAGATTCAAAGAAGTGTATAAAAGACAGTTGGGGGCAAGTCTGGTGCCCACCCAGAAGGTCAAGTTGAGTAACATCATTGTTTGGTTTCTACAACACCTCCTGCATACTATCAAGGACACAGAAAGTCTTGTGCCTCATTTGGCTTCTCTGTAGCCATTGCCCACAGAGGACTCCTTTTCTGCAGGCATTTCTCAAAGAATTGTCTTGGCCCGTAGCTGCACAGAAGAAAACTACCCTTATGTTTTCCATCCAAGTATAGACCAAAGAATTGATGCTTTTGAACTGTGCTGTTGGAGAAGACTCTTGAGAGTCCCTTGGACTGCAAGGAGATCCAACCAGTCCAGCCTAAAGGAAATCAATCCTGGTGTTCACTGGAAGGACTGATGTTGAAGCTGAAACTCCAATACATTGGCCACCCGATGCGAAGAGCTGATTCATTGGAAAAGACTCTGATGCTGGGAAAGATTGAGGGCAGGGGGAGAAGGAGACGACAGAGGATGAGATGGTTGGGTGGTATCACCTACTCAATGGACATGGGTTTGGGTAGACTCTGGGAGTTGGTGATGGACAGGGAGGCCTGGTGTGCTATGGTTCATGGGGTTGCAAAGAGTCAGACACAACTGAGGGACTGAAATGAACTGAACTGAACTGATAGACCACAAGCATTAGAATCACGAGGTGGAGGGAGCTTATGAAAATGTAGATTTCCTAGCCCCATTCTGAACCTCTGAGGAAATTAAAATAAATCCCCCTATGGAGAGTAACAAGGGACCCAGAGTGTAAGAGGCACAGATGTGGGAGAGGGGAGAGGCAGAGTGCTCAAGGTAAGGGAAAGGAACACAGGAAGATTCTACATGTGGACATGCTGCAAAGACTAGAAGGGAGCCTGTGTAATGGGAGGTGGGTGAGGAGACCAGAAACGACGGGGAGGGAAGGCATGGGCTGGCCAAGGTCAAGTATCATGGGTAGTGTTTGTTTTGTCAAGACTGCTCTGATGCTGAGTGGAGAGGACATCTGGAGGGCAAGAGGACATCTGAGTTCAGAAGACCATGCAGATTTGTATGAGGTTAGTAAAAGTGGAAAGAGAGCAATAGACAAATCCCAGGTCTGAGGCAGAACTAACACAGCCCGGTGGGCTGATGGTCAGAGTAAGAGGGAGGGAATCTGGGCCCACCGCCAGAAAGTTTGCAGCTTTCACAGCAGGACGGTGGTAACTTCAGCTCAGATGGGCAAGGCTGGGAAAAGACATGGGCAGCAAGACGTCCCCATGAACCTATTCAATGAGCTGTCTTACCTGGAAAGTAGAGATAATTCCACCAGCATAAATGGCTTTTGTAATGATTAGAGATAATATACACAAGGTTCTTTGACAATAGGAACGCAATTAATAAATATATTTTCTTATTTTTTAATCAAGCATCAGAATATTTGGTGGTACACTGGACACATTTAGGCTAATATTTCTTCCTTTTTTCTTTCTAAAAACACCATATCTTGAAGCTAAACTGAACAATGCCCACCACTCAAGTCCAACGTCAGAGATTTTGCATACAGGTCATCTCTGCCTTCACCTAACTCCAGTGCCCAATATGTGACACCGCACACTTTGTTCACTTTGCCCCACTTCATTGGAAGGAAACATCCAGAGCCATAAGAATTCTGTTCCGAAGATGTGTGTGTGGAGGCAGCTTGTCAGCTGTCAATCTCAAACACCAATGGCTTTTCCAGCTCTCCAGTCCCATCTCTACATTTCTCAAGCCCACGAGTCCTTTTCAGGTTTCCCAGTTCAGAGCCAACAACCACAATTTCACCTCTCCTGAGACTTAAATGTGCTGCAAAGAAAATTAATCTCACACTTCAAAGGGGAGCAGAGGAGACCCCCTCCCCTGGTGATAGGAGGAAGTGAGTACTCACTGGGAAGTCCCTGAAGTCCATTTTAAATGGTTTAATGTGACGAGGAAGAACACAGCCCCGTTCACACCAGAAGAATCTGCATGGGCTCTAAGGAATTAAGTGATTCTGAAAATGTTTGCGGGAGGAACAAGAAGAGTCACGGGGGAGCAAGCAAAATGTCACCCCGAGTAAACTGTTCCCTGACATCCGGTGACAGCTCAGTCCCGGGGCCTTTCATCAGGTTTCAGGAAGGTAGGCTTGACATCAAAATCCTCTGGCTGCCAGAAGAGGAGCAAAGTGATGATTGTGACTACAGGGACAAGTAAGGCCAGAAAAATAAAACCGCTCAATAACTCCAAAGCACCCAGAAAATGTCACGATTGGGGACAGACAACGGGAGTTTGTCACATCAGCCTTAGTAAAGGAACACTCAAGCCTGTCTGTTCCAGGACCACAAGCTGCTGCTGCTGCTGCTAAGTCACTTCAGTTGTGTCCAACTGTGTGCAATCCCATAGATGGCAGCCCACTAGGCTCCGCTGTCCCTGGGATTTTCCAGGCAAGAATACTGGAGTGGGTTGCCATTTCCTTCTCCAGTGCATGAAAGTGAAAAATGAAAGTGAAGTTGCTCAGTTGTGTCTGACTCTTAGCGACCACATGGACTGTACCCTACCAGGTTCCTCTATCCATGGGGTTTTCCAAGCAAGAGTACTGGAGTGGGTTGCCATTGCCTTCTCCAAGGACCACAAGCAGAGGGAAGTAAAGCCTTTGGAACACTCAAGAGCTGGAGAGTTCAATCCAGAGGAGGGAGCAGTACTCGATAAGGGACCAAGCCATTTGCCCTCCTGCCGTAACAACCAGAAACAGGCAGAGAGGTGACCAAGGGCAAGAGCAGGCTGGCTGAGAGGACGCTGAAGTGGCTACCAGCCCCTCCTCATCTCTCCTAACAGAGTGGATTTCCCAGCTTTCCACATGGATTGCCTGCATGCTGGTCTCTCTAATCAAGGAGAAGGCAAATCTCCAGAGGCTCAAAAAATGTTCAGCATCACTTGTTGTTCATCCAACTCTTTTCAACCCCATGGACTGCAGCATGCCAGACTCCCTTGTCCTTCACTATCTCCCAGAGTTTGTTCAAACTCAGCATCACTGGGACGGGGACAGATGTGATTACACGGCTGTAGTCACTGGTCAAAGGCATGTGAGACCATCCCATTGTCCTCTCATCAAAGCTTCTGCCACAGAGCATTTAACCCAGGTCCTGGTGAGTGTTGCATCACCAGCACCATGCTAAACAGAAGAGTGTTGACCCATTTATAAATTATGTTCCAGCCCCAAGTCATTCAAACATTCAATAACCTTGAGTATCCCCTGTCAGGACTGTAGCTGAGGGAGGAAAGCAACACCCAGCAGAGAAACCGTAGAAACATGCCTTTCCATTGGGTGGCTGCTAGCCGAGCANGAAATGGAGGGGGGTGGCAGTGGTGGAAACGCCTGTAAAGGATAAGAGGGGAGGAAGCAGGAGAGGGAGAGGAGAGCTTTCAGAGTGCGATGCAGACCTAACAACCAGAAGAGGAGGCAGGGGAGAGGAAATGAGGTTTCAGGGCAGCTGGCAAAGCCTTGGCCAGGCTAATGGAGAGGCTCCAAGAAAAGGCTGTCTGTTAGAAGGGTCCCATGCTGAGAAGGAGTGGCCAACTCCAGTGATCCTACAGCATGCAGTCATGAGCTGAATGGACCCAGGGGAAATGTGGTCTCACCGTGAATATGGTGTGGAATCCGAAGTGAGACAGCTGTCTGCCCCCTGCAAGGAGATCTGAACCTCCATGACTACCCAGGGTGGGGGGATATTTGAGATGGATAAGGAGTCTGGAACCAGTATGGCTGGAGGTGTGGGGAATGTCTTCAGGCCACAAAAGGAAGATAAGGAGGTGATTGGGAAGCTGTGCCTCTCCAGGCTGGTTGCCTACCTGCCGGGGTCCAGCCCCCACAAGATCCAGGGGAACCCGAAGGAGAAACAGCATTGGCGAATGAATGAATGAATGAGAGAGGAATAGAGGAGAGAAAGAGGCTGATATTCCTTTGTTTACATAGAAAGCCAATAAAACCCCGAGACAAGGAGTTTGCCCTGTTCACAGAGGCCACAGGTGCCCTCCCGGTCTCCCAAGGGAGTGAAGACACAGAACGTATTCCCATTCAGGTCTTAGAAACCCAGGCAGATAAGTGAACGCAGGGAGCCTCTATGCTCCAAGGGATCAGCCTGAAAAAGAGAGTAAGAGAGAGAAGAAAAAAAAAGAAAAGAAAAGAAAGAGACACGGGGTGACCAAGCTTCTTCGAGTGAGGCCCATTACTTTATTTTCAAAAAGGACTTTTATACCTTAACTTGTACATAGAGGGAAATGAAAGATGCAAGGTCATACAGAGTCAGCCCAAACATTCCAGCAGTTTTGCCCTTATCGAAACCAGGATTTTTTCTGCAAACTTTTCCCACAAATGATGTTGTATACATTATCTTCTGGCCTTGGAGGCCTGTGAACATTTTATGACCCTCTTTTGATAAAGGCTGCTCAACCAGAAAACTTATTTTCCTTCAAAGTATTTTTTCTTTATATTTCTAATCTGTGTTAGCCTCAGAAAATGCTAAACAGAGTTACATTTTTCATGGAGCAAAGGTGCAGTGAGTTACAAGAAAGAACCAATTAGCTCAAAGGTCTGATGTGGTTAATTCAAGGCTACACTTGTTTTTCTTACATTCCAACTATGTTAACTAATGCACCCCCGGGTGCACAGGGGATAAGAGATATGAGAACATGGCAACAAGAATTGGCCCAATAATGAAATCCTACACCAGCACTACTCTAACAACTTTTAACTCTTTGAAAGGCTCTTTGTTTTAGGATTCCCATGCCTCTCACAGTTGGGAGGCTGTGAACAATCATATGCATAGCTGCAAGAGTCTGGATAAACCCACCAAGCATGCTAGAATGCTAACAGAGGGGGTTTGATTTGAAATATTCCCCTCATGTCCAGGAGACTTATTAGCTAGAGCCCTAAGTTGGTTTTTCCAAAGAAAGGTGGTCAGGGATAGCCCCCTATATGTCAAGAGAGTTGGTGAAAGGCACAAAACAGTAAGACAGACAGATTCTGGTTTAGGGGTAGATGCTCGAGCTGGTCTAGGGAGCCCCTCAAGTCCTGAAGCCCTGCTTAACAGTTCTCTTCCACATGACCTTGTCATGGGTGGGATGGCCTGTGCTGGCTCCCGGCAGCTACCCAGTGTCTGTTCTGCCCTTCCTGCTTAAACCCAGAAACACCTCAGACTCCCTTGCAGCTAGAAGTGGCCATGTGACTCAATTCTGGCTGGGGAGATGGAGACAGAAATCTACTGGAGGTTGACAAAAAGGGGCCAGCTCAGCTGGCATGCCTGTGACGGACGCTCTCCTCCCTTCTTCTCCTGGAACAGAAGACCTGAGGCCTGCAGGGGAACAGTCCTCTTATTATTGCAAGGTGATAAGCCTGAGGATGAAAACCACACGCTTGCAAGGGCAGCGCACAAAGACAGAGGAAGTCTGGAAAATTGACACCACGATGGCGCTGCTGCGTGTGAGAAGCTCACCTCCAGAATTCTTGTTAAGACAGAAAAATAAACTTCCACACAGTTCAGGCATAAGAGACAAGCTAGCACCCCATGCAGCCAAGCCAGAGTCCTGAATAATCCAGAGAAGATTCTGATGGAGGGTAAGCAATGGAACTCTTTGTGTTTAGACAAGACATTCAGTAAAATTCCCTCCCCAGTGTGGTTGGACAGTCTTGGGTGATGGGGTTTTCTGAAGGAAGTGGGTGTGACAAAGCTTTTTTTTTTTTTTTTTTTAACTTTTTATTTGGTATTGGAGTGTAGCCAATTGGGAGCTTCCCAGGTGTCTTAGTGGTAAGGAAACCACCTGAAATGTAGAAGATGCAGGTTCAGTCCCTGAGTCAGGAAGATCCCCTGGAGAAGGAAGTGGCAATACACTCCAGTATTCTTGCCCGGGAAATCTCATAGAGAGAGGGAGGCTATAGTCCATGGAGTCACAAAGAGTCAGACATGGCTTAGCGTCTAAACAATAACAATAGCCCATTAACCATGTTGTGCTAGTTTCAGGTGAACAGGGAAGGGATTCAGCATATATACATGTGTTATATATATATATATATATATACACACATACATATATAACACATACACATGTTATCATTCTCCTCCAAGCCCCCCTCCCATCCAGGGTGCCACATAACATTGAGCAGAGTTCCCTGTGCTGTAAAGTAGGTCCTTATTGGTTATTCATTTTAAACCTACTCTGTTTTTAAAGCACACATTTTTTAAAACAAAAAAAACATTTGTTTTTTAAAGGGCAAGAGAAGAGGTTGTCCCAAAGAACCAATGACCTGCTCTGTAAATGAATGATTCTCAAAGCATGCCCTCAGTTTGCAATCTGAGTGCAGAAACAAAGCACAGAAACTCTGTCATAACCTACATGTTAATCTTCACATTGTATTATTTCAGCCCACGCCCATCCCCCATGAGGAGGGACATTAGTAACAATCTCAGGACTCTTTCCCCTTTGGGCCCAGGGAAGGTTTGGCGTCCTCCCTGCCCTCAGGCACGCCCTGCCACTCTGTTGAGGTTGGCCCTTGAAGCGAGATCTATTTACCTGGCTGGACATCATCTGCAAACTTAAAGATTTTAGGCCACAAAACAGAAAGTTGAAAGATATCATATCTCAGACTTAGGACAGATTTCCCCTAGGGATTTCTAGAGTAGCCTTTCAGATACCAGTGAACATGAAACAGGCGCCCAAAGCCACCCACTCACTCTGTCCAACATTAGACAGTGGGCCATGCAACTCAACCCTTCACATGATCACGGCAGGAACTCCTACTTCTGAAACTCTGGGACAACTACCCAAAACCTCCACCCTGACAAACACTGCACATTCGTGGTGATGGGAGATTTCCGGGCCACACTTCACTTGTCAGCATGTCCATTTCAGAATGTCAGCAGAAACGTTCACTTACCATCACTGCTCTGCGGGTCAAGCGCTAGAAATCTGATCAGTCCTCCATGTTCTTTGAAGGCACGGCTCATGGTCCAGAAAATTAATTAAGGCCTCCAAAGGATAAAGAAAATTCTGATCTTTCAAAAATGAAACCAACTGCCCTCTGCTCTCCTCACATCCCCAGGAGGCTTACATGGAATCAACCTTCTCATCACAGTGCAAGTTCTACATCCTTTTCCAGTTGCCATAACAGGAAGAAGCTCCCCATGGACCATTTGAGTTGTTTCTTCAGTCTGGAGAAAATAGATTTGATTAACAATTATGTAATTACATTTCCAATTCAATGACCATTATCATTGGATGGGGTGACCTTGGAGCTTCACAGGTGAAGTCCAAATGACAGTGAAGAGTTTGGTAAAAAGGCATGTCACTGGTGATGGAGGGAGGCTTTATGAGTATCATAGTCACCATCTGGTTGTATGATGGAGTCCTATCCTTTGGCAGACTTTTTTTCCCCCCATTTTATTGGGTAGGGTGAGGGCAGGGTAGATAAAAGACAGAATATTTATTTGGGAAACAATAGTTTCAAAATTATCTCCTGAATTCAGAATCTACGAGCCAGAATATACACCCTAAGCAAACAAGCGTTGTTGTTTTAGTCACTCAGTCATGTCCAACTCTTTGCAACCCAATGGACTGTAGCCTGCCAGGCTCCTATGTCCATGAAATTTCCCAGGCAAGAATACTGGGTTGCCATTTCCTTGTCTAGAGGATCTTCCCACCCAGGGATCAAACCCCTGTCTCCTGCACTGGCAGGGCAGATTCTTTACCGCTGAGCCACATGGGAAGCCCAAGCAAACAAGGGAGGTCTTCATTAATTGCTCACTTATTAAATAAAACTTTTAATTAACTGACTAGGTGGAGTAGTGCATCCCCCACACTTTCATGATAAGAATCACTTGGAGTGCTAGAGATTAATTCCATTAATTAACACACTGGGCCTGAGATGGGCGAGTAATTTTAAATTTTTAATTTTACAAATTCCTCTAGATGATTTTAATGATCAAAGAAATTTGGGGAGCACTGAAGAAATGTGCTTTTCTGCTTCCTTTGCAGATTTTAACACTTGAACACCTGGTCCCAGAATGCCCCAGTCCAGTTCTAGGAAAGGAAAGTAAGTCTTCCAAACATTTGGTTTGGTGTTTCCTAGAATATACTGTTTCTCATTTCCATTTCTGGTGCACTTTTTCTAGATCAGGTCTTTTTTGGATGGTCCATCCTTCTTGAGTTGATGCACAGCAATCCAATTTCTTTAAATTGGTTTAATAAAAGATTGTCACATTTAATTAAATAATCTTTGCTTGCTTCTGTCTTGTTCCCTTTTCCCCTGAAACTTGTGTTAAGAAGTTAGGGTAATTTGCATAGATTCAATATTCTCGCTTTTCCACCTTACATCTCCTACTGGTGACCCCATGTGGACCAGCCCAGATCTCATTGTTTTCTTCAAAGAGTCCCTCTCCCTTTGACCTCCCAGTCAAGATAATGTCTCCTTCATCCAAGGTCATTATCTTAGAAATGTAGTAGATGAAGAAGTGAAAGTTGCTCAGTCATGTCTCACTCTTTGCAACCTCCTGGACTATATGGTCCATGGAATTCTCCAGGCCAGAACACTGCAGTGGGTAGCCTTTCACTTCTCCACAGGATCTTCCCAACCCAGGGATCAAACCCAGGTCTCCCACATTGCAGGCAGATTCTCTACCAGCTGAGCCACCAGGGAAGTCCAGATAAAGAAAAAGGATGGAGAAAATCATGGAGGATGTTTTACCCTCTTGCCTGAGTTCACCTTGGCCTTGAGCTGGAGCTTCAGGTTGGGAGGGTCAGGGAGCTTCTCTTTAGGTACGAAGGCACTGATGGGGCAGGAGGCCATGAAGCTCGTGGCCAGGCTCCAGGCAGGTGTTACGCTCACCCTGCATGTCGCTGGAGGTCACGTCCAAGCACAGAAATAGCCGGTCGTGTAGTCCATAGTTGTGTCTTCCATGCCGATGCTTGCCCATCACCACGTCTGACTGGAGCTCGAGGTGAAGGCTGTACATGTAGGCTGCACAAGGACCAGAGAGCCCTCGGAATGCAGCTGGTGGAGGCTTCAGGAAGAGCTCCGGCTCGCTTAGCATCTCCTCAACATGGCTTCAAGGTCCCTGCCCACGCACACATTGCTCACCCCCGACTCCCAGGAGCCGGACAGCAGCCTGGTGGCATCCACGCTTCTGCCCGTGGCCCCCAGAGACACTGGGACTCTGCCTGACAGGCCACCAGATGCTGCTGGCTGCCCAGGGAGGACCAGCTACCTCGGAGCACTGTCCCACTGACTCTGCCGGGTGCCTGGTGCTCATCCCCCTGGGAACTGCTGTCCAGAGACTCCCTCGGGGCTGCCTGGCCTCAGGACATGGCCTGGTCCCTGGAGAGATGTGCAGGTTCTGGCCACAGCCTCTCAGCTCACCATCAGGCCTGCAGCAGCCCCGAGCAGGGCCTACAGACTTTGCCTAAAAACAAACTTACCTCTATGAAGTTGAACAGATGAAATTAGGAAGAGAGAGGCAAACAGAAGCTGGTCCCATAGAAAAGGGGCATAAAAGCAGGCAGCACAAAAGGCAAGTTGCCGTGTTCTGCTCTCTCCTCACCGTCTCCCACCCCTCCTGCCAATGCCCAGATGGCTAAGATACACGTCACCAAGATCGGAAAGCCTCAGTTCCAGCTGGAACTCCCACCTCCCTCACAGGACTTAATATCCTAGCCATTTGCCTCACCTGCTTGTTTCCAGCACTAACTGCCCACCATTGACTTAATTACCTCCTTCACAACTTGAACTAGGCTGTTTCACCTGTGCTGTTATCTAGTGGGGAATCCTGTGTGTTAACCTGGCAAATCAACAGCCCCCAGTTACTCAAACTCTAATCTACGTGAAATCTGTGCTTGTTGTTTAGTTGCTAAGTCATGTCCAACTCTGCGACCACATGGACTGTAGCCACCAGTCTCCTTTGCCCTTGAGATGTTTCCAGGCAATACTGGAGCAGGTTGCCATCTCCTTCTCCAGGGGGTCTTCCCCGACCCAGGAATCAAACCCACTTCTCCTGTTTGGCAGGAGGATTCTTTACCACTGAGCCACTAGAGAAGCCCAAAAGCTTCTTTCTGTCAGTTCAGTTCAGTCGCTCAGTCATGTCTGACTCTGTGACCCCATGAATTGCAGTATGCCAGGCCTCCCTGTCCATCACCAACTCCCAGAGATTACTCAAACTCATGTGCATCAAGTCGGTGATGCCATCTAGCCATCTCATCCTCTGCCGTCCCCTTCTCCTGCCCCCAATCCCTCCCAGCATCAGAGTCTTTTCCAATGAGTCAACTCTTCATATGAGGTGGCCAANAGGAGAAGGGGACAACCAAGGATGAGATGTTTGGATGGCATCACGGACTCGATGAACGTGAGTCTGAGTGAACTCCAGGAGATGGTGATGAACAGGAAGGTCTGACGTACTGCGATTCATGGGGTCGCAAAGAGTCGGACTCAACTGAGCGACTGAACTGAACTGAGCAACTGAAGTGAACTAAACTGTTATTCCTTCAATGTCTGTCCTAATAGACCTCTCCTGCTGTCTGCAAAAATGAACTCATCTATTAGTAAATATATATCAAGTGCCTATTTTATGCAAGGCATAGTTTTAGGAATTGGCTTTCCTAGCCTAGAGAAACACAATCTGATCAATTTATTCAAAATAAGATTAGGGACTCCTAGTAATCCTTGAAGGTTACTCTCTGTAGAGAAACAATTAGAAACACAGATGACCCTTCTGGTAGTCTGAACTCTGCTCCTTCCTGATTAACAATCTAACCAATAGCATTAGAGTTATGTCAGAGAAGGCAATGGCACCCACTCCAGTACTCTTGCCTGGAAAATCCCATGGATGCCAGAGCCTTGTAGGCTGCAGTCCGTGGAGTTGCTAAGAGTCGGGCACAGCTGAGCAACTTCACTNATTAACTCAAAGCTGGTCTTTTAAAACAGACTGAAACTCATTCCCAGATGAGCCAGGACAGAGCCCTAGAGGAACCTTGTTTTTGCTGGCCAAAGGCAGAAAGGATGAGTGCCCCAAAATGACTTTGGCCCAAGAGGGTAAGGCGTCGATCCTTGAAGGAGGCAGAAAAGAACTGGGAGAGGGGGTGGATGGTTCAATGAAGAGAAGGCGCCACGGCAAGGTGGTCCTCCTCTCTCAGCCCTCCCGGGCAGCTCAGGAGGGCAGCTTGTCAGCACAGCCCTCTCTGACAAGCAATCAGGAGGAAGCATGGAAGGAAGGACTGAAGGGGAACCTTGGGCTCAGGGCAAGGTGCCGAGCACCCATTCAACTGACTGAATAAGCCCGCCCAAGAGCATCAGAGAAGCTGCCAGCCCTCAAGCACTTAGAGCGGGGCCAGCCTGTGCTATAGGCTGGGCAGCCATTATCTCATTTAATTTTCAAGCTGAAACAGAAACTCTTATCCTTTCTTTGTGATAAGACTGAGATACGAAGATATAGGCTGACCATGCAAGAAAGCAAATGTGTAGCTCCTTTCAGCTCCCCTGAAAAGTGACATTTTTTAGACTCAATTCATGCCATGCATTTCACTCACTTTCGAAGAAGCCTTCCTCATTTTCCTTATTAGAGGTGGAGACCTCTGCATAATCCCCAACCTAGGATGGCACTTTTCCCTGCCTCTGTCCTTAGAACATATGGGAACACAATTGAGCCCTCTCCAGATTGGACTTGAGTGCGAGGCTCATGTGTCTTGTCCATCCTGGATACCAAGTGAGCTGAGCCAACAAGGCCACGTGGGTGACACAAGAGAAAACCATCTGAACATGGGATGTTTTGCAAGAGGTTCCTTCCCAGGGATGCTGATATTGAAAGGACCACCAGATACCCTATCTCCATCCTCCAGGGCTGGGGGAGAGCAGGGCTGATGCTTGCCTGTTGTCTGTGACTAACTACTGGAGCCAGACCTTGCAGTGTATAAGCCCCGTGTATTTTCTTGCTCTTATGGAGTCAGTTGCCTTGAAAATACCCAACAGCTGTGCATTCCACAGTCGACTGTACATTAATCATGCATCACAGGGGAAAGTGCCATCGTTGCTTCCAAATCTGCTAACACACAGACGTGCACCCAGCTTCTGAGCTGCTAGGGAGGAAAGACAGGCCTCCCAACTCCAGCTGGTCCCTTTCTGTATGCTGTAAAGCCTCAGACATCTGGCTAGAGAGATTGGCAAGGATGTAGTCCCTTGCCTATGACATGTGTCATAAGGGTTGGGGCGCCTCTGACAAAACCCGGCTCACCCTCCCCAGACCTGAGATGGTCCAGGGCACCCACCTCATCCCTTTTCTTTCTCCCTCTATTTGCTTCCAGTCTCTCTCATAGTCAGTCTCTCTCTTGTCTGTGACTCTCTCCTTCCAACAGTTCAGGGCAGGACATGTTAAAAAGAATTAGACTCACAATATTCATTTAAGAACAACAGTTTCTATCTGAAGAAGGCCTACCATGTGCTTGGCCCTGCCCTGAGCCTCGGAAACACCCTGTAAGCTGTGCTTCTTTACCAAGGAAGAAACAATCAACTGGGAAGGAAAGGACCTTCCCAAGTCACAGAGCTGGGAAGTGGCAGAGCTGTGATTCAAACCCTGATCTGGTTGATTCCCTCATCACACTTTTTTTTCATTCCCACAATTCCATCAGGTCCTCCAGCCATTACTGTTACCTGGTCAGGATCCTGAAGCCCGGAAATAAAAATGACTCACCAGAGAGGCCAGGCCAGAAGGGGCAGAGGTGGG
>SJYV01010136.1:435844-475223 GCA_006410875.1 Neotragus pygmaeus
TTTGGGGGTAATTTATTATCAGGGAAATTAAGTGATGCCATTAGCCTCCTGTCGCTTTCCAAAATAAATCTGTCAGAGTGGGGTGGCGGGGAAAGGGAGATGAGAGCCACTCTGCTTTAATTTGTTTTTCTGCTGACTGCCAAATGGAGGTTCGGGCTGCATTTATCTATGGGAAGGGAGTTGGCCATGGTCCTGGGTGCGCCTCTCTGCTACATTCAGCCCCTCTACAGCCACATTTCCATATCAGAACAAAAACGAGCCCAGCTTGAGAAAATGGGGCAAGTGCCCAGTTAACGCGGAAAGAGACCAGAGGCCTAGGAGCTGGAGCCAACTCTGCCACCAACTGGCTCTGGGGCCTCCGGCAACTCACTCCCCTACTCACAGATGAGTCTCAGATGGCCCTGCCCTCCCCGCCAACGTCCCCTAAGGCTGATCCAAACTTTCAATAATGCTTGTGCCTAACTGCAGCATTTGGCTCATAAGGAGAGTCCAATCAATGACAGTGGTCTTCTTCCCTTCGCACTGCCCGGCACACTGCTATCTGGGTCTAACAGATGTGGTCCTGAGGGAGCCATGGCGAGCAGAGCTGGGACCCGGATCTGAGTCCTCAGCCAGTGCTCAAAGCCCCTGCCTGGCCCTGTCATCTCTGCTACGTGGGCCCAGGGACCACTCCACAGGCTCCTCAATCACCACATCCCCGCAAAGTGAAGTCCTGTCCCTGTCTATTACTTCCTCCTTTGCATCTGAACTAGTCCAGAGCCTGCTGCTGCTAAGTCACTTCAGTTGTGTCCGACTCTATGCAACCCCATAGACGGCAGCCCACCAGGCTCCCCAGTCCCTGGGATTCTCCAGGCAAGAACACTGGAGTGGGTTGCCATTTCCTTCTCCAATGCATGAAAGTGAAAAGTGAAAGTGAAGTCGCTCAGTCGTGTCCAACCCTCAGCGACCCCATGGACTGCAGCCCACCAGGCTCCTCCGTCCATGGGATTTTCCAGGCAGGAGCACTGGAGTGGGGTGCCATCTCCTTCTCCAAGTCCAGAGCCTAATCAAAGGCAAAAGTGCTCTTCTGTATTCCCAGTCCTTAGCACTCAGCAGGTACCCAATATATATTTGTTGCATTAATTGATTGCTCTGTAACATGAAATTTCTCACTTAGCTGAGCAGATAACCAGGTCATAATGAAAAGAGAGAGAGCTCTGCCTTTTTCACAGAAACTCTAAATATCTGGAGAAAAGCTGATGATCTCATAATTTCAGTAAAAAGAAGCCAAATTATACTCCTCTACCCAAGAGCTCCAATTTCCTCAGCAACTCCATGGGCACTCCAAAGAGATGAATGCCACCAACTGACAAGGGTGCCAGAGGCCACAGGCCACAGAAATCGGCCTTCCACAGATGCCCAGCCCTGGCCATGGACCCAGGGAGTGGCAGTCTCTCTCCTGGCATGGTTTCCTGGTCATTTCCTCATCTATAATGTGATAACAGAGCAGTTCCTGCAAGCAGAGCCCAAGCCCAGGAACCATGTGAGATCTTCTGAAGGACTCAGTCCCAGAGAATCAGGACATTTCATGGTCCAAACCGGCACCAAGCTCAAAACCAAGGGATCCCAACTCTGCCACATACAGAGATTTAAGACATGTGCCTGCCATCATCAAGGAATTATCCTGGGTCCCCAGTCACAGTTTGTGTGCTAAGGTGAGACTTCCCCACCATGGACACTGTGTCCTACAATGTCTCCCCCGGTCCACTACCAGCATTTACTCAGTAATTCACAGCTAGAAGAAACATACACCCTAGACACCATCTGGGTGGTTTTGTAAATCAATAAATAGCTTTGTTTACCATCAAACACTCAAACTATTTGAAGATGTGCCTACCAGGGGAGCCAGTGAATACCAGCTGGGATTCAGATACCTGACCCGAGCTCTGCACATCCTGGTTCCCATTCTCCTAACATGGGGGTAGAGGGTAGAGCCACCCCCATATCTTGAACGATGGTTGCCTGGATCCCTTATCTGTATCTGCCATTAGCTAGAGGATATCAAGCAAGTCCCCCAAATCTATGTGATCAATTTGTCTCAGATTCTAAAATGCACTCAAGTCACCTGGTAAGCTATTGTTAAAACACAGATTTTGATATAGAGGGACTGGAGAGGGACTTGAAATTCTGCATTTCTAACAAGCTCTACTACTTGTTAGCAATGCAGACGCTACTGGTCTGCAGACCACACTTTGAGTACCAATGCCCTAAATTCTCTGAATCCCTGTTTTGTCTATAGAATGGAACTCACACTAGATACCTCCCAAGGTTGTTGGAGAGTAAACACCATGATATATGTGAAGGACTCACCAAAGCATCTGGCACATAATGGGGTATGCAGTAAATGTGAGTTTAACCTTCCCTGCACGCCATACCCTTCCAGCTGACCCCTGAACCAGTGATTCTGGACCTTGCTTGGCTAATAGACCCCTCTGAGAACCTGATGAAAACTAAAGGCTCTTCAGCAGTTAGGTGGGGCAAGGCTGTGCTGTGCTAACACAATCTCTGTGGTTTAATACAAACAAAGTATACTTCCTGCTCCTGCTCTATGTCCAGTGCAAGTCGGCAGGGCTCTTCTTGATGTAGTCATTCAGAGACTCAGCCTGATGGAGATGCCATCTCAATGTACAAATCCATGACCATCCTGCTGGAGGAAAGGCACAGGCTAACTCACCCGGTGCTTCCAGTACCTGCCCAGAAGGGACCTATAGAATCTCCACATTCCAAAGGCCACAAGTCCCAAGGCAACGCCTCCCCTTCAAAGGGGCCAAAGAAGTATTTGGTGAAGAACCCTAAGGATTACCATCAACCTACTTCCCAGGGAAAAGAAAGCAATATAAGCTTGACCATAATTCCAAGAGGTCCACAGGACATCCCACCCCACCCCCCACCAAGGCAGGTCCACCCTCTGCACTTTCTTATCAGGTCAAAGCAGACTGGAAAGAAGTCGTGCTCATTCATCAATTCCGTAAATGTCAACTGAGTATCTACCATGTCAGGCATATTCTGGGAGGTCCATGCCCTCACAGATCTTACAGAGGGGGTAAACAGATAATAAATGAGGAAGTTGCAGAGGGTAGGAAGTACTGTGAAGGTCATGAACAACAATGTGATGTTACAGAGTAACCAGGAGGTGGAGAAAGACCTCCTTTAGATGGAGTGCTCAGGGAAGGCCACTTTGAGAGGAGATACCTGAAATCAGAAGTGAAAGATCAGAAGGAGCCAGGCTAAAAGAACATTCCAGGCAGAGGGAACAGCAAGGGCCAAGGCCACGTGGCACAAAGAGATCCGTGTGCTGGATGGATGGACAGAAGGCCAGCGTGCCAAGGGCTAAGCCAGTCAAGTGGGCAGTGGCAGGAGCCGTGGTGGGAGGTGGAGTCAGAGGGGTCAGCAGGGGCTCGACTGCACAGACTCTGGGTGTGTGTTTATGCCACGTGGCCCAGCTCCTGGGTGTCCTTCCCCACTGCCAGGGGAGTCAGAGATCTCCTGAAGACCATGGAACCAACTGGAATCTTAGGACAGCACCGCCTGATGCTGAAGTCAAGACTTGGAGAGCAGATGACACAGGTGATAAACCCAGCAGTCTCGAGGAGGTCCTCCTCCTCCGCGCTTTCCCGACCTCATCTCTCCCTGCTACAATGGCCACTTGAGTGCTTTCTTCTGTAACTCAGCATCTCTCTTTCCTCTTGTAGGAAGACCCATGGTACTCTCCTCTCCTCCCCAGGGCTGCACCAGACTGGCCTCGGTGTCTCCAGAACAAGTTCCCTGCTTTCCTACCACCACAGTTATAATGTTCATCCTTAAAATTCTGTTCCCTATCTCCCTCGCTGAACATGGACCATTCTTCTCACAGAAAACAGCTTAAATCCCACCTCCTTTCTGACACCTCTATGGATCACCCCCCCCACACACACACAGCTGGAGCCAGCAGACCTCCTCTTGAATTTTTACCTCCTCTCCAGCACCATTGACTTGGCTAATGGCATTGGTACTGTTTCCACACACACTTCTCATCTCTTTAAGAAAACTGTAAGCTCCTTGAGGGCAGGAATGATAACGACAAGCAAGTCCACCTTGGGGACCCACCAGAGTGGTACTCAGAAAATGCTTTGACTTGGTAAGACAGAGGCAGCAAATTGAGAAACATGCCAACATTTGCCATCTGTGCCCAGACCCCTTGGATGACAGGGTTGGGCTCATCTCTGCACCCCTACCCCCCACACACAGGGCCTGGAGTTGGCCAGCACCCAATAAATGCTTGTGAAATAAACTTCTGGAGTCATCTTAGGCTGCTGTTGTGAAATAAACTTCCGGAGTCATCTTAGGCTGCTGATTTTGGATAAGTGACTTAACGTCTCTGAACCTGGCTTCCTTATCTCTAAACCACGAATAACAAGCTCCTTCCACGCGAGGTTGTTTTGAAGACCATATGAAACATGAAAGGTTTTGGCAAATGTGAGTTCTCATGTATTATGAGTGGTTGAGTGGATCACTTGTCATTTCCCAGTGGACACCACACCCAGTGGAGAAGGATGTGAAGCAGAGAGTTGACCGAAGCACATCCTGCTGCCTGCCAGAACAGGCCAGACCAAAGCAAAGAACAACAGGATCGTGTTTCAGAGGCAAGTGTTTCAGAGGAGAGTGTCCGTGCTTTGAAGAATGAGTGCCTTCTCACCTCGGGAGGCCAAACTCCATGAACTGCGTCAGCAAGGTTTCCTTGATGTCTGGTTTCCAGGTGGTCTGAGCCCACAGGAGATCAGAAGTTGGGAGGAGAGAGAGGCTGGGGGATTTATCTCCCCAGCAACTTCCCGATGGTCTCAGCTCGGCAGTGGCTGTGTTCCTCCACCCAAGGCCACAGCTGCTGGCTGGCAGCCCTCTCCTCTGTGTAGCTTGCCACAGCTTCCATCACTGCACTCTCCCTGGAACCCTTCAGACACAGGTGTGGTGATAGTTTTCTGCTAATACTAATCCTGGGGTCCTTCGTCACCCTGTTCAGTACGCTTGAACCCTGCCCATACATTTGTAAATAGTCCACTCCATGAATTCTCCTTAATAACCAGCTTGATTATGATATCTGCTTCCTGAAATTCAACAGACAGACCTGGTTCTCATCCTGGCAGTGTGACAGCTATGTGCTTTTGGGAAGCCCCCTCCCCTCTGGGCTTCAGTCTTTTCCTATGTACGGTGGATGACTTGACCAAGTGTCTCTAAAGCCCCTCTTATGCCACAACATTGTTCTCACAGACCTCCCAGGATCCCTAGGACAGTGCTATACGGAGAGACAGTGCTGGAAACTCCTTGGTCAAGGGCTGCTGGGGTTGAAAAAGGAGAGAGTAGCTGGAGAGCCCAAAGATTTGGAAGGAGAGTGTTGGGATCCTTAATTATTGGTTCAACTTAGGGACTAGACAGTGAAAGAATAAAATTACATGGTGAGTCCTTAGCTATCTGTATCAACCAGATTTCACCAAGAAATAGAACCAATAGGGTATTGGGCGGGAGGAGAGAGATAAAGCCAGAGAAAGAAAGATTGCATGGAATTGGCTCGCATAGCCATGGAGGCTGGCAAGGCCAAAATCTACAGGCCAGGCAGTCTAGAGATCCAGGGAAGGACTAAAGATGCGGTTTGAGTCTGAAGGCAGTCTGCTGGCAGAAATCCCTCTTCTTCAGGCTTTTTCTATTAAGGAGGTCGTTGCTCTATTTTATTGAGGCCTTCCACTGAAAGGATGAGGCTCACCCATATTATTGAGGCGAATCTGCTTTACTCAAAGCCTATTGATTTAAATTATAACTTCATCCTATAAAAATCATCATAGAAACAGCTAGAATAATGTTTGCTCAAATATCTGGGTCCCAAGGCCTAGCTAAGTTGACACACAATATTAACCATAATATCTTCATTCTGACAAGTCGTGTCTCCTGAGAGAAGGACCTAGACAGGACAGAGATGAGCCTGAGGACAATGTCAACTGGAGTAGTGGGGATCTGTGACCACCAACTCCAATTGTCGTCTCAGGCAGCATCAGTAGAAGCCAAGGGACCCATGTGCTTTCAGACCAGACTGTCCCAATTCAAATGTGCATGTGAATTACCTGGGATCCCTGTTTGGGGCCTGAAACTCAGCATTTCTCACAAGGCCCCAGGGACTTCCCACAGCGGTTGGAGGGTCACACTTTGAGAAACAGGGTGGAGGGGTTAAGAGCTCAGGCCCTGGGGTTAGACTTGTCAGATCCAGTCCCAGCTCCACCCCTTACTGACTACATTACTGAGTAAGGGAGGTACTTAGCCAGCCTGAGTCTCAGTATGCACGTGTGCTAGGTCACATCAGTCATGTC
The DNA here is from genome assembly GCA_006410875.1 of Neotragus pygmaeus. NCBI lineage: Eukaryota > Metazoa > Chordata > Mammalia > Artiodactyla > Bovidae > Neotragus > Neotragus pygmaeus. The sequence continues at coordinate 442,216 of SJYV01010136.1, forward strand.
AGACTCTTTGCGACCCCATGGATTGTAGCCCACCAGGCTCCTCTGTCCATGGGATTCTCTAGGCAAGAATACTGGAGTGGGTTGCCATGCCCTTTTCCAGGGGATCTTCCTGACCCAGGCTTTGGACCTCTGTCTCTTAGCCTTGTCCTGCAGTTGGCAGGTGGGTTCTTTATCACTAGTACCACCTGGGAAGCCCAGAACTCAGTATCTTCATCTATAAAGTGGGGGGTAATATTATCAGGTTGGCCAAAAAGTTCATTTGGGTTTTTCTGTAAGATGTTATGAAAAACCCAAACAAACTTTTTGGCCAACTCAATAGTATCAATTTTAAAAGGTCATTGCACCATGGACAGAGGAGCCTGGCAGGCTACAGTCCGTAGGGTCGCAAAGAGTCAGACAGGACTGAAGCAACTTAGTGTGCGCACACACACATAATTAAAGAGAAAATGAACACGCAGTATAGTGGCACAGAGCTCAAGCTCATTAAAAGCTCTTGGCTACCATCATCTATATGAGTACCAGATATCTAAGGAGTCCATGTCAAGTAAGATATAAATATTAATAAATCTCATATCCATTGATCCACATGGTAAAGGCACCTAACCATAAAGCCACCAGCAGAACAGTCAATAAAATTGAGAATATTCTCCCTGTAGAAGAATAGATGTGGTAAGGAGGCAGAAGGGGAGTGGAGGCAGAAAAAGAAATGCTGAAGGGCTCCCTGAACACACTTGAGTGTCAGTGGAAATGAAATGAGAATGAGCCTACAAGGCTCCAGAAGCTTAAACAAAGAGCAAGACACAGATCTTCTGGAAAGTCAAGATGGGATCAGTAAAAGAACTAGAGAGTAATTGAAACTGCCCAGAAGTGAAGCAGGCTGCATGCCCTGAGAGATCCATCCACCACCAGAGCTGGGCTAGCGAGCTGCACCACCACCCCTCCGTCCCACGCTGAGAGCCTGGTGCACAAATCCATGGGACAATTCCTCAAAGCCTCCAAGAGCTTCTAGAACTCGGAGCCACTGACATCAGTGGCTCTCTCTGGGAATGGTCTCCAACGCGTAATTGTGGTGCTCCACTCTGCTATCCAAGGCCCTCTCCTGGGGGACACTTGGCACATTGCAGGCTTAGTCATGACACTTCAGACGATTCATTCAGATTTCTTCAATTCCATTATCGGGCCCTTTGGGAGCCAAACAGGAAAAAGAAACCAGTCCAAGTGCTGGCTAGAGAAGCCGCCGTGCCCAAATAGCCCTCCCTAACCCATGAAACCACAGGCTGCCCTCCTGAGCCTCCCAGACCAAGGGTGCCATGCTGACAGGATGCTCGGGCAGCCATGCTGCTTGGTTGGATGTTGGAACATCCTGCATACCATTTGAGACAGTTCCCTCAGTACCCTGTGCCCCAGCCCCCTACCTTAGGCTTCCCTGGAGGGCCAAATGTCTAGCAACCAAAGGGTTAATGGCGGGCACACCAGAGGTCTGGTCTGCCCAAGAGGCAGTCACCAGCTGTGGAATAGTTTGCCCATCATTCTGTACCTTCTGGTTATGCTCCCAGGACTCACGAGTCACAGTGCTGCTTGCNGGAGGGCCAAATGTCTAGCAACCAAAGGGTTAATGGCGGGCACACCAGAGGTCTGGTCTGCCCAAGAGGCAGTCACCAGCTGTGGAATAGTTTGCCCATCATTCTGTACCTTCTGGTTATGCTCCCAGGACTCACGAGTCACAGTGCTGCTTGCCTCTTGCACAGGGGCTACGAATTCTCTGCATGCTGAGCACAGCCTCCTGAGAGAAACCAATGCTTCCCCAAAGACAGGTGGCTCCATTCAGCCTTACATTTTATCTCCTGCCTGCCCCACCCATACAAGAGAAGACAGCTTAGACGAGAAAGAGGATGAAGAGGACAGAACCAGGAAGGGGTGGGAATACCTGGGCCCAGCTGCTGGGTTGAGTGTTGGACAATCTAGGGAGACTCTTTGCCCCAACACAGGGAGGAACGCTCCATGTCCTCCTTCCCCTTGGAGATGGGCACCCATAAGTTCTTCCTATGGGGACAGTGAACCCCTCAAGGCCAAGGACAGATTTAGGGGTCAAGTAGATGGGCCTAACCTCAAGTCCTGACCCTGCTTCTCACTACCTGTGTACTTGTGAGGTTAACTAAACCTCTCGGTACCTCATCTTTTTCATCTGTAAAATGGGAATGGGGCTTCCCAGGTAGTATTAGGGGTAAAGAGTCCACCTGCCAATGCAGGCGATGTGAGAGACACGGGTTTGACCCCAGGGTGGAGAAGGTCTCCTGGAGTAGGAAATGGCAACCCGCTCCATTATTCTTGCCTAGAAAATTCCATGGGCAGAGCAGTTCATGGGGCTCCAGAAAGTCCAACACGACTGAGCAAAGCGACTAAGCAAAATGGGAATAAGGATAATACCCGCCTCACAGGGATGCTATGAGGTTAAAAAGACATTAAAGCAGATAAAACACTTAGCCTGATCCTTGACATTCTGTACTGAATAAACGTGGGAGTTACACCTCCCTGGAGATACCCTGGCCCCGAAGCCTGGAACAGTGCGGGCTCTGACTAAATGCCCATCAAACTGAATCAAGTTAGATTCTGTCAGGAATCCTCAGCAGCTCCCAGGTCTCTCCTACAGTGGATTCCAGGGGTAGAGGCAACTCTCCTAGTACCCCCATCCTAGGTCGGCAGGAAGCAAGGCCAGGGGGATGGGGGCATCCCCATCCCCCCACTTCCCAGGGAAGACAAGCCCTCTGCACTTTATGGTTCATGCAGCTGAAGCTGCTTCAGAGTCACAGCTCCTTCAGCCCAGGGGTTCGGGGGTACAGGAAGGGGCACCAGGCCAGCGGGTGGAGACCTCCCAGGAGGACTTGCTCCCATCTCTATCAGGCCCAAGCAGCTTTTGCCTGAATGTTCTGGCCTCTCTCTGTCTGATGCCTTCCCTGTCCTCTGTTAAAGGGCCTCCTCAGCAGGGGCTTGTCACAGTGAATCCAGAAGGGAGTTGGACATGCCTGTCACATCAGGCCCCAGCGGGCTCCACTGACTCCTTGATCAACTCACAGAGACAGGCCCACAGACCCCTATGGTCTTGAACACTAACCCCCAGCCAGCCGGGGCTCATGGAGCTGGGCCAACTCAGACATTTCAGTTAACAGTCAGGCATCTGTTGTGCGCCAGGCTCTCTCTGCTGTAAGGGGAGAATGGCCACTCAGTCCGTGGAGGGAGGGAGGCAGCGGGATGGCTGCTCCAGTGCCCATCATCTGAGGCCATGGTGGACAGGGCCATGGGACCCCTCACAGATTTTCAGGGATGATTCAGGGGGATCCAGGACTACCACCCCATCTGTCAGAGAGGTGCTCACAGACCAGTGAGGCGCTCCCAGGGGAGAGGACAGAGACTGTGGGAGAACATGGGTCATTCCTGGTGAGGTGGGGGTCACAGGAAAAGCAGGCATGAGCCCCTGAAACACAGGCACACTGAGGTTTGCCCCTGGGATCCTGGGGTTCTCAGGGGAACACTGATGTGGAGAGGACACCCACCTGCAGAGGTCAAGAGCCAGAGCAGAGAGCCCTGGAAGCTCTCACATGCTGTCCCACTTCCATGGAGCTGGGGGTGACTTCAGACCCTGGAGAACCCCAAGTACTAGCGCAGGTACCCATCTCTGCAAGAGGCTTCTAAAGAGGTCACGCCCTGAGAGCTAGGTCTGATTGCTTTCAGCAATCATGGTGGTCCTTTGGGCTTAGATGGGTGATTCTAGCCAATGAGATGCAAGCCTGCTGGAGGGCCGCTGGGCAAGGTTTCCTTGCCTGTAAGTGATAGCCACCAGCTGGCAACCACATGGATGTAGCACCTGGAGATATTGTATTCATCCAGTGATCCTGAGGAGTACCATTCTGGAGGCAGAGCTGACAGAAACTCAGAGCAAGTGGAGCTGGAGTTCAGGGGCCACAGGGGACTCCTCCCTGCCTCTGGACTCCTCATTATGGGCAGTAATAAATGTCCTTATGCCCAAGTCCATCTGCTCACAGTTTTGTTACTGGCAGCTGTGGACCTCCTAAAGAGATTTAAGGACCCCTTGTCCTCTCCTATCCCCACACCCTGCTTGAGGAACATCCAGAGCCTACCCAAACTATGGTTGCCAAATAAAATGAAGGTTAGCAAGTAAAAATACATGACACCCAGTTAAATTTAAACTTCAAGTACACAATGAATAAGTTTTCGAGTGTAAGTATGTCCTGTACTATAGTGGGCACACAGTTATCTAAAACATTATTCACCTTTTATCTGAAATTCAAATTTAACTGGGCATCTTACATTTTACCTGCAACTCTACACCAAATCCATCATCTTCTCTTACCTAGATACAGATTATGCTCCAAAATGGTCCCACTGTCCTGGGGGGCTTCTGGATGGCAGAGAAAGCGATTTGGGGCAATACTGGCTGAGAACTTCAAGCACCTGGGCCTCCTAATATGGAACTCCAGAATTAGACAAATCACCTCCCCAGCCCCAGGCAGCCTGGGGCCTTCCCATCCTACTGTGGGTGGGGGAGGGGAGCTGCCATTTCCCTAACTCTTAGCAGGACCAAGAAGAATGAAGATTCAGGCCAGAGGAAATGATGGAGGTCATTTCCCAGACTTACTCATCCGCTCAATTCTGTCTGCTTTCCTCCCACTATCTTTCGACCTGCCTCCTTGGGAGAAGAGGGGTTTGGAGTGTTGGACTGACAGGTGGGCCTCCAGTGGAAGGACCGACTGTGTGGCTGGAGCCTGCCCACTTCAGCAGCTCTAGGGAGCCCCGTCACCCCCACCAGCAGCAGGCCGCTCACACGAGTGCCTCTTCATGACAGGGCCTGGGTCACGGTGATACTAATCAAATGAGCCTTGACTAACAGAGGTCACTGCCAACCTCTTCAGTCTCCTCTTCTGTGAAATGGGGAGAAGAAAAGCCCTTAGTTCACGACCACAGTTCCCCACAAGGCAATTAGAAAGCACAGCTGACAGAGTGTTCCTGGAAGCCCACCTGTGAGGTCACGTGTAGAGAGGCTCCCTGGAGAAAACTCACAGAAAGCTGCGGGTGTCCAAAAATGAAAACAACAGAAAATAGGAGTGAGCCCTGTCCATCTGTGGGGCAGAGAAGAAACCTCGGTGCCTGGGTCCACCAAAGGGGAGCGGGGATGTCACGGAGGGAGTTCTCCTTATATTTGCCGGGGTGGAGGGAAAAGAAAAGAAAAACCATTAAGAGTGTTTACTGGTTGCCCACTCATCTCCCAGCCCTCTTTTCCAACCAGACCCAGATTGACACTGGGATAGCTATCCTATATATATATATAAAACACCGTGTGTTTTGGAAGAATTGAAACCTATAGCCCCAAGAGTAGGCCTGAGTTGGGCTAAGCTATTCAGTACATTCCATCCCCTGGCCAAAGTCATCGGTCCCATGTGACGAAAGCCCATCCAATCAGAGGAATCCCTGAGACTCTCACTTGGGGCTATAAGTCCCTCAGGCAGCCAGCAGTCACTGTGCATCAGACATACGTGGAAAGAACCTGGGTCCCTGGCGACATCATCGAGGCCCTGGATCAACCTGTCCTGCACCCAGCCCACCTCCAGACTTTCTGGTTACATGAGCCAAACATCACCTTTCATGATTAAACCTTTCAGGCTGGGTGGGTGTTCCATTCCTTACAATGATGGCAAAAGTTGTTACACGTCTAGTTAAGTGCTAGGCCCTGAGTTAAGCTCTCCTTACACACTGTGCAATGTTGAAATTATCACTCACACCGCACAGAAGGGAAACCTGAGGCTCAGAAAGTGCAGTCATCAGCCCAAGTTCACGCAGCTGGAAGTAGCAGAGCTCACTCCAGGGTCTGGCTCCTGGAGCCTTCCCACTAGTTCCTTTAGGCCCTGGGACAAGCCAGCACCCTCACTGGACACTGTTGAGGCCATTCCAGAGGGAGGATCCTGAGGACTTTGTCTTTTTCAGGAAAAGTTGGATAGGACAAAGGCCTAGACTCTGGGCTGGTGGAGCCCTGAGTTCCAATCCTGGCATCCTAATTAGTGGCTGTGTGACCTTGGGCAAGGTCCTTCCACCTGCTGAGGCTTAGTTTCCCCATGTGGGAAGTCTGGGTTGAAATACGATCCCATTACATCACCTGTTTTGTTTTTGTTGTCCAGTCACTAAGTTGTGTCTGACTCTGCAGCCCCATGAACTGCAGCACCCCAGGCTTCCCTGTCCTTCACTGTCTCCCGAAGTTTGCTCAGACTCATATCCATTGAGTTGGTGATGGCATCCAACCATCTCATAACCATCTCATCCAACCATATATTCTTAAAAATACTTAGGTTTGAATTGTTGTTGTTCAGTTGCCAAATTGTGTCCAACTCTTTGCAACCCCCTGGACTGTAGCCCACCAGGTTCGTCTGTCCGTGGGATTTCCCAAGCAAGAATATTGGAGTGGGTAGCCATTCTGTTCTCCAGAGGATCTACCCAACCCAGGGATGAAACCCCTATCTCCTGCATTGCAAGTGGATTCTTTGCTGTTTGTGCCACCAGAGCAGCCTGGTGTCTACCATGTCACTTCCTTCCTTCCTGTCCAGAGTCTGGGTCTCTTTTAGGCTCAGCACCCTGAGCACACCTCAAATAGACCAATAATAATCCAATGAATGAATAAGTACTGAAAGCTTTCTGAACCCAGGGCTATTCTAAGCCCTTTGTAGGTATTAACTCCACGTACCATTACCATCCCCACTTGTCAGATGAGGAAACTGAGACACAGAGGCTAAAAAAAAGACTTGCTGAAGCCTTTGAGAGACTGTCATTCAATCCAACAACTACTTTTGGATGCACAGCTATTGAGCACTAGAATATGCCAGTTTGAATCAGGATACACTATGAGTGCAAAATGCACTGTGGTGCAAAGTATTTTAAAAAATGTAAAATAGCTCATTAACAATTTTGTATTGATTTTATGCTAAAATGATAATATTTTTGGTACATTGGACTAAATGAAACATTATTAAAATTAATTTCAATTGTTTCTATTTACTTTTTTAATGTGGCTACTAGAATATGTTCAATCTTGTTTGTAGCTCACACTGTTTCTACTGGAAAGCACCGCTTTGAGGCATAAATTGGGGGAATGGGGACATGTAAACATTTGAGTCAGGCCCAGCACTGTTCATAGGCTTCCCTAGTGGCTCAGCGGTAAAGAATCTGCCTGCTAATGCAGGAGATGTGGGTTCAATCTCTAGGAAAATCCTCTGGAGAAGAAAATGGCAACCTATTCCAGTGCTCTTGCCCGGGAAACCCCATGGATAGAGGAGCCTGGTGGGCATAGTCACAGAGTCAGATGCAACTAAGCGACTGAACAGCAACACTGTTACGAGGAAACTCCTTTTGTATGACTTTCTGAGGGTGTATCTGCTTCCCAGGCCCTGGGGTGGTGGTATTCAAACTGGGCACTGGTTGACCCTCTCTGTTGGTCTCATCTCTTTCCTGAGCCCTGAGAACTTGGAGGAGAGGCCTTGAGGGAAAAAGCCAGGGCATGGTGCTGGGTGCCCAGCAGGGCTTCCGCTGAAATCAGTGGAGGATGGTGGTGACCGTGACGTGAGTGAAATCCTCGCTGCGTCTCTTTGGGGGAGAAGCCGTGAGGGCCAGACCGGGCCCCGTGAGGTGTCAGCCAGCCCAGTCGTGTGCAGGCAGGTGAAGGAGGGCTCCAGAAACCCGCATGGTGCCTGAGCTGCTTCTCTTCTCCTGCTCAGCTCCAAGGGGCCTGTGGACCCCTCCCTTGCGAGCTGCAGTCCTCCAAGCCCGCCTGCCATGCTCCAAGATGGGATGCGACTGTAGCTTTGGGGGGTTGCTTTCTCTCCCTGTCCTTCCAGTAAGTAGGAAAGGCTGGATGTGAGAATGAAACGGGCCCAGAGCCCACTCAGCTCCAAAAGACACCAGATGCCGCACAGACACACGTGAAGTGTAAAAGCTCCCCAGGAAAGAGAAAGAGTGCATCGGCACACTTCCTGTGGCTTCCCCGATGGTGGCCAAGCCCTGCGCTGAGCACATGCTGGGGCTCAGCCTCGCAGAGCCGGCGTCTGGCTGAGGAGGGACGCAGTGGAGCACTCCCGACCCTGTGCGGAGCTCCAGGTGTCCTGGCCTTTCGCACACACGGCCCCGGCCCCCACACATGCTGTTCCTCACCTGGAACTGCAGCCCCACCTGACAAGCCTCCCCTTCTTCCCTCAAGCCTCAGCTGGGTTCGGGCTCCCCCTCCCCTAGGATGCCATCTTCCCCTTCCCCCAGTGGCAATGGCCCCTCAGCCTCAATCACATGGCCACACCCTGTGCCCCCCTCCACCCGTGCCATCTTGCCAGCCCCAGGCTCACCAAGGGAGGCCTAGAGACAGAGCCCTGCCCAGCTAGCTCAGCTGTGATGCGAAGAGACAGAGCCCTGCCCAGCTAGCTCAGCTGTGATGCGAAGGTAGGAAACCAGCCCCGTTTTATCTCAGTCATCCCTCTTTTCTTCCAAACCCAAACTAGAGGGCGTCTTATCAAGCACATTTAATCACTGCTGTTCCCCTTTTCTCTCATTACAACGAAGGTGATTTAAGCCCTGTCCTTGGCAGGTTGGAATGAATGGGACTAGAAACTCAAGTCACTTTACAACGCAGCCTGGAGTTCCTTTATCATCATGTCAGAATTCACCCCCATAAACCTTCACCCAGCCCTTTCTGTGAGCCAGGGACCCGGACTGCAGAGTCACATAACCGTCCCCGCTCTGTGGAACCTCACGGGAACAGCTGCTGTATCCTGAGCTGTCTGTAACGGGAACTGAACACCAGGCTGTGGGGAACAGATGATGGAGAAGCTGAGTCTGTCTGGAGGAATGAGGGAAGACTTCACAGAGAAGGTGACTAGGAGCCGTGCTGGGCCAACCCTCCCATTCATGGTCACCCCGCATCCCATAAAGTGACGAGCAGGTCATGTAGGACTGGGACTGGGGGGAGCTGGGTCAGTCTCCCTCCAGCCTTGGCCTCTGGGTCAGTGGGCTTCATTGCACATGATCACTGCCCAACACTCCCCTTCCTGGGTCCCCTGAATGCCTGCTGGGGTCCCTCTTCCTCTCAGTGTGACTGGGTCAGACCCTGCAGCTCGGCATTCAGTTGGGAAATTCCTGTACCATCTGCCTGATACAGGCTGGGACTGGCCACGCTCATGAACGGCGTAAAAGCAGGAGTCACATATCCAATGCCTCCCACTTTTCTCTCTTTCCAGCCTTCCTGCTCCTGCCCAGACCCATGACAGAGAGGCCACTGTACCCCGTGGAGAGGGGGTCCTCAGGTTTCCATGGAGACCCCTCTATGATGCCCACAGCAGCTGTACCTTGAAGCCCAAGGCCTGCGCTGCCCTGGCAGGTACCAAACAGAGCTGACCCCAGGTTGGCAAATCATTAGGTACCTCTTAAAAACTAGTTCTTCTTGAATTCAGAGGCAATTAGAGAGGACCTGGGATGGTGATCCTCAGCCTTTCTTCCAATGCCCTGAACCATTCAGTTCTGGCCCCAAACCTATCCAGCAAACTGAAAGCTCATCAGAGAGGTGTCTCCACCCTATCTAGGGACCATCTGTGTTCTTGGCACATGGCGAGAGGCCATCCACCGTCCCAAACAACCTACCCTAAATCTCCCCCAAATCATAGGACTTGTCCTGAAAGCAACTCCATTAAATATTCTCCATCACATTAAATTTCCAGTGGGATTCTTGTATTTCCTACAGATGGGGCTCCAGGCAGCTTCCTGGCTGGTCACATATCAATACTGGTAAGGTCCCAGGAGAATTCCCTTGGCACCATAGATCCACAAATGACAGTAATTATCTTGATGACACCAGGTCAGATCCTGACCCATTGCAGCCACTTTTCCTCATTGCCCTTCACTGCTGAAAGGACAAATGATGTCTCTTGACTCATCTAGAACAAACCAGAGACATCTACAGCAGGGCTATGTCTGTCCGTGTCCCCGCCAGCCTCCTTGACAGCATATTGAAAGACAGAAAAGATGGGGATGCTAAGGTAAAGAGGAGGGTGGAAGATCATGAAATATATAGAGAGATGGTATATTAGCTATGAGATATAATAGTATTATTAATATTATTGATAGTTACCATTCACTGTGCACTCAATACGTACCTGGCGCTGAACTCACACACAGCATTCATTATCCCATTCCACCCAACCTGTGAAGGGATAGTATGATTCCCATCTTACAGATGAGGAAACTGAGGCTCAGAGAAGATTAGTGACAGTGCAGACATTCAAGCAACAAATGGAAAAACTTGGATACACACCCATGTTTGTCTGAAGCTCAAGCTCGCCACATCTGTCTGGTTGCAGACACCAGTCCGGGCTCCATTGCTTCCTAACTTGGTGGGGTCCTGGACCCACCTTTCCATCCCTTCCTGTTTTTTCAGTTGTAGCCGGATGATGCAGTGATTGATTAGCAATGCCTGTGATGGACACAGATAATGACATGAAGAGAGGAATGATAGTACTTGTGCTGGCCCCTATTTGAGGGATTAACTTAAATTCCCCACTCCCACCTGTCCAGGCTCTAGCCATTAAACCTTTAAAATAAAAGGTCAGTTGTCTCACACAGGGGTCCAATAGGCTGTGCCCAGCACAGCCCCCTATACACTCCAGAATGGTTCAATCTCTATTCAGATTCCAGAGTGAGCTTCCTGCAAAATATACGCCAACAGCTCCCCACTCCCTCCAGCAACACACATGACCATTCAAATTCTGGACCCCACTTCCCCCCTCGTCTCCTCAGCACACGACCTTTCATACCTCCTTGCGTCTGTACATGCTACTCTCTCGGCCTGGATCATGTCTTCCTTTCTTCTTAGGCTTTAAGACACAGCAATATGTCACCTCCTTTGTGAAGTCCTCCCTGATCCCTCCAGACTGACTCAGCCCCTCCGTCATCTGTTTGCCCACAGCTTTGTGTATAGTTCCTTGTTGCAGAAGCAGACGTGTGAACAGACAACTCAAGAAAAGCATTTTGTAAACTGCAGAGGACTGACTCCTGGGCAGCTCCTGGTTCCTGGTGAATTAGTGAACTCCTCCAGTGGAGAAAATCACCCTCTTTGCTCCTCTCGGTCTAGAAGGCACTGGTTCCTCCTCTCCTCCTTAGAAATGTTTTCTGAAATAGACAAGCTCTGTCTCGAGCCCCCGTGGTACCAACTTCAGGCACCTCAAACCCTAAGTCCTGATGTTCTTTCATTCACAGCTGCCCCCAAGTGATTCAGAACAATCACGTGTCTCCTTGAGAAAGAAGTTACACGGGGCCCCAACGTGGGAGATGGCTGGATTTTTCCCATGTGAACGAGTGACACAAGATAGGAAAATAGAAATGGACAGAGGACTCCACCCCACGGCTGATTGGCCTTACTGAGCTAAAAAGGAGAATGGGGTTTTACGACCCAGGCAAGAACAATGAATTGGCTGGTGGGGAGGAAAAGAGATGGAATTTTCTTGAGCTAAAGAGACTAAAAATAGTGTGAGGTTTTCCAAGAGGCTGTCGTGGTACTTTAGGATGTGGCTACAAAGCATTTACTTCAACAGCAATTGGCGAGCTCAAAGCCAAGGCCATTCCCCGTGACAGTCACAGCCGGTGACAGGCTGCTCACCCAGCTCCAGGGACCAGCGAGAGCCACAGCCACTCCCATCTCCCCATCTTTCTCATGGGTGCTCCCCGTGGAAGTCCCTCCCTTCTCCCCTGCACTGAATCTCATCACCCCAAGCCCTGAGTTCCAGCCACTCCTCTGAGCGGCACTTCTCCAACATTTTCCACCAAAGCACCCCCCAGAGCAGAGAAGAAATTGTAATGGAAAGTTGGAGTGGGGAGGGGAGGGAAAGCTGAGAATTGCCTGTCAAGGCCTCCACAAGCATGAAATTCCCTCCAAATCTGCTTTATCCTAAGAATTTACAAAAGAACTCACTCTTTCAAAAAAAAAAAAAAAAATAGTCCAAGTTTCACCAAGTGTTTAAAAATCAATTTGTTCTCTGATCTCATAGTTATAGCATCACCCCAGGAAGGAGAGCTGTGTTTACCTGTGACATCAAGAGCTCAGTGTGGCCAGGGTGTGGTACCCCACAANTTGCCCTTCACTGCTGAAAGGACAAATGATGTCTCTTGACTCATCTAGAACAAACCAGAGACATCTACAGCAGGGCTATGTCTGTCCGTGTCCCCGCCAGCCTCCTTGACAGCATATTGAAAGACAGAAAAGATGGGGATGCTAAGGTAAAGAGGAGGGTGGAAGATCATGAAATATATAGAGAGATGGTATATTAGCTATGAGATATAATAGTATTATTAATATTATTGATAGTTACCATTCACTGTGCACTCAATACGTACCTGGCGCTGAACTCACACACAGCATTCATTATCCCATTCCACCCAACCTGTGAAGGGATAGTATGATTCCCATCTTACAGATGAGGAAACTGAGGCTCAGAGAAGATTAGTGACAGTGCAGACATTCAAGCAACAAATGGAAAAACTTGGATACACACCCATGTTTGTCTGAAGCTCAAGCTCGCCACATCTGTCTGGTTGCAGACACCAGTCCGGGCTCCATTGCTTCCTAACTTGGTGGGGTCCTGGACCCACCTTTCCATCCCTTCCTGTTTTTTCAGTTGTAGCCGGATGATGCAGTGATTGATTAGCAATGCCTGTGATGGACACAGATAATGACATGAAGAGAGGAATGATAGTACTTGTGCTGGCCCCTATTTGAGGGATTAACTTAAATTCCCCACTCCCACCTGTCCAGGCTCTAGCCATTAAACCTTTAAAATAAAAGGTCAGTTGTCTCACACAGGGGTCCAATAGGCTGTGCCCAGCACAGCCCCCTATACACTCCAGAATGGTTCAATCTCTATTCAGATTCCAGAGTGAGCTTCCTGCAAAATATACGCCAACAGCTCCCCACTCCCTCCAGCAACACACATGACCATTCAAATTCTGGACCCCACTTCCCCCCTCGTCTCCTCAGCACACGACCTTTCATACCTCCTTGCGTCTGTACATGCTACTCTCTCGGCCTGGATCATGTCTTCCTTTCTTCTTAGGCTTTAAGACACAGCAATATGTCACCTCCTTTGTGAAGTCCTCCCTGATCCCTCCAGACTGACTCAGCCCCTCCGTCATCTGTTTGCCCACAGCTTTGTGTATAGTTCCTTGTTGCAGAAGCAGACGTGTGAACAGACAACTCAAGAAAAGCATTTTGTAAACTGCAGAGGACTGACTCCTGGGCAGCTCCTGGTTCCTGGTGAATTAGTGAACTCCTCCAGTGGAGAAAATCACCCTCTTTGCTCCTCTCGGTCTAGAAGGCACTGGTTCCTCCTCTCCTCCTTAGAAATGTTTTCTGAAATAGACAAGCTCTGTCTCGAGCCCCCGTGGTACCAACTTCAGGCACCTCAAACCCTAAGTCCTGATGTTCTTTCATTCACAGCTGCCCCCAAGTGATTCAGAACAATCACGTGTCTCCTTGAGAAAGAAGTTACACGGGGCCCCAACGTGGGAGATGGCTGGATTTTTCCCATGTGAACGAGTGACACAAGATAGGAAAATAGAAATGGACAGAGGACTCCACCCCACGGCTGATTGGCCTTACTGAGCTAAAAAGGAGAATGGGGTTTTACGACCCAGGCAAGAACAATGAATTGGCTGGTGGGGAGGAAAAGAGATGGAATTTTCTTGAGCTAAAGAGACTAAAAATAGTGTGAGGTTTTCCAAGAGGCTGTCGTGGTACTTTAGGATGTGGCTACAAAGCATTTACTTCAACAGCAATTGGCGAGCTCAAAGCCAAGGCCATTCCCCGTGACAGTCACAGCCGGTGACAGGCTGCTCACCCAGCTCCAGGGACCAGCGAGAGCCACAGCCACTCCCATCTCCCCATCTTTCTCATGGGTGCTCCCCGTGGAAGTCCCTCCCTTCTCCCCTGCACTGAATCTCATCACCCCAAGCCCTGAGTTCCAGCCACTCCTCTGAGCGGCACTTCTCCAACATTTTCCACCAAAGCACCCCCCAGAGCAGAGAAGAAATTGTAATGGAAAGTTGGAGTGGGGAGGGGAGGGAAAGCTGAGAATTGCCTGTCAAGGCCTCCACAAGCATGAAATTCCCTCCAAATTTGCTTTATCCTAAGAATTTACAAAAGAACTCACTCTTTCAAAAAAAAAAAAAAAATAGTCCAAGTTTCACCAAGTGTTTAAAAATCAATTTGTTCTCTGATCTCATAGTTATAGCATCACCCCAGGAAGGAGAGCTGTGTTTACCTGTGACATCAAGAGCTCAGTGTGGCCAGGGTGTGGTACCCCACAACGACAGAACAAGGGCCTTCACGGAGGACCTCAGCCTCAGCGCTCCTTCAGCCGTTGAAGTAAATCATCCCTCCATCTGTCCTTTCATCCATCCCTCCATTCTTCCATCCATCCATCCATCCATCCATCCATCCATTCATTCAACAGGCCTTTACTAAGCTCGTTTTAAATGCCTAGAACTAGTGATGAAGCCAGAAGGGTCGCAGGCCTTCAGGAACTGTCTCATGGAAGAAATGTGAGATGAGGCATTTCACAGCTCTGTGACAAGTATCTTACCAGGGAAAACCAGAGGTTTGGGGAACATGGGGGTGGGGATTGGAAAAGCCTTCGTTCCAGGGAAAACACAAGCCAGTCTGCACCCCGGCCTAATAGCTGAGATCCACGTGTCCTTGGGAGTCAGTGAACCTGTTTCCTGGCCTGTGAACTGGGTATAATAGCTTCGCACGGTTTTCTTTGTGACTAAATGAGTTATTCAGTGCAAAGTGCTTCCTCCTAAGTGTTCAATAAATATGATATATTAAGCTGAGGCCAGAAGAATGGATGGAATTGGGCTGCAGGGATGGGGCTGAGATAAAGGAGCAGGGAGAAAAAGAGTGTGTTCCAGACAGAGGGAACAACATGTTTAAGAACAAATATTCAATAAATATTTGAACTCATAAATTCTTTAAGGGAAGTGAGAGTAATACAATCTCTGTAAGCTGCGTCCTTTATTGTTCCCTGGAATGAGTGTTTATGTGTGTGCACCCATACTCCCTCATCTCACGTTTCTTCCATGAGACAGTTCCTGAAGGCCTGCGACCCTCCTGGCTTCATCACTAGTTCTAGGCATTTAAAATGAGCTCAGTAAAGGCCTGTTGAATGAATGAATTGATGGATGGATGGAGGGATGGAAGAATGGAGTGTGAGTGTGAGTGTGAGTGTGAGTGTGAGTGTGTGTGTGTGTGTGTGTGTGTGTGTGTGTGTGTGTGTGACTGGGTGGCACCACAGCCAGGCAGCCACAGGCCAGCCCACCGCATTTTTCTAACCAGGTCGTCAGATTCTTAGGGGCAGAGATTGAGTCTTCTCCTCTTGAAGTCTCATAGCCCAGAGCCTTTAACTCCCCTGGTTACCCAGTGTCCCCCTCTAACCCTGTTGGGAGCCCCCACAATTTTCCTAGTGACTTTTTAGAGGCCAGGGGCCTATTATGGTGGGGAAGGGAGTATGGGTGCAAATAATGTGTTTGACTGATCACCACCTGCCCTCCTGCAAAAACAGATGAAGTTTGAGGGTTCAGCAGGCAACCTGAACTTAGATCCTGGGAAGTCTCTCCCCTGCCCCCTCTTTCTGCTCCATCACCACCACTTCCATCCTGGGGAAAGGCCTTGGCCAAGAACACTAGAGAGAGCTCATGGATGACATGGGAAATACAGGCAGGGGGGCAAGGAGCCTTGAACTTTTGGTCAGAAGGCCTGGACTCCAGTCCCCGCTCTGTCAGCTGACCACCCTGTGACCTGGGGTGGGTCTCCTGGGACTCCAGTCCAGAGAGCACGCTGGGGTCCCACACAAACTGGTTAGGGCAGCAGGGGTATGCAGTAGGGAAACCAACCATTCTGGCTTTCCCAGGGCCGAAGGATTCCCTGGGATTCAGGACTCGCATCCCAAGGCCGGGAAAGTCTCAGACGCACAGGGATGAGATGGTCGCTCACAGCCTTGGTTCTCCCTCTTGGTTGCGGCTCCTCCCCTCCCCAGACCCAAGTCACACATCAGCACAGAGAGGCCTCTGAGCCCTTTGGCCCCATGGAAGGCCCACGGGACCCCCTCTATGCAGGAGGGAGGCGGAGGAGGAACAAGACTTCCGAGCTGCCACCGTCAGGTTTTCACAGGTTGGTGTCAGTCCATTGCTTGAGACGGGAGGGTGGGCAGATTCTCCTAGAGACTCAATGTATGGCCAATCCAGTCTAGCCAGGTGATCACAGCCCTGGCATCAGAGAAGGCTGGTCCATGCTGCTCTCCAGAGTCTTGGGGAGATGGGATCCATGACAATCCCAGTTGGCACTGAGCCCTCTGCTCCTCCCCACAAGAGCTTATTGGGCTCATCAACCTGAGGCTGACCCGGTTAGTCAATGCAGGGGCGAGAGGCTGCAGGGTGGTCTCAGCTGGGCCCCCACCCCACCACACCGGGAGCTCCAGGAGAGCCCCTTGGGCCTCTGCTCAGACCCGCAGCAGCTGCCCTGCCATGGAGATCACCGCNAACCTGAGGCTGACCCGGTTAGTCAATGCAGGGGCGAGAGGCTGCAGGGTGGTCTCAGCTGGGCCCCCACCCCACCACACCAGGAGCTCCAGGAGAGCCCCTTGGGCCTCTGCTCAGACCCGCAGCAGCTGCCCTGCCATGGAGATCACCACAGGCTCCCTGCCACCCTATTGGAGAGACATGCTGTGTTTTTAATTACAGTCCCCGTTTCTCTCCTGGTTCGGGCTCGAATGCCAGGCTATATTAGGTCACGCAGAGCTGGCCCTGTTGTGCTTTCTCATTAGCCGTATCACATCGTATTTTTAGGGGCAGCCAAGACCAAGACAATGCCAGAGGGCTGCTTTTCTTCCTGAGTCCCCAAACACTACCTCCATAAAAACATTATGCTGGGAGGTCTAGGGCCCCGTGGCTGCTGCTGCAGACAGCAAAGGCACCGGCTCTGAGAAGAGGGGCAAGTGGCTGGATGGACCAGAGGCAATGAGGAAAGTAGTCCCTCTGCCTGTCTTTTCGTCCACTTCAGCCACCTACCATTACCACCCCAAAGCCACATGGAGTTCCTGGTTTCTCGTGCCCTGGGACAAAAGGACAGAGATGCAAGACTCTCGTGAGGACTGGACTGCCTTCCCCAGCGCAGCCTCTCCTGTTCCTTCCATCTTTTTGCTGATGTGAGGTTCCCATACTCCGGGATCTTCCCTGTCCCTCACCACTTCAGCAGGAACATTAAAGCTTGCAAAGCGCTGCCTCCTCCGTGGTCTCATCTGACTTACCTGTGAGGGTGGTGTTAGGATACCTATTTTACAGATGGGGAAACTGAGGCAGTGAAAAGGGAGGTGATGTGTCCAAGTCACAGAGGAGTAAGTAGAAGGGTCGGCCTCCGCATGGCCCCAGGGGCTCGGCTCGGCTCAGAGCCGGACCCAGATGCCCATTTTTGTCCACGCACTGGAAACCAGGGAGGGCCATTGTTCCTCGGTTTCCTCTCCCTGAAGCTCACCGCCCACCTGCAGAGCATGAGGGGGTCCCACACGTGCCAGCACTCTCTACACCTCACTCTCAGCCCAGCTTCCTTGAGCCAGGACAGTCACCTTCCAGGGGGCTGAGGACCAGGGAAGCAGAGAGAGAGCAAGTCCCGCCTGTGAATTTTCCACTTGTCTCTGCCCTCTGTCCCTGTCCAGGTTTAGATCAGTCTCTCTCCCTCCTTACACACAGACACACACAGACACGTGTGTATACAGATGAGTCTGGGATCCAGCATCCGAGAGAACCCCATGCCATCTCAGGTTGGAGGGGGAGGGTGAGCCTGTTCCTCCAGGGAACTTTGCGTGGAGCCAACGAGCAAGGCCAGAGGGTGAGGGCAGCTCCCAGGCAGGGTACAGCGGCCACTATGGGACCGATAACAGGAATGAAGGCCCATCTCAATGCAACCATTCTGAGAACAGGCTTCCCTGGTGGCTCAGATGGTAAAGAATCCACCTGCAATGCAGGAGACCCAGGTTCCATCCCTGGGTTGGGAAGATCCCTTGAAGGAAGACACGGCAACCACTTCAGTTTTCTTGCCTGGAGAATCCCCATGGACCGAGGAGCCAGCTGGGCTATAGTCCATGGGGCTGTAAAGAGCTGGACATGCTGAACGACCAAGCAGAGCACACACAGCTTTGAGAACAGGGCTGGTACCTTCAAAATTCCTTCATCCACTCATCCACGAGATTCTTAGGATAAGACCGCAGAGAGCAGCAGGACCGCCTCCAGATGTGTTCCATGCTCTCTGAGCAAGCGGGGCCAAGGCAAACCATTTGCCCACAGCTCTTTGGCTTCCACTCCCTTCACATCAATCACAGGTCCTGGGTCAGGACAGAGACCACCCAGCAGGGCTGGGTGCCCAGGGAAGGGCACCAGACAGGCAGGTCAGTCCACCTCGCCTAAGTGGCTGCAGTCACTTTCGCTTCCACCTCAAGCCATGAATCCAGGCTGACTTTCGAGGCGCAGTGCAGCCCTGGGATGCCTGAATACAGACTGGATCACAGAGCAGGCATTTAGCCTCCCTCTTTCACTGGCCACGACTTCCTCCTTCTCTGGCTACTCCCCTCCCACACCCAACTTGTGCCCTCAGACTCTTCCTTCACATTCAGCAGCCACTCCCACCCCCCAGAGAGCAAAGGCCCAGGACCAAAAGGCCATAATTAACACCCCCTACATGCCAGTGCTTCGACAGACGCTAGGAGTCGGGAGAAGGAGAGATGGGTTTGCAGAGAACTGAAGCACAGTCTTAAGCCTACCCAGTGGTTCCAGGCTAGTCTGAGAGAAAGAAAAGGCTCAGAGACCCACCCCCTATGAAACCAAATAACANGCCAGTGCTGCGACAGACGCTAGGAGTCGGGAGAAGGAGAGATGGGTTTGCAGAGAACTGAAGCACAGTCTTAAGCCTACCCAGTGGTTCCAGGCTAGTCTGAGAGAAAGAAAAGGCTCAGAGACCCACCCCCTATGAAACCAAATAACAGGGCAAAACAAATATCCAGAATTCATCCCTGTACCTGGTGGAAGCAATACATAAAAAGATCCTAAGTGAGAAAAAAACATGGAGGAATTTTAAGAGTTGGTGAGACCCCAGGTTATTTAGGAGAGATGAGAGAACTGTGGTTCCCAGACACTCCACTCCTTCTGGAATCAGTGTGTAGGGAACATAGGTCTGCAGACCCCAGTGTACGTGCTCTTGACCACAAGGCTTCCTCATCTTTTCACTGGACTCACCTTCACACATTATTGGCACTTACAGGATTCATGCCCAATCAACATGGCACAGTTTTCAAGGCTGATCATCTATAAAAATGTGAAAAGAGGCAGAACGTAAATGCAGAAAGTTGGAAACCCAAACGGCCCATGCTCTCAGCTCATATCATTTCATTTTGCCAACTAGACCAAAGAAGAATATCCCCAAAACTCAACACACAAAAATATACATGCATTCCAACAACTTCAAAATCCTTTTCCTGGAAGGCTTACCCATGAAATAAATCACTGGGTGGCCACAGCTCCTGTTCAGAAACAGTCAGGATGTGGGTCATGAACTCGGTTGCCTTCCGTGCTGATGACTGGGTTGCAGCATTTGCTCAGCCAGGGAACTGTTACGAGAACAATTGTTCTGTCCTCTTTTAGCAACACATGGAGAATAAGCTGGATCCTGGAAGCCCAGATGACCAGGAATCTTCCACCTTCTACCCTCAGCATAGAAGAATTCCAGGAATCAATGGACGACTGAAAGTTCCTCTCCACTCATCCAAGGAGCTGCACCGACTTATCCTATACATTCAACCTCTTGGCTGCCATATAACAACAAACAACAAGTGGGTTATGAGTTTCCAACTTTCAGACAAGTTCAAAGAACTGATCAAGGCTATTGAAAACCAAAAACAATGTTATCAACACAGTTTGGATTAGACAGCTGATCCTAACACAGGGACCAAAGAAAAGCGGAAGAAAGCAAAGTCGCTCAGTCATGTCCGATCCGACTCTTTGTGACCCCATGGACTGTAGCCTACCAGGCTCCTCAGTCCATGGAACTTTCCAGGCAAGAGTAGTGGAGTGGGTTGCCATTTCCTTCTCCAGGGGATCTTCCTGACCCAGGGATCGAACCCAGGTCTCCCACATTGCAGGCAGATGCTTTACTGGCTGAGCCACCAGGGAGGTCAACACAAGGACCAGGTAAGTGATACCCAATTAAAGAAGCAAAGCAACCAAATGCCCTTCAAAGTCAGGCAGCCTTCGAAGACACAGACAGAGAGAACATACTTGTGGATACAGTGGGGGAAGGAGAGGGTGGGGCGAACTGAGAGAGCAGCAGGAAACATACATATTACCATATGCAAAATAGAGAGCCAGCGTGAATTTGCTGTGTGACACAGGAAGCTCAGCCCAGTGCTCCGTGACCACCTAGAGGCAGGGGATGGGAGGGAAGTTCAAGAGGGAGGAGACACGTGTATTCCTGTGGCTGATTCATGTCGCTGCATGGCAGAAACCAGCACGATATTGTAAAGCAATTATCCCCCAATAAAGTTATTTTTAAAAAAATCATGTAGCCTTTGAGAATATTGATGAGGTGACTTTGACCCAAAGGTCACAGCGCTGGCTCCATTAGGATTTTCTTGGTGGCAGGTGACAGAAAACCCAGTTGAGACTGGCTTAAATAAAAGCAAGGGAATTTAATTGCTTATGAAAAACTTTTAAGTCTGGAGGCATATTCATCTGGATTGAGGGCTAAACTGATGTCATCAAGATTCCATCCCTCTCAGACTCTGCCATCTACCATAGTGAACCCAGGTGATAAGTGAACTCAGCCAGTCCCACCAATACTAGCAAAAGTCTTCTGTCTCTGATAGGTTTGGAGGTGGGACCATGACTACTGTGTTCTGAATATTTGCATCCACTCAAAATTTGTATGTTAAAATCTAACCCCCAATACGATGGTATTAGGAGCTGGAGCATTTGGGAGGTGCTCAGGGTATGAGCGCAGAGCCCTGATGAATGGCATTAGTGTTTCTCTAAAAAGGACCCTTTTCAGTGTACTGAGCTGTAACTTCCTCCAATTTTAAAGGAAAACTGGAGAAGGAAATGGCAACCCACTCCAGTGTTCTTGCCTGGAGAATCCCAGGGACGGGGGAGCCTGGTGGGCTGCCGTCTATAGGGTCGCACAGAGTCGGACACGACTGAAGCGACTTAGTAGTAGTAGTAGTAAAAAGAACCCTGAAGAGTTCTCTTGTCCCTTTTGCCCTAGGAGGATACAAGCCTTAAGCCCAGAAGAGGGTCCTCGCCCAACCACGTTGGCCCCTGGGTCTTGGACCGTCTGGCCTCCAGGTCTGTGAGAAATAAGTTTTTGTTGTTTACAAACCACTCAGCCTGTGGTGTCGCAGTCCACATCACAGCAATGTGGAGGGACTAGGGCAATGACGGTGATGTGCAGAAGGTCAAACAAACCCCAGGAAGGGCTCGGACTTGGAGTCTCACAAAAGGTCCCCTACATCTACTGCCTCTCTCCACCTTGCTCCCATGGTCCTACACCCCTCCACTCCCCCACCATGGGAACTGCCCAGGTTCCGCGGTGCACATGAGCCCAGCAGAGAGTGAGTCACCCCTGTCAGCATCCTAGTAAGGCCCCAGGGACTGGGTCAGGGAGGCATGCCCAAGACATTCTGCACGTGTTTCTGGGACAGAGAGCAGGCATCACTGTCACTGAGCAAGTATCAACAAGAGAAGCCAAGACCCAGAGGACAGCAGCATGTGCTCAAGCCGAAACAAAATGAGCTGAGAGTCAGCGACCATGCTGGGTGCCAGGACAGCCAGCAGCCAGACACGAGGGCATAGGCAAGTGAGCTGCAGTGAGCGGTTCGGGACCAAGACCATGAACAGCGGGCACAGCCAGAGCTGCCTGTGGGTGAGCAAGCGTGATGACAGGGAGGCCCAGATCCTGCCAGGTGCAGACTGCATGACAGAGGACCCAGAGCGGCTACTGATGCGGGCCCAGCGTGACCCAGACTTTGAGGCTTCCTCTCGCAGTCTCCATGGAGAGTGGCAGGGAGCAGCTGAGTCACCCAGAGAGCAAAGACAAGGCTGGTGTCTGCTGCACACACAAAAGACCATTGGGATGTGACTGGGAAGCACTGAACCATGTGAGCTGATCAGTTCTGAGCATTTTCTGGTCCTCCCCTGCCAGGTCAGGGCCAGTCTTAATGAGCCAAGACCACCTTTTGTGTTTGGGCTAAAAGCTGGGGCAGGAAAACCTACCCCCACTAACTCCACTGCCCTGAGTACAGACAAACCTCTAGCTCACCATTCTGTTTTAACCTGTCTGAAATGGGTAGTTAGGCTTCCCTGGTAGCTCAGTTAGTAAAGAATCCACATGCAATGCAGGAGACCCCGGTTCAATTCCTTGGTTGGGAAGACCCCCGAAGAAGGGATAGGCTACCCACTCTAGTCTTCTTGGGCTTCCCTAGTGGCTCAGGCAGTAAAGAATCCGCCTGCAATGAGGGAGACCTGGGTTCGGCCCCCAAGTTGAGAAGATCCCCTCGAGGAAAGCATGGCAACCCACTCCAGTATTCCTGCCTGGAGAATCCCCATGGACAGAGGAGCCTGATGGCCTACAGTCCATGGGGTTGCAAACAGTCAAACATGCCTGAGCAACCATGCACATAATGGTTATACACACACACATATTTGCAGAATGAAATGGCTAGGCTACAGTACCCAGATATCTGATTCAACATTATCCAAGATGTCTCTGAAAAGGTGTTTGGTTTTTTTTTTAAGATAAGTTCAACATTTAAATCAGGAGACTTTGAGTAAAACAGACTGCCATCCATAATGTGGGTGGGTCTTACCCGTCTACTAGAGCCTTAAGGGAAAAAGGCTGACCTCCCCCAGGCAACTCCCCCAGGCAAGAGCGTACTTGGCCGGCAGATCACTTGTGAACTCAAACTGCAGCTCTTCGATGGGCCTCCAGCCTGCCAGCCTACCCTACAGATATTGACCTTGCCAGCTTCCACAACTGTGTGAGTCAATTCTCTAAATTAATCTCCATAGATAGGCGGCTGTACTGTGCTTAGTCACTTCAGTCATGTCCAACTCTTTGCCACTCCATGGTCTACAGCCCGCCAGGCTCCTCTGTCCAGGAGATTCTCCATAGGTTGGAGTGGGTTGCCATGCCCTCCTCCAGGGGATTGTCCCAACCCAGGAATCAAACCCAGGTCTCCCACATTGCAGGCAGATTCTTTACTGTATGAGCCACCGGGGAAGACTAAGAATACTGGAATGTATTCCCCATCCCTTCGCCAGGGGATCTACCTGACCCACAAATCGAACCGGGGTCTCCTGCATTGCAGGCGGATTCTTTACCAGTTGAGCTACCAGGGAAGCCCATAGATAGGCAGATATATAGGTAAATTCAGATACAGAGACACATACAAACATTGTACCGGTTCTGTGTCTGGAGAACACTGACTTATACACCATCTCTCTGGGTTTAAAAGCTGAAATCCTTTTCCATATTCCCAAGCACTCATCCCACTGCCAAATGAGAAGTATATAGATATATAAAGACAAATGGATAGACGACAGACAGAGACAGACAGATAGATAGATAGATATTGGGTTGGCCAAAAAGTTCATTTGGGTTTTTTTGTAAGATGTTATGGAAAAACCCCAATGAACTTTTTGGCCAATTGGTAGGTAGGTAGGTGGGTAGATAATAGATAGAAGATAAATGATATTAATAGAGAGAGAGATACAGTACTGCCCTCTGTGTCCTCCATCACATCACACATCATTCACTCACTGTATCTAACAAATGTTTACTGGGTACCTACTATGGGTTTCAGATGCTAAAGATTCAGCAGATAACATAGCTCCTCCCCCTTTGGAACTTAAACTCTCAAACATATAAACCATGATAAACATGTAGAAATGAAATGATAGCCAGGCTGTGACATTGTGGGGAAAGGTAATATTTTACCCATTTTTCAGAGGACTGTGAGGTTCTGGAAAATGAAACATGTCCAAATTTATATAGACAGCCAGAGATGGAGCCACCATGTAACTCCATGTCTAACACCAATGTCCAAGCCCCTCTTATCCAGGTGCTGGAAAGGTTGGGAAAACTTTAGACGAGGGGATGCTGAAAGGGGAGAGATCATTCCAAAAGCAAAATATCCACATTTCTTATGCTTTCCTCTTGGTTTATGTCTGAAACTCTTCTGACAAAAGTTCCCCCGTGATGTGGGTACAGTAGAGTTGGTGAAGACACTAGTCTTTGGACCCAAGCCATTTGAGCAAGAAGAAAGAGTGGTAGAAAGATGCTCCCTCAGAGCCTTGGAGGATGGGCTGGGCTGAGGGCAAGCCCAGGAGCAGCCCCTCTGACTGGCAGCATGGTACCCTCCCCACACACCCCTACTGGCCACCTTCATGAACAGGGAGGGATGTCGAAAAGGAGTCAGACCCAAGGTTTAAGCCCTGAAATAACTGTCGTCAAATCCCAGGTTCCTCCCACTACTAACATTAAAGAGTGCTGGGGTGTAGCTTGGCTTTAATGTTTAGATGTGATTTTGCTAGGCAGCCAGGGAAGGATGGTGTGGTTTCCCACTTGTAGGAGAAGCAAAGTTATGGAGATGAGGACAGAGTGCTATCATCAGAACACAGTAAACCTGGGGGGCAGCAAGGTAGGGAGGAGCACCAACCTGGCCACCAAGAGACTTCGGATTCAGGGCTGTTTCAGGAGAAACCATCGCGGTCACTATGCATCTGGTCTGGGTCTTGAAGTTCGTCCATTCCTACCCTCTTGCTCTAATAAAGAACACACGGTCTTCCGTTCATCCGGCTGGAAAAAAGAGAAAGCTAAGAGCCTGACACGTCAAATTACCATCACAAATCTCCCTAAAACAGCAGTTCAGAAGGCATGATGCTGGCACCACCCAGACCAGCCATCCCAGCCCGGCTCAGCTTAGAGCAGCTTCACAAGTGAAAACAAGCCTCCAGCTTCCAAGCTGGAGCAGAAAAGACTGGCAGTATTGGCTTCTATGGGCTTCCCAGGTGGCGCTAGTGGTAAAGAACCCACTTGTCAATGTAGAAGACATAAGAGACAAGGGCTCAGTTCCTGGGTCAGGAAGATCCCCTGGAAGAGGGCATGACAACCCACTCTAGTATTCTTGCCTAGAGTATCCCATGGACAGAGGAACCTGGTGGGTTACAGTCCATAGGGTGGCAAAGAGTCAGACATGACTGAAGCAATTTAGCACACACACATTTGCCTCACCCCTACGTGAGCACTGGCCTGGGCAATTGACTAAAATGCTAGCAACCATCATCTCCAAGTTACAGGTGGGGAAAATGAAGTTGGTCATCTGTTGAAGGTTAAAATCAAGGGGAGGTGCTGGAACCAGGATTATAATCAGATCTTCTGACTCCCAAGTCTTAACTTTAAAGTGTCCTTCTCAGAAATCCCAGCTGTTTCCTCCAAGACCCAGACTCGTTCTCTGGGAACTTCTGGGAGAGACAGGTCACTGGCAAATAATACGCACATGTTGAAAGCGTAAGGACTAGATTTCAAGCAATTGATCAGGTATGGAGTATCACAGGGAGGGGTGCACAGGCGCCATGAGTCTGCAGCTGAAAGTGCCTCGTGGCAGGCAGAGTAGACAGGTGTGCCAAGTTACAGGTTTCCTGAACTTGCAAAGGGAGGGCTTTCTCCTGGAGGGGCCTGGTTAAGCCTAGTGCAGGAATGAGGGGGGCGAGTCCCAGATTTCTGGATTATCAAATCTTCTGGTCCACAGAATCCACGGGGTGTTGAGGGCCTCCAACTCGCATGCTCTCACATTGCCAACGAGCCTTTGGGGGCTCAGGGGATACACAGACCTCTATTCTCTTGGCCTCCACTAATCCTCCCTGATTGTGGTAAGGACAAGGTGTGTGTGTGCGTGCAGTCGCTCAGTCCTGACTCTGCAAGCCTATCAACTGTAGCCAACTAAGCTCTTCTGTCCATGGGATTCTCCAGGCAAGAATACTGGAGTGGGTTGCCATGCCCTCCTCCTCCAGCGGATCTTCCTGACCCAGGGATCAAACCTGCCTCTCTCACGTCTCCTGCATTGGCAGGCAGGTTCTTCACCACTAGCGCCACTTGGAAAACCCCAGAGATAAGGCTGCTGAGGTTCAAATCACGTGGGGAGTCAGACCAGGTCATATGACCAGATCTACAGCCCACCAAGAGGGACTGAATTAACCCTTCAAGATGGTTCATGTAACCAGAAACAGGAAGCTCTGAGCCTGGGACTCACCCTCTAGAGATGGAAATCCACAGTGGGTGGGGGCGGTGGCGTACAGTATTTTGCCAGCAAAGACTTCTCTGAAATCCCAGTGTCTGGGTCTGCACCGAGTCTGCCTCTGCCTTTGGGTGACCTCAGGGGAGGCAAGAGCCCTGGACTTTCCAAGCTACTATCATCTCTTTGCTACTGCTCCTGAGGCCCCACCCCATCAGTTCCCACCCAGCAGCCAGAATATTGTCCCAAACAAAAACCCTCTGATCATTCTCATCAGCTCTGAATCCCTCCAGTGGCTCTGCATTGCCCTCGTGATGAATCTTTCCAAGGGGCTGTGTGGACTGGTCCCAACCCTCTCCAGCCTCTTCGCCCTTCTGTCAGTCTCTCAGGACATACGGTCCAAGCAGGGTGGACTTCATTTAGTGACCTGAACAAATGGGGCCCCTCTCTCACGCCCAGCCCCTTTGCCAGACCTACCTGCCCATCCCTCTGTTCTCATCCAGCGGTCATTTGTTGTTGTTTAGTCACGAAGTCGTGTCCGACTCTGTGACGCCATGGACTACAACCTGCCAGGCCCCTCAGTCCATGGACTTCTCCAGACAACAATATTGGAGTGGGTTGCTGTTTTCTCCTCCAGGGGATCTTCCCGACCCAGGGATTGAACCTGTGTCTTCTACATGGGCAGACAGATTCTTTACCTCGGAGCCACCGGGGAAGACTCCTCTGGGGCTAATGGCATGAAAAAGCATCCTGAAGGTGTGTATCTGTGAGCAGGAAGGCCAAGGGGTGCCCTCAGGTGCTGGGTAAGGCGCAGCCATGTCCCCAGCGTACCCAGGCAACAGATGGGGTCACTGACCTGGGCCAGTGCCCACCCCTCCTCACCGAAGCCCCAGTCTGCTGGTCATCACTGCCATGCAGCCCAATGTCTGCTTCTTGGCCGCCTAAACTGGGCCTCACAGGCATGAGGCCAGTCTAGAGAGCTTTGGGCAAAGGGTGCCTGGGGCTCTCTCTCACCGGATGGGCCAGCTGGTGGGTGTGTGGGTCTGTGTGTCGGTGTGTGTGCCCAGTCTAATCTGCTCATAACAAGCCCGACATACACCCTCCCACCCACGAGGTCTGCCCAGCGGCCCATGGAGCTGGCCGCGGACACGCTGAAGAAATGAGGTGCTGGCCTCCCGCCAACCTGTCTCCCCCGGAGTGGCATCACTCAGCCTTTCTCAGACGATGGTGCCCGCCTACCGCATGCCTACCGCCTCTGCCATTGCCCTCCTGCCCTGAGCCCGGGCTGGTGGCCGGTGCGTGTGCCTGGGTTGAGGGCAGAGGAGGTGCTATCCCCCAGGCTCTCTCCATGCCACTGGCTACAGTGACCCTGACCAAAGGCACCTCCAGACATCCTCCCTGCAAACTGCAACTCTAATATTTGAGTTGCAGCCCTCTCCCCGCAGCCCCCTGACCCCTGACCCCTCTCCCTTCAGGCCCCTGACCCCTGGCAGCTCCAGGGTGTCACTGCCCCCTGGTGCTTTAACCCTGATGCGCCTTGTACTGAATGCCCTCTTAATCCCTCATCACTTACCTTCTCAGCGCACCATCTTGTTTTTCTCAGATGCAAATTTCAAAGAAGGCCAAGTTCCTGCCCTTGAGCAGAATTGAAAGAGCCTGACAGGCCACTCCCAACTGGGCTTCCACACCCTCCTGAGCTCCCACACCCTCCTGAGCTCCCTGGGGTCAGACTCCCCTTCCAGAGAGAACAGGACAGCGGCTGCTAAGGAAACTGCAAAGAACCGCCTCTCTAGAAAGGCCCACCCCTCCTCCCAGCCTCCTCCTCTGGCTCAGCTCCACTGCCTGGTAGGGGGGAGGGACTGCAGCTTGGGGGCTGCGGAGGGGGACACCTCACATCTAAGGCAAGGACGGGAGAGAGCAGACGCTCAAAACCCACCAACAGAAAAGTCTGGTGAGGCCCCTTGGCCCAGCAAGATCCAACAAGTATTTCTGCAAACACCATTCACTGAGATGCTCCATTAAAAAATTGCAATTCTGCAGTCCAGGGAGTTCTGGAAACCTAACACACCATATTATCTCCTCTCGGAGACTCACAATCCACACTGGCATAGTCAAGGCTGAGAAGACCTAAAGAAAAAGTACCTGTTAAAGAATGCTTTTTGTCTTTGCTTTCTTTCTGGCCACACTGCACTTGGGATCTTAGTCCCCTGATCAGGAATCAAAACCTTGCCCCTTGCATTGGAAGCGTGGAGCCTTGACCACTGAACCCCCAAGCAAGTCTCGAAAAGGTACCTATTAAAGGTCACTGAACCAGCATTTCATCAGCTATTAATAGATGATGTGGATGGATAGACAGAGAGGCTGAGGATAGATGGGAGATAGAGATTGAGATTAATTTTTATAGTTATATAAGTACAATGAAACACAGTTTTAAATAGCAGGGATCCAGACCAACCGTTTTCATTTTATAAATGAAGTCATAGGGGCTCAGAAAAGCTTTTACCCAAGGTCACACCACAGCACTAGAATCCAGGCCTCCTGATGCCTAGTCCAGGCTTGTTCCAGCAGGCCTTGTTTCCTTTTTTTGCTTGACTCTAAACCCCAGGACTTCTGGTAATCAAAGAGATCGATTCTATTTTCAAGACAGACCCTGGTGTTTGTGATTAATCTCAGTGACTTCACAGGGCTTCCCTTGCAGGCATGCCCTCTGCTGAGGAAGGCGCCCTTTCCTGGATCCCAGCCTCCAGGTTGACCATGGCGGGTGGCAGGGTCCAGGGCAGAGGCCTGTGGGTGAGGGTGACATTGAGCCCTGACTCTGGATACTGGGTCCTGCCACCCTGGTGGCTCAGACAGTAAAGAATCTGCCTGCAGTGTGGGAGACCTGGATTCGATCCCTGGGTTGAGAAGATCCCCTGGAAGAGGGCATGACAACTCCAGCTCTCTTGCCTGAAGAATCCCCATGGACAGAGGAGCCTGGTGGGCTACAGCCCATGGGGTTGCAAAGAGTCAAACACGACTGAGCAACTAAGCAAAAAACAAACAAACAACAAAAAGACCATCTTTAACAGGTACTTTTTCTTTAGGTCTTCTCAGAGTCTTGGCTGGGCCAGTGTGGACTGTGATTCTCCGATTCACACACTCAGCTTGGGTTTGGGAAGTGGGCTTCCTGACAGGTGTCCCCAAATGGGAACAGACATTTGACAGGACATCCACAGGGATGAAGTTGGAGACACAAAATCTGGGGACTGACTTAGGCCTTGGGGCATTATATAGGCCTGACACTGTTCCACAGGGCTCAGCTGCTAGAACCAGAGTTGCGTTCCCACCCGTCCTCCCTAAGCCTAAGTCTTGGCATCTCTGAGCTCCTGCATCTTACTCCCTGGGCCCCCGGCCACAGCTCTCTCTCCCACACCGCACACTCACAGCACAGAGGTGTGTTATGTGTGTGTGTGTGTGTGTGCACGTGCTCACTCAGTTGTCAGATTATTTGCAACCTATGGACTATAGCCTGCCAAGCTTCTCTGTTTATGGGATTTCTCCAGTAAGAATACTGGAGTGGGTAGCAATTTCCTCCTCCAGAGGAGCTTCCTGACCCAGGGATTGAACTCACATCTCTTGCATTGGTAGGGGATTCTTTACCACTGAGTCACCGAGGAAGGAGCTGCCAATGCCAGAGACCCGGGTTCAATCCTGGTCTGGGAAGAACCCCTGGAGAAAGCAATGGCAACCCACTCCAGTATCCTTGCTGCGGAGAATTCCATGGACAGAGGAGCCTGGTAGGCTATAGTCCATGAGGTCACAAAGAGTCAGACATGACTTAGTGACTAAATACATACACACCAGGGAAAACCCTCCTCCAGCCCTTTAGCAGAGAAGAAATTGAACTGAGAGTTTCAGGAAAGACAGACCCTTGGGGCTTAGGCTCAAAGAAGGCTGCCCTCCCCCAACTCCAGGCACTGGGTGGGAGTGAACCTGGCAAGACATGCTTCAGAGCCCAAAGCCAGTGGCTTTTGGTGCCCCAACCAAAGTCACGTAAAATAGAAGACTTCACCACAAAAACACACCCAGGTAATCAGGATCAGATATAGACAGGAAGCCCTAGACTGACAGGCTTATCTCCTCATCTTTAGACTGAGATCCTCAAATCCTCACCCCCATCCCAGACCTGTTGGACTGTGGCTTGAGGCCCCTGCAGTGAACAGTGGCGCCTCCAGCATCCTAGCCTCGGCTCCAGCGCTCTCTCCCCTCCCTTCCCAGGCCTCATCCACCTCTGGGGCTGCTCTGCCGCTGGGTTGGGGCAGGGAGGGCCTGCCCCACACTTCCCCTTTCTCAGAGAGCAGGGCCACTTCCCTGAAGACAGAGCAGAAACATCAAGCAGTGTTTGTATCTGCCCCTATGTCTGGGACACAGCCCAGTCTGGGGGCCTGTCGGGCTAGCCTATCTTCCGGCACTGCTTGCCTTTGGGGCAATGCGTGCCTTGAGCAAGCTGGGAGAGAGAAGGCTGCTGTGGGGGTAGGGAGCAGGGCACGGCCCCAGACCGGGCAGCCTTAATGCCAAAGGCTGTGGCTTCTGAAGCTCCAGGCAAGGNGGACGCCCAGGAGACCTCCTGCCTCGGTCGCGGCTCCTGGAGGGCCGATCGCCCACCCGCCCGGGTCCGCCTGAGGACGGGGGCGCCTTCATGCGGCCCCCACACCCATCATCCCACCGCCGCCGCCGCCTCCGAGCTCCGCGCGCTGCGCCCCAGCCCCAGCAGGGCACTCAACTTTGGAAGTCCCGCGACGCTCCGAGAGGCGGCAGAGTCCGCACCGTGGCCCCATCCCGGGCCCCGCCGGCCCCGCCGCGTCTGGGGGAAGCGAGAGAGTGGGTGTTCGCTTCGGAGATGTAAGGAGAGAGACACAGGACCCCAAGCCAGCATCAGCACCCCTCGGCTGCCTCCCGGGTTGGGGGCGGGCCCCGCACACGGTAAGACCTCTTGCTTTCGCTCAGCCTCAAGAGTCAAAGATATAGAAACAGATATATTTAATTTCCTGTTATCTTTCCAAGTCATCAGGCCACCGATGATTTTTGTTCTCTCTTCTTGAAGAATAATCTCTCTTTCCCCACCGGTTCGACCTACTCTCTCCCGCCGCTTAGCAATAAAACTTGGCTGTATCTAGGAGCTGGGAGCGAGAAGGCGCCGACCCCGAGCGCCCGAAGCGCGCGGACCGGGTGCGGTTCGCGGGAGCCGGGCCCATGGGCCGCTAGCGGTCCCCCAGCTCGGGGCCCGGCCTCCCTGAGGCCCCTTCTCCATGTGAGGTGCGGCGGGGCGAGCGGGGCGCGAGAGGAAGAGGAGGACCCACGGGCACCGGGCCGGAAGGCAGCTGGCAGCAGGCCCAGGCGAGTGGGCACCCGCGTTCATGTTCCGCCAGGAGCAGCCGCTGGCCGAGGGCAGCTTCGCGCCCATGGGCTCCCTGCAGCCGGACGCGGGCAACGCGAGCTGGAACGGGACCGAGGCCCCGGGGGGCGGCGCCCGGGCCACCCCCTACTCCCTGCAGGTGACGCTGACGCTGGTGTGCCTNCGTTCATGTTCCGCCAGGAGCAGCCGCTGGCCGAGGGCAGCTTCGCGCCCATGGGCTCCCTGCAGCCGGACGCGGGCAACGCGAGCTGGAACGGGACCGAGGCCCCGGGGGGCGGCGCCCGGGCCACCCCCTACTCCCTGCAGGTGACGCTGACGCTGGTGTGCCTGGCCGGCCTGCTCATGCTGTTCACGGTGTTCGGTAACGTGCTTGTCATCATTGCTGTGTTCACCAGCCGCGCGCTCAAGGCGCCCCAGAATCTCTTCCTGGTGTCTCTGGCCTCGGCGGACATCCTGGTGGCCACGCTCGTCATCCCTTTCTCGCTGGCCAACGAGGTCATGGGCTACTGGTACTTCGGCAAGGCGTGGTGCGAGATCTACCTGGCGCTCGACGTGCTCTTCTGCACGTCTTCCATAGTGCACCTGTGCGCCATCAGCCTGGATCGTTACTGGTCCATCACCCAGGCCATCGAGTACAACCTGAAGCGCACGCCACGCCGCATCAAGGCCATCATCGTCACGGTGTGGGTCATCTCGGCCGTCATCTCCTTCCCCCCGCTCATTTCCTTCGAGAAGAAGAGAGGCAGGAGTGGCCAGCCGTCCGCCGAACCGCGCTGCGAGATCAACGACCAGAAGTGGTACGTCATCTCGTCGAGCATCGGCTCCTTCTTCGCGCCCTGCCTGATCATGATCCTGGTCTACGTGCGCATCTACCAGATCGCCAAGCGCCGCACCCGCGTGCCGCCCAGTCGCCGCGGTCCCGACGCCTCCGCCGCTGAGCTGCCAGGGGGCGCCGAGCGCAGGCCCAACGGCCTGGGCCCCGAGCGCGGCGGCGTGGGCCCCGTGCGCGCCGAGGTCGAGTCGCTGCAGGTCCAGCTCAACGGCGCCCCGGGGGAGCCCGCGCCCGCAGGGCGGCCGGACGCCGACGCGCTGGACCTGGAGGAGAGCTCCTCGTCTGAGCACGCCGAGCGGCCCCCGGGGTCCCGCAGGTCGGAGCGCGGGCCCCGGGCCCAGGGCCAGGCCCGGGCGAGCCAGGCGAA
>SJYV01010136.1:486078-500084 GCA_006410875.1 Neotragus pygmaeus
TATTTTGGGGGGCTCCAAAATCACTGCAGATGGTGACTGCAGCCATGAAATTAAAAGATGCTTACTCCTTGGAAGGAAAGTTATGACCAACCTAGATAGCATATTGAAAAACAGAAATATTACTTTGCCAACAAAGGTCCGTCTAATCAAGGCTATGGTTTTAACAGTAGTCATGTATGGATGTGAGAGTTGGACTGTGAAGAAAGCTGAGTGCCGAAGAATTGATGCTTTTAAACTGTGATGTTAGAGAAGGCTCTTGAGAGTCCCTTGGACTGCAAGGAGATCCAACCAGTCCATCCTAAAGGAGATCAGTCCTTGGTGTTCTTTGGAAGGACTGATGCTGAAGCTGAAACTCCAATACTTTGGCCACCTGATGCGAAGAGTTGACCCATTGGAAAAGACCCTTATGCTGGGAGGGATTGGAGGCAGGAGGAGAAGGGGATGACAGAGGATGAGATGGCTGGATGGCATCACCGACTCAATGGGCATGAGTTTGAGTGAACTCCAGGAGTTGGTGATGGACAGGGAGGCCTGGCGTGCTGCAATTCATGGGGTCACAAAGAGTCAGACACGACTGAGCAACTGAACTGAACTGAACTGAACTGAAGACGCATTAGCATAGATATTTGATAAGTATGTATATGATGAATGAAGGAAAGAAGTTGTGAATGGATACAATTTAAAACTAAGTTACCCAAAATATAAGAGGTCCAGAAAACAGTGGCTAGATTCCAAAATTAGGATTTAGTTATCTTAACTAGTGCGAGATAAAAAACATAGATGCTCTCATTTTCTATCTCTAGCTCTACCTCCGTTTCTATCTATATTTTCTTCTGAAAAAGAACACATAAGTATTGGAAGATGATCTATTTATGACTACCAGCCAGGCAAGTTATCAATACATGTAATTTAGCTTATACTAAATTATCTGTTTGTCCTGGAATTACATCTATAATTAAAGTGCCAGTTAACATTAAAATTCTTCCTGTGTGTGTGCACGTGTGTTCAGTCGCATCTGACTCTCTGCGACCCCGTGGACTGTAGCCCCCCAGGCTCCTCTGTCCATGGGATTTTCCAGGCACGAATACTGGAGTGGGTTGCCATTTCCTCCTCCAGGGGATCTTTCCAACCCAGGGATCGAACCTGCATCTCCCATGTCTCCTGTATTGCAGACAGATTCTTTACCACTGAGCCATGGGGGACTTCATCTAAAAAGAGCCAGAAAACTGGATTGGAGATGATATTAATAGCTTAAGACTATTTTTTGAAGACTAAGAAAAAACTACATCCTCATTAGCTTGGACTCCTAGGCTCTCACAAATCGAAGTTCAGACACACAAACTCAGGCCACACACCCATGCATATGGACCATATGGGCACACACACTCACCCATCTGAACATGATGGGCAGGTGGGGAGCACAGTGTTCCCATTGCCGCCCATGCCCCACACACAACTGGAACCAAATGCTGCGATCAGTTACTAACATCTGTCAAGTCACTGAATTGCTGACATGGTGGCGGAGGGGAGGGGCTGGCAGTCACTAGAAAAAAATCTATTGCTTCCTCTGAGCTATTATTTAATTCTTCCACTTTCTTGCTGCCAGTGCTGGAGCTCTTTGCAACCATATTGTTCCTGAAGGTGAGTGGAAGCCAAAAGAAAAGCATTGCCTCCAAGAGTGTTGTTCGAAGGAGTGGGCTTATTTACCACCTTCCATGTTTCTCATCACTGACTGTTAGATCTATCCTGCTATTCCCATGGAAACAAGTGTGAAGTCTGAGCATCACCTTCATCTCCCACCCCCCCACCAAGGTGCTAGCCCATCCTGCTTCCACCTGGAAGATGAAGCCAAGTGATTTCTGCCCCAATTGGGCCCTCCGGCCAAGACCCAAGATAACAGTCTGTGCCAGGATCACCTCTATCTTAAGAATGCCCAGAAAGGTTGGGCTCTCATCTGGATCTTTGCTGATGCCGACCTTGCAAGATAAATGTGCATTTCCACTAAAACTTGACTGCTGAGGGTTGTGCACACACATGAAACTTAGCGTTACCTCCTGAGTTTTCCAGGTCAGCCCTCGCAAATAAGGGCTCTTTCACACCACATTCAAGTGCATTGTCTTGCCTGCTTTGTCCAAAAGCATAAGAAAAAGCACGCTCAAATCAGTTCTGGCCAGTGATGGCTATTTATGGCACGTGGCTATTTATGGCACAACAGGTGAGCTAGAGCCTCTGGACCTTGGGGATAATGGATATATTTGTGACCAAACTTAATAACTTTTAGACTAACATTCATTAACCTAATTAAGTAAAGTGACTCAACCTTTCACATTTTCACAAAGAAACCATGGAAACCCCATGAACACACACATACACCACACACACACACACTGTTTAAAAGGTAATCTGGTCATTCTGCTCCCTGGAAATGATTTCTTTTTTCCGTTCTCCCTAGTTAATGATACCAGCAAAGCACAAGCTTTTCCCTCCTAAAGGGGCCCCTGCCTGCCAGCTCCAGGGAGTGAAGTCATTAGGAATTCAGGCTTTGGAGTAAGATAAACCTGGGCCCTGGTCCTACTTCTGTCACTTAATAACTGTATTAACTTACTTAACTTTCTGGACCTTGGTTTTCTCATACAGAAATGGGGAAAATAGTAATAAGCATCTCAGGCATGCTCTTAAGTGAATGTTTAATAAATGAATACCTGGAAAATATATAACACAATGTTCAGTATTTAATAGATGTTTTGTTGTTGTTCAGCCACTAAGTCGTTGTCTGACTCTTTGTGACCCCATGGACTGCAGCATACCAAGCTTCCCTAGATGCTTGACATACACTAAGTGTATTTGTTTATTTGGCCAAACTTTCTCCTTTATTAACCTGATTCTTCCTCAGACAGATGCAAAGATATTTGAAGATCTGCCCCTTAAAGTTTGATAGTTAATACACTGGTGTGAAAAGTAAGAATTAAAAACTAAATGAAAATAAGAACATGTGACTTCACATTTTAACAGATATTTATTCCTTTTTGTGTATGTTAACAGCCAGGAATGGGGAGAAAGTCCCTTGCCTTAAGACTATACCAAACTGAAAAGCTTCTGCACAGCAAAGAAAGCCATCAACAAAATGAAAAAGCAACCTACAGAATGGGAGAATATATTTGCAAATCATATATCTGATAAGGGGCTAATATGCAAAATATATAAAGAATCCATACAATTCAATCACAAAAATTTAAATAAACACTCCAATTTTTTTAAATGCACAAAGGGAATAAATAGACATCTTTCCAAAGAAGACATGCAGATGACCAATAAGTATGAGAAAAGGTGCTCAAAATCACTAGTCATCAGGGAAATGCAAATCAAAACCACAATGAGGTATCACCTCACACCTGTTATAATGGCTGTTATCAAAAAGAAAAGAAAAGGATCACTTGTGCACTCCTGATAGGAATGTAAATTGGTGCAGCCACTATGGAAAAAAGTATGAAGGTTCCTCAAAATATGAAAAATCAAACTGCATGTGATTCAGCAATGCTGCTTCTGAGTGAAACACTAACTCAAAAAGATAGTTGCACCCTCACATTCACTGCAACATTATTTGCAAAAGCAAGATATGGAAACAGCCTGTGTCCATTAATAGATCAATGGATTAAAAAAAAAAGTGGTATGTATATACAATGGAATACTACTCAGTCATAAAAAAAAAATGGAAGAAATCTTGCCATTTGTAACAACATGGATGGACCCTTACACCATTACACTAAGTAAAATATGTCAGAGAAAGACAAATACCATATGATCTCACATATTCCTGTGGAATCTAAATAAAATTCAAGCAAACAAAAACCAAGTGCATAGATACAGAGAACAGATTGGTGGTTGCCAGATGTGAGGAATAAGGGGTGAACAAAATGGGTGAATGGCAAAAGGTACAAACTCTCAGTTAGAAAGTCAGTCAGTCCTGATACAGAACTGGCACAAAAATAGAAATGTAGACCAGTGGAGCAGGATAGAAAACCCAGAAAAAAACCCATGCGTCTATGGTCAGTTAATCTGTGACAAAGGCAAGACTATACAGTGTTGAAAAGACAGTCTTTTCAACAAATGATGATGTGAAAACTGGACAGCTACATGTGAAAGAAAGAAAGAAATTATATCATTCTTTAACATCATACATAAAAACAAGTTCAAAATGGATGAGAGACCTAAATGTGACACTGGACACTAAAAATTCCTAGAGGAAAACATAGGCAGAACACTCTCTGATATAAATCAGAGCAATATTTTTTCAATCTGTCTCCCAGAAAAATGGAAATAAAAATAAACAAATGGGGCCTACTTAAACTCAGAAGCTTTTGCACAGCAAAGAAATAATAAACAAAATGAAAAGACAATTCACAGGTTGGGAGAAAATGATGGGACATACAACAGATTAGCCTCCAAAATTTACAAACAGCTCAGGATGCTTAGCTCATTTCACACGCGAACAAGGTAATGCTCAAAATCCTTCAACCCAGTTTTCAGCAATGTGTGGTGAACTGAGAACTTCCAGATGGTCAAGCTGGATTTAGAAAAGGCAGAGGAACCAGAGATCAAATTGCCAATATCTGTTGGATCATAGAAAAAGCAAGGGAATTCCAGAAAAGCATCTACTCTGTTTCATTGACTACATGAAAGCCTTTTGACTTTTCCAACAAACTGTGAAAAAATTCTTAGAGATGGGAATACCAGACCATCTTACCTGCCTTCTGAGAGACCAGTATGCAGGTCAAGAAGTAACAGTTAGAACCAGACATGGAACAACAGACTGGTTGAAAACTGGTAAAGGAGTTCCTCAAGGCTGTATATTGTCACCCTGCTTATTTAACTTATATGCAGAGTACATCATGCGATATGCCTGGCTAGATGAAGCACAAGCTGGAATCAAGATTGCCGAGAAATGTCAATTAACCTCAGATATGTGGATGATACTATCCTAATGACAGAAAGTGAAGAGGAACTAAAGAGTTTCCTGATGAAGGTCAAAGAGAGTGAGAGTTGGCTTAAAACTAAACATTCAAAAAACTAAGATCATGGCATCTGGTCCCATCACTTCATGGCAAATAAAAATGGAAACAGTGGCAGATTTTATTATCTTAGGCTCCAAGATCACTGCAGACGATGACTGCAGCCATGAAATTAAAAGATGTTTGCTCCTTGGAAGAAAACCTATGACAATGTATTAAAAAGCAGAGACATCACTTTGCCAACAAAGGTCCATACAGTCAAAGCTATGGATTTTCCAGTGGTCATGGATAGATGTGAGCTCCTGCTGCTGCTGCTGCTAAGTTGCTTCAGTCGTGTCCAACTCTGTACGGCCCTATAGATGGCAGCCCACCTGGCTCCTCAGTCCTTGGCATTCTCCAGGCAAGAATACTGGAGTGGGTTGCCATTTCCTTTTCCAATGGATGTGACAGTTGGACCATAAAGAAGGCTGAGTACCGAAGAATTGATGTTTTCGAACTGTGATGCTGGAGAAGACTTTTGAGAGTCCCTTGGACAGCAAGGAGATCAAACCAGTCAATCCTAAAGGAAAACAGTTCTTAATATTCATTGGAAGGACTGATGCTGAAGCTGAAGCTCCAATACTTTGACCACCTGATGAGAAGAGCTGACTCATTGGAAAAGACCCTGATGCTGGGAAAGACTGAGGGCAGGGGGCTACAGAGGATGAGATATTTGGATGGCAT
Organism: Neotragus pygmaeus; assembly: GCA_006410875.1. Lineage (NCBI taxonomy): Eukaryota > Metazoa > Chordata > Mammalia > Artiodactyla > Bovidae > Neotragus > Neotragus pygmaeus. Next base: position 491,811 of record SJYV01010136.1, read on the forward strand.
CATCAACTCAACGGACATGAGTTTGAGTAAACTCTGGTAGATAGTGAAGGACAGGGAAGCCTGGCATGCTGTAGTCCATGGGATCGCGAGTCACACATGACTTGGCAACTCAACAATGCCTCTTTACTTCTGATAATTTTCCTTGCTCTCGTTTGTCTGAAGTTAATACAGCTACTCCAACTTTGATTAGTATTAGCATGGTGTATCTTTCTCCATCTTTTGCCTTTAATCTTTATGTATCTTGATATTTAGAGTGTGTTTCTTGTAGGCAACATATATTTGGTCTTTTTTAAATCTACCATGACAATCACTTTTCATTGGCAGTTGAAGTGATCATTGATATAGTTGAATTAATATCTAACTTCATTACCATTTTTCTTTTTTTGTCTTCCATGCCTTTTATGCTTTGAATGGAGCATTTTATGATTCCATATTCTCTTAACATATTAAGCATATATTTAACTTTTTTAAGCTGTTGACTTTGCAATATATATTTACAACTAATCCAAGTTCCCTTTCAAACAACACATATCACTTAATGGGTAAGGCATCTGCTTTATAATACAGTATTTCCAATTCCTCTCTCTCACCCCTTATATATAATATTGCTGCCATTTCTCTTATCCATAATCTATAGCCTCCAAATATATTATTGGAACAATTATGTTAAATCAGTGAAGAAAAATGAAAGATTTTACCTTCATTTATTCCTTAATGCTCTTCCTTTGGGTAGATTGTTTCTGACCTATATTACTTTCCTTCTCCCTTAAGAATTTCTTTTAGTAATTCTTGCAAGGGAAGTACATTGGTGACAAATTCCCTAAATTTTAGTTTGTATAAAATTATTTCTTCTTTTGAAGGATAATTTCAGATACTACAGAACTCTCAGTGTTGGTTTGTTGGTTTTTTTTTCTTCCTCTCAACACAGAAAGTATTTTACTCTACTCTCTCTTGAGAAAAGCAAAAATGCAAAATGGCTGTCTGAGGAGGCCTTACAAATAGCTGTGAAGAGGAGAGAAGCAAAAAGCAAAGGAGAAAAGGAAAGATATAAGCATCTGAATGCAGAGTTCCAAAGAATAGCAAGGAGAGATAAGAAAGACTTCCTCAGCAATCAATGCAAAGAAATAAGAGGAAAACAGAATGGGAAAGACTAGAGATCTCTTCAAGAAAATTAGAGATACCAAGGGAACATTTCATGCAAAGATGGGCTCGATAAAGAACAGAAATGGTAGGGACCTAACCAGAAGCAGAAGATATTAAGAAGAGGTGGCAAGAATACACAGAACTGTACAAAAAAGATCTTCATGACCCAGATAATCACAATGGTGTGATCACTCACCTAGAGCCAGACATCCTAGAATGTNGAGCAATTTCCCATCTAAGGTCTAAGTGGTTTTCTTAATTTTTCTATAGTAAAGGAGAGCTGTCTGCATTTCCAAGGGAGGAAATAACTGGTTTTTCCCTCCATTTGGGAAAGATGCGTTTCCCTGATTAAAACTCAACAGCCCAGGAGTTCTACTTAAGATTCAAAAGCAATTCCCACACTGAAGTGATGGCAGGGGGCCTGAGGACCCTCCAGAAGCTCTGTGGATCCCTTTTCTCGATCTCAGGGCTTGTTCCTTGGGTGGTTCTGTCTGCGGAAAGTATACGGAGCCATGCGTACACTACCGACGTGTTCACTGTTCTCTGTGTATTCTATATGTTGGGTTTCCCTGGTGGCTCAGAGGGTAAAGAATCCACCTTCAATGTAGGAAACCCAAGTTTGATCCCTGGGTCGGGAAGATCCTCTGGAGAAGGGAATGGCAACCAACTCCAGTATTCCCGCCTGGAGAATTTCATGGACAGAAGAGCCTGGTAGGCTGCAGTCCATGGGGTCACAAAGATTCCAACACGACTGAGTGACTAACACACACACACATACACTTTCTTTATTTCGGTAAAATTTGCATCAAAAGGGATTCCTCGGAAGTGACAGAACATGCACATTTTGACTGTTGTTACTTAAGCGTTTACAGACGACTGGGTGTGTGACACAGGATGTGACACAGGATGTGGCACAGGGGCAACGGCGGCCCGTCGGTAAGGCAGTGCCTGCTCGGCGGGTTGGTCTCGGAGACCATCCAGGCCGCTGGTCCTCCACAAGCTCCTGGCCATATCCTGCTAGCCCAGCACTCGCCAGAGGGGTCTGGTCATGTCAGAGGGTGGCTTGGAAAGAAGTGACGTCCACATGGCTGTGCCTGAGATACTGGACATCACTCTGAGCTCACTTGTGCAAAGAGCTCACCTTCTGATTATTAATGTCATAGACACTTTCTCAGGGACCGCTACACGCCAGGCACCACTGCACACGTAGGACATGGTGCTTCAGAAGATGGCTCTGCTTATGTCTTCCTGGAGCTGAGGGGTCAGGAGGCAAAAGGAGGGGTGCATTGGGAGGCAGGTATCAGATGTCAGGCTCCCCTTGGGCACTCGGTTTGCGGCTGGCGGGTNCTGCACACGTAGGACATGGTGCTTCAGAAGATGGCTCTGCTTATGTCTTCCTGGAGCTGAGGGGTCAGGAGGCAAAAGGAGGGGTGCATTGGGAGGCAGGTATCAGATGTCAGGCTCCCCTTGGGCACTCGGTTTGCGGCTGGCGGGTGGGCATTTTCTTTAGAAGTAGCCTGCTCAGAGTGTCCTTCATTCCCCAAATGCAGAATGTCCGGACAGGTTCTTTGTGAATTGCTAACGTTGTAAGAGTAACTCACTGCAGGTATAACTGAGAGCCTTCAGTTTTCGCTTCATGCAAACTGTTAGCAAGCATCTTTATCTCCACTTTTTATAGATAAACACAGCCCCACCAGGCGGGTGCTGAATGGACTGTGGATGTTCTGAACATACCTCAGTTCCCCTCGGAAAGGATTTGTTTTTGTTGTTCAGTTGCTCCTATTCTTGGTGACTCCATAGGCTGCAGCATGCCAGGCTTCCCTGCCCTTCACTGTCTCCTGGAGTTTGCTCAGATTCATGTCCATTGAGTGGGAGATGCTATCCAACCATCTCATTCTCTGTCCCCTTCTCCTTTTGCCTTCAATCTTTCCTAGCATCAGAGTCTTTTCCAATCTCTTGACTCTGCATCAAGTGGCCAAAATGTTGGAGCTTCAGCTTCAGCATCAGTCCTTCCAGTGAATATTCAGGGTTGATTTCCTTTAGGATTAACTGGTTTGATCTCCTTGCAGTTCAAGGAACTCTCAAGAGTCTTCTCCATCACCACAATTCGAAAGCATCAATTCTTCACTGTCCAGCCTCAAATTTCACATCTGTACATGACTACTGGAAAACCATAGCTTTGGCTACACAGACCTTTGTCAGCAGAGTGATGTCTCTGTTTTTGAATATGCTTTCTAGGTTTGTCATAGCTTTTCTTCCAAGGAGCAAGTGTCTTTTAGTTTCACGGCTGCAGTCACCATCCACAGTGATTTTGGAGAAAGGATTAGATCGTGGAAAAGTCACCTCCGGTTGGCTTCATTTTCATGACCTCAGCGGGGTTTATGGAGAAAGCCTTCATGGGTTTACTCTCATGGTTTTCCTTCCTAGTACCCCCTGGGCAGGACACAGGGTCTGTCGACCAGTTCTGAGTTTAGTGGAGCCACGGAATCATTTGAAATGCTATGGTGTGTCTTTAGCTCTCTTTACAAAGCACAGCATGCTTAGCAAGGGCATTTGTAAAGCAAAACTCTGGAAAAGGAATCTTGCTTCTCACAGACTGCTCTTGAACACCAAAGACAAGCCAGGCAAGATGATCCGTGGGCGCCCTTGGGCCTGTGGGGCTGTGGGGATTCTCAGGTCTGCTCCTCCTCCGAATTGGGCTTCTCTTTTCCCGCAGATGCTCCGTCCTCCCGTGCCCTGGGCACCTGCTCTAGCCACTCTTCCAACTATAGTATTTCCTCTAACTGCTGGGGCATGACTAGGCTTTCAGCCAGAACCAGACATCACATTGCACTTTTGTCCTTTTGCCCATGAAGACCCCCTCCACATCCTCTCAATGGAAAGCATCCAGGGCTGTGAGGCAGACTGGCCCCGGCTGGCTGGAAACTATGTGTTTCCATCTGCTGCCCCCACAGTGCCGCACCCCCCCCATTCATCAGCACGTTTGCTCCAGCGCTCCTGCAGTTGGAGGTCAAGGGACACTCCCACTGTTGGGCCCCATCTTCTCGCTTCAGGCCGTGTCCTTCCCATCTGAGAGGATGCTAGCAAAGCTCCCCCACTGAACCCAGGGTCTAAGCAGAGTTTCCTTCCCTGTGATGGGTGGGCCCAAGGCACTGTCATCTCTCTGTCTCGTCTCTTTCTCTGTCTCTCCGTCTCTCCTGTCATCCCGGGTCTGGGTTTTGACCTGCCTTCAGGGATGGACCTTCTAAGGACAGAGCACCCGTGCCCTGCGTGGGGCTGATGGGCCCTTGGTGGCCCTTCTTTTCGGGAGGTTTATGTGCTTACAGTCCCCTGAGTGCTCACCGGCCCGATCCAAAGAGCAGCCAGGGATCAGCACCTGTGCAAACAAGTGACCTCTGAACACAGAGGAGGCGGTTTATCCATTGTACCAAAAGCTGGGCCGAGCAGAGCTTCCTCTGGGAAGTAGGGCAGGGGGGTGGAGTGGGGTGGGGTAGAGCATCTCAATTTCATGTTTCTATATGGGGATCAGACACCAGACTCTGCAGTCAAGGACGAGCTCGTTACATAAATACAGGGATACACCTGGGGAAGGAAATGGCATCCCACTCCAGTATTCTTGTCTGGAGAATCCCATGGACAGAGGAACCTGGCAGGCTACAGTCCACTGGGTCGCAGAGTCAGGCACGACTGAGCGACTAACCACAGGGATGCATTTGTGTTCACCAGCTCACACCAACACTAACAGGAGTGCCCCCGTCAGCTCCCCAGCCTTCAGCCAGTGCAGAGCACGCCCTGTCCTCCCGTCCTGGCCTCTGTGGGTCCAGGGNCACGACTGAGCGACTCAGCACAGGGATGCATTTGTGTTCACCAGCTCGCACCAACACTAACAGGAGTGCCCCCGTCAGCTCCCCAGCCTTCAGCCAGTGCAGAGCACGCCCTGTCCTCCCGTCCTGGCCTCTGTGGGTCCAGGGTGGGTGCAGGTGGATGGCTCCTGGACTTCTGAGTCCAGTGTCCCCTTCCAAAACCTTCAATCCCAGATACAGGTCTGTTGTTTTAAAAGAAGAGCAGGTTTCTGATATAAACGCGGGGCCCGAGAGGGTGGACCACACACAAGGACACTTCTTGGCCAGCCAGCTCTGCGCCATGTCACACACACTCGCTGTCCCTCCCCGCCCTCCAGGGAGCCCACGCCCCCTCCTAGGAGTGAGCTGGGAGGCAGATAACTCCTTTGGCTCCAGGTGTGTTGGTTTAGCCCGGGGTCCACAGTCAGACCCCCAGTTCCAAGCTGGTGGCTGTAAATAACAAGACCACAGTCTATACCCCTGTCTGTCTGCCTTTTCCCCTGAAAGGCTGATGCTTTGCTCACAGATTCGGGTCTGTTCCCACTTGGGTCTGTTCCTGGCATCCTGGCCATGGGCATCACAGCCTGTTAGCTCCCTGGAAGTGTTACTATTATCCAGTGCCCTCGTGTGGACCCCCATCATCAAGGGCCCCAAAGAGAGCAGCTCCCATGGCCCCTGCCTAAGGGAAGGGGCCTCACAGACCCCCATGGCAAGACTGCCCTCAGGTGTCATGATCCAGAATGTGCATGATCTCCAAGTGGCTGGTGGTCAACTCAGCCACCTCATTCCTCCTCGGGCAGCCCCGGTTTCCAGGGGACCAGCTGGGGGTTGGCTGGTTCTGAACTCCGGGAAGCACAGAGCTGAAGGAAGGTTTGCACTGGAGTAACCGCAAAGCTGCCTGCACCCCCCAGGAGACTGGTAATGAGCAGATGCCTGGCATTAGCACTCCCTCGATGATGTCACACCAGTCCCCTGGGATCCCCCTCCACAGAGCTCCCTCCCATGTGGACGGAGCCCACTCTGGAGCTCTACCTACGGTGGGAGGGGGGGTCCCTGCTGTCCCCCAGCTCTTCCATCTGTGTCCACGGCTGGGCAGGTGTAACCTATCAGGGTCCTTGACCCCCACTCTTGTCTCCTTTGGCTTCCCTGCTGTGTATCTGTCCACCTGCCATCACTGACGTCCCAGTTGCAAGAATCTAACTCACCTGCAGACCTGAGCAGCTCTCCCAGGTGCCCCCCAACCTGTCCATCTGCCACTCGGTCCCTTCTCTCCAGGATGACTGTCTCAGGGCTCCCTGGTGACCGCCACTCCCCATAATGAGTCAAGTCGCAAGGCTGCAAGCTTCCTGCCCTTTGCTTCTCTCGGCCTGATTAAAAAGTCCTTAGGGACTGACTCCCCATTCAAATGAGGGAGGCACCTGGTGACAAGTGGGGGTTTGGGGTTCCCATCTGTGAAAGAAGAGAGGCCACTGGGAGAAGATGCTGAGACGTAGACCCAAGCTGGGGTTTGAGTAAACATGGGTTTGGGGCCCGGGGAGTGACTAGGGGCTCGTCAGGTGCCCCCAAAGACCCTGTCCTCATCAGGCCCCTTTCAGCTCTGCATGGGGAACCAGAATGCTGAATTTGCCCGATTCTGATCATTTAAGGGCATGTCCTGGGAATGTGTCTCAGGGAATGAGAAGTGTCTCTGAATTAGGAATCTTCAGATGAATCTAGTTGCCTCTATTTGATTCCTTTTAAAAAAACAAAATTATTTATTTGACTGTGTCAGGTCTCACTGTGGCACGTGGGATCTTTTAAGATCTTCAACCATCTCCTTGAAAAGAAGTAACATGACTCTGTCTGGCATGTGTAATTCTTTTTTTGTCCTTTCACAAGGCTTTTTGATGGAGATTTGGAAGAAAGTCCAAAGCAATGTGGTATAACTGCAAAATGATAAACTTTCAATTAGTAATGAATTATTAGCATATGAAACGCTTAATTACAAATGTGGGTAAATTCTATATAAATAATTTATACCAATATAGATTTTAAATAGATAGGTCATATGGATTCCTCGTACCCGAGATCAGGAGTCCCCAACCTCTGGGATCTAACACCTAATGATCTGAGGTGGAGCTGATGTAATAATAATATCAATAGCAATAAAGTTAACAATCAATGTAATGTGCTTGAATCATCCCCAAACCACCCCCTACCCCCTGGTTTGTGAAAAAAATTGTCCTCCACCAAACTGGTCCCTGGTTCCAAAAAGGTTAGGGACGCTGCCCTAGGTGATGTCCAGGAAAGGGCTTTGTAAATGCTACAGTATTATACACCCACTGATACTTATCACTAATATAACCCATGAAATGCAACTGAGAAAGTAGGCAGAGCCATCTAAAAGACAGGAGGTCCATTTTCTTGCCCAGAACTCAGCATTTTTATAAATACTGTGGAGTGAAGAACCTTGCCTTTGGCCTTGGTTCTGCAATTACATAAAATAACGTGTGTTTGCCTCTATAGCGCTGGGGGGAGAACCACTACGTCCTGGGATGGCTGGAAATGAACGTGATCCTTTCTTCACAGGATACAAGACCCTTTTGAAGGGCATTTCTGGAAAGTTCAACAGTGGCGAGCTGGTGGCCATCATGGGTCCTTCTGGGGCTGGGAAGTCCACACTCATGAACATCCTGGCTGGATACAGGTGAGCAGACCCTCAGCCAGTGGTCTGCCAGGGGCAGCGGCATTGATGGGCCACCCCATCTCTNTGGAAAGTTCAACAGTGGCGAGCTGGTGGCCATCATGGGTCCTTCTGGGGCTGGGAAGTCCACACTCATGAACATCCTGGCTGGATACAGGTGAGCAGACCCTCAGCCAGTGGTCTGCCAGGGGCAGTGGCATTGATGGGCCACCCCATCTCTTTTTAAGGCTCAGGGGAGTAGCTTCTGTTTGGTGAATGCAGTCATTTTTCAGTTCACCCCACACCCACACTCCTGCCCAGACTGCCCAGCACCATCCTGGAGCTGCTCGCGGCAACCTGGAGACAGGTCTCCCAGCCTAGTTCCCTGGGAGGCCAGTTGATCCAACCCATTCCTTGGAGGAAAGAAGGGACCCACCCCAGGACCCACGGTCATAGTAGTGGGCTGGATGAAGTTGGAGAGCAGGTGTAACCTCACTGGTCTCCATAGACTCTCTGTGTTTCTGTTCTTCGTGGCATCAGCGAGGCAGCACTGGGTAAGGTGGATCCTAGTAGGATGCCTGTGGCTCCCTCCGCCTCCCTGGGCTGCGATGATGCACCGGAGTCGTA
>SJYV01010136.1:503147-569893 GCA_006410875.1 Neotragus pygmaeus
AAGCCTGGCTTGGAGAATTTTGAGCATTACTTTACTAGCGTGTGAGATGAGTGCAATTGTGCCATAGTTTGAGCATTCTTTGGCATTGCCTTTCTTTAGGATTGGAATGAAAACTGACCTTTTCCAGTCCTGTGGCTACTGCTGAGTTTTCCAAATTTTCTGGCATATTGAGTGCAGCACTTTCACAGCATCATCTTTCAGGATTTGAAATAGCTCTACTGGAATTCCATCACCTCCACTAGCTTTGTTATTCTTGCCTGGATAATCCCATGGAAAGAGGACCCTGGTAGCTACCATCCATTGGGTTGCAAAGACTGGGACGTGACTGAAGAGACTTAGCACACAGCACACTTGTGTGGGATAATTCAGGGTTTGTTTTATGTAGTTTTAATGTTTAACTTTATTTTCCAACTATTTTGCAATAACGTTGAATTTTGTGTATATACTTCTTAAACAAAAATTTTACTATACATGTAATTCTCCATAAAAAGTATTCATTCACTTAAGATTTCTGAAAGAATCACAGCTATACAAATACACACTACTGTTTGAAATATGCAAAAATATTTGTAGAATTTTAAATATCAACATTCTAATTTTATTTTCTCTGTTTAACTTCAGAGTAGCAAGGAAATTCTACCAGTTCAGTTCAGTTCAGTTCAGTCCCTCGGTCATGTCCGACTCTTTGTGACCCCATGAATCACAGCACGCCAGGCCTCTCTGTCCATCACCAACTCCCGGAGTTCACTCAGACTCACATCTATTGAGTCAGTGATGCCATCCAGCCATCTCATCCTCTGTCGTCCCCTTTTCCTCCTGCTTCCAATCCCTCCCAGCCTCAGAGTTTTTTCCAATGAGTCAACTCTTTACATGAGGAAATTCTATAAGCCCCTATAGATTCAAACAGTCAAAATTTCTGAGACTGAATCCTAGTAGAGACAAGATGACTATNGTCGTCCCCTTTTCCTCCTGCTTCCAATCTCTCCCAGCCTCAGAGTTTTTTCCAATGAGTCAACTCTTTACATGAGGAAATTCTATAAGCCCCTACAGATTCAAACAGTCAAAATTTCTGAGACTGAATCCTAGTAGAGACAAGATAACTTTAATAAATTAGTTCCTGAACACAGAAGGAAGATAATCAGTGAAAAGAATAATGAGGAATTTGTCTTCTGGAACTTTTAGTTGTTGTTGTTTAAAATATTGGCTTAGGAGTCAAATACATTAGGAATAAGTTTCTAATTCTGCCGTCTACTATCTGTGTGTCTTTTCTCAAAATTACTATATGTCTAAGCTTCTGTTTGTTTGTTAAATAGAAGTAGCAATAACTATATCACTGGATTTTTATAAAGACTATATAGGAAAAGATATAAAATCAATTAGCTCAAGGGTCAGAGAAATTCTCAAAATAGAAATCATGATTAGTATATAACAAGTTTAAATATTAATCAATAAAACCATTAATAATTTTAATTATCAGACTAGCTTGACAAAATGAAGCTCATTCCAATGATCTTTCTGATTTCCTGAAGAAATCTCTCTCTTAATTGCTTATGCCACAAGAAGTTAAGAAATCTCTCGAATATTTAATTAAGAATTCCCAATATCCTTGTTATAATTACAAAAAATACAGCCTATGTTAACATGCAGTATGCAGAACATGTTTCATAAACCAATTTTTAAATGGGTGTAAACTCAGAGGTCCCTGAAGGCAGTTCCCAATCAGCCTACTGCTAAGTGGAATACCCTTAGAAGTGCATTAAATGCTTTGATTAAGCATAAAATGCTCCTGTTAAAGAGTCATAATGAAATATCTCATTAACGTGAGATATGTGTGTATGTGTGTATGTGTGTGTGTGTGTGTGTGTGTGTGTGTGTGTAACAGATCATATCCCCCCTTTTCAATTAAAGAATAGTTAATTGTCTATTGTTTGCAATATGTATGGAAACAGCCTCCTCCTTGATCTTGATTTAGGTTAGATAACTAAAATTCATTTATCTCTCAATCTTAGGATTTACAAGCTATTATTAATAGTTTCTATATTTTATTTATTCATAGTTAAACTATTTTGTTGGCTTTTGAGTTAGCAAAAATATAGAATTCCAGAGCTCAATTGAAAATATTTTATATTTTGTGGAAGGGCCACATCCTGAGGAGTCATCAATAGTGTTTAGGTTAAAGAATCTTGTCTCAGCTCAACCATCTACCCAAAATAAGGTCAAAAATAAATAAATCCTTTATTACTAGCTTGGTTTTGAACTCAAGTTAGATAATTTTATAATAAACTACAGAAGTGTTTTTAAGTTAGTGATAGACAAAACTACAATGATTTCTTTTCTTTCTTGGCATCTTTCATTGAGTTCCCATTCCAATTCAAACTTTTTAGAACTGTGACACTTAAAGCTTCATTGTGCATCAATATCATCAATATTGCTTTAAAAAAAAATGCTTTATCCTAAATTCAGTATTGGAATGCTTTGGATTTTTTGATTGATAACTGAAATACCATACTTTATTTTACCACACTAATGGGTAGAAAAAACAAAAAAGAAACATTCAAAATAGTAGCAAATGTGGTATTAAGGAAGGGAGAGAAAATTCCCCCTCAAATCTAGAACCTAACCAACAATGTAAGCCTTTCACAAATTATTAAAATTTCTCACCCTGTAGGGAGTGCCCAAATCATATTCTAAATATGATTTTTATCTTCCAAACTTTCCTCCTCAACAATCCATAACAATTTAATGTTTTAACTATCAAGTAGCTCAGCTTATTGTCTATAAAGTAGATATTTTTATTCATTCACCTGTTAATCACTTAGTTAACATTTGTTTTTCACAACTTATTTTGTAATATTCCTGAATTTCTTTTTCTTTGCAATTAAACACAGGTTGCTTGAGAATTAAGATTGGTTTGAGATTAGGGATAAGATACTTATGGGACCTATACATGACTCAACTGTATTTCATTTTTGATGCCTAAAATTCTTATCAGCAATTTAAATTTTCATTTTCTTTTTATTTTTAGAGCATAATAAGATCCACTGCCTGCAATGCAGGAGACACAGATTCAATCCCTAGTTTGGGAAGATCCCCTGGAGGAGGGCATGGCAACCCACTTCAGTATCCTTCCTGGAGCATCTCATGGACAGAGGAGCCTGGTGGGCTACAGTCAATAGAGTTGCATAAAGTTGGACATGACTGAAGCAACTGAGCATGCATGCCTGCAAGATCAAATGCAGCAAAATATTATGTATTTGGAAAAGCTACTTTAGAGCCAAAGATAATGATGCCAAAATTAGACAGCTAATTGACATATAGAACCAGTATATTTATGCTTGAGATATATTAATTTTAGCTGATGGATAATTGTTCAACATGATGGTAAATTTTTTGTCTTAATTAGAGTGGTTTAATTGCTTAAAAGTTCACCATGCAAACATTGAACCCACAGAAGTAGAACACATTCTTGTAATAATGATGTAATGATGATTCTAAATATGTTATTTAAAACCTGCAACTGTACAATCTACTCAAACACCACACATTTAGACACCAATCCTTTAGACTACTAAAAGAATTTTGTTGCAAAATATAAACATCAATATAAATATATATATACACATACATATGCATATATAAAGAACCTACCTTTATGTATTCCTCCCACTCTCCTTCATTCCATTGCCCTAATGCTTGCTGAAACAAACCCCATGGGACTTCTCTAAGTCTGTATGACATGTCCTTCTCCTTAAGCAAAGAATTCCATGATACTCCCTTCATTTTGCCTCTGTAGCTTTCCTTGAAAGCACCCAACAAAGTTCGTAATTATTTGCTTATTTGCATTAACGTCCAGTTAATGTGACTCTCCCAATAAATGTCTTTATATTAAATTATAGCAATATTTGTATTATTTATGGGTAATAAAATACTGCAAGGAGAGCCAATCAGCTCATCCTAAAGGAGATCAGTCCTAAGTGTACATTGGGAGGACTGATGTTGAAGCTGAAACTCCAATACTTTGGACACCTGATGCAAAGAACTGACTCACTGAAAAGACCCTGATGCTGGGAGGGATTGGGGGCAGGAAGAGAAGGGGCGACAGACGATGAGATGGCTGGATGGCATCACTGACTCGATGGACATGAGTTTGAGTGAACTCCGGGAGTTGGTGATGGACAGGGAGGCCTGGCATGCTGCGATTCATGGGGTCACAAACAGTTGGACACAACTGAGGAACTGAACTGAACTAAAGTAGAATACTACTGAGAACACTGTTAGATGTCTCAATTCATGGACAAATAAGAATTTTGGTGCTCACATTTTAAGTTCTAGCACATAGTAAGTTTATGAATACAATTCAAGTATTTAGTGGAAAGACAATATATACACATAAGAGAGTTTTCTGGGCTAGAGATATATTTAAATTCTTGGGATCTTAGGTCACAAAGGCAAAGAATTATATTCTGGACTGAGAAACCTATAAATCATCCTCAAAAATTGCCTAACTTCTTTAATCATTAATTGAAACTGTTTTTACATTAATTATAATGAGTACCACTGGCCCCACTGCTTGGTATAGAGAGCTAGGAGTTTTGCTTTCACCCTGCCACAAGGAAAATCTAAAATAATTTCAAATTCTTTCTTCAACACATTAAGATCTTAGGTCACATAGTTAACAACTAGTCTCAAATCAAATAGAGATGAAAACCTGCAGGGAGAGATGAAATGGAAGCACTTACTCAGGTAGTGTATAATAATGCAACTGAACACAGGTAAACAAAATTCAGCTAGTCACTGATGACCTTGCTGAATTTGAAAACTGAGCTGGTGGGACACTGTGAAACTCAAGGACCTGCTAAACTAATGGCAGTCAATTTTGTTGATTCTTCTTTCTCTGTGAAACTTACTGAGTTTTTACAAAAACGGCAAGAAAGAGTGCTAATAATTATCCATTGTAATGACCTTGGGCAAGGAAAAGCAGTTGTTTGAAGAGGGCAAGAAACTCTACCCAAATTCATCTCGCCTATACACTATGGAGTGGGGGGGGGCGAAGGGGGGCGGTTGAATTTGAGCAGGAAAGGGAAACAGACTATGCTTTTCTTGGTTACTGGTAAAAACTTGTGGCTGTTGGGAAAAGAAATAAAAGAAAAAATCCTATTCCTGGTGGAGAAGCAGGATTATACACTAGACTCACAACTATAATTAAACCTGTAACTATAATTAATCTGTAACTCTAATAAAAGAAGAGTAGAACCAAGAGCAACACATCCATGAGTTCCCTGGACAGAATGTGCTAATACTTCGGGCTAATTGGAATAAGACACCCCTGCCACCAGAATAACAGACCTTAAATAACAAATAACAGCTGTACATTACAGAGGGAGAAAAGATGAAGAGCAAAAACGTCAGAACACTCAGTGATAAACGGAGACATTAGAGCTATCTGATATGGACTGTAAAATAATTATGATTAATGTGTGTGTTTTGCTTTTCATCATGTTTGTGACACCAGCTGTCTTGCTATTTACACTCTTTGCCCTGTTTACCGAACCCAGGGTAGGGAAGGCACAAACTAAGAGGCTGGAAGGCAACTCGAAAAGCCATAGCAACTATAGAGACTGCAGATCTCTCCTAGCTGATGCATCAGCCATAGGGTAACCTAAAACAACACAACCTCTCTTCTGGCTGACAACAGCCCTAACAGTATTCTCTCCTGGCTGATGCAGCAGCTAGAGCAGTACACACTCTGTAGTCCCACCTCTAATGGCTATCCCAATGGACACAGCCATGATGCAGCAGTAAAAATTTGCTGCCTTCTAAGTGGAGCTCACGTATATGCATACCACACAGTGTCCCATCATCAAGTGAGTACCTTGTGACACATGCATGCACAGTGCTACAAATGATCTCAGTTGTCCGTCATCATTCTTTGAAAAACGTGGGGTGAGAGAGCCTGAACAGGCCATCTTGGCTAATATGCTCTCTCCTCACAGTGTGAAAGGCTCAAAAGAAAACCTGGGCCACACTATCAACATCAACAGTGTGAAAAACGGTAAGGAAGCATCAAATATAAATGCCTGATCTGCCTCTTGAGAAATCTATGTGCAGGTCAGGAAGCAACAGTTAGAACTGGACAAGGAACAACAGACTGGTTCCAAATAGGAAAAGGAGTACGTCAAGGCTGTATATTGTCACCCTGTTTATTTAACTTACATGCAGAGTACATCATGAGAAATGCTGGGCTGGATGAAGCATAAGCTAGAATCAAGATTTCCAGTAGAAATATCAATAACCTCATATATACAGATGACACTACCTTTATGGCTGAAAGTAAAGAAGAACTAAAGAGCCTCTTGATGGAAGTGAAAGAGAAGAGTGAAAAAGTTGGCTTAAAGCTCAACAGTCAGAAAACTAAGATAATGACAGCTGGTCCCATCACTTCATGGCAAATAGATGGGGAAACAGTGGAAACAGTGGCTGATTTTATTTTTCTGGGCTCCAAAATCACTGCAGATGGTGACTGCAGCCATGAAATAAAAAAAAAACACTTGCTCCTGGGAAGACAAGTTATGACAAACATAGACAGCATATTAAAAAGCAAAGGCATTACTTTCCCAACAAAGGTCCATCTACTCAAGGCTATGGTTTTTCCAGCAGTCATATATGGATGTGAGAGTTGAACTATAAAGAAAGCTAAGTGCCGAAGACTTGATGCTTTTGAACTGTGGTGTTAGAGAAGATTCTTGAGAATCCCTTGGACTGCAAAGAAATCAACCAGTCTACCTAGGAAATCAGTTCTGAATATTCATTGGAAGGACTGATGTTGAAGCTGAAACGCCAATATTTTGGCCACCTGATGCAAAGCACTGACTCATTGGAAAAGACCCAGATGCTGGGAAAGACTGAAGGCAGGAGGAGAAGGGGACAACAGAGGGTGAGATAGTTGGATAGACCAACTCAGTGGACATTAGTTTGAGTAAACTCTGGGAGTTGGTGATGGACAGAGAGGCCTGGTGTGCTGCAGTCCATGGGGTTGCAAAGAGTCAGACACGAATGAGTGACAGACCTGAACTAAGAAGATTTTACTATCAGAAATGAAGAATACCTCTTGTGAGCTCATCAGTAGATTGACACAAAGGAGAAAAAAGTCAAATAACTTGAAGACAGGTTAAGAGAAATTACTCAAATTGAAACACACATACACAATAGCACATGTGCCTTTAAACATAACAGAAATAAACAAATAGCACGTTTCTTATTGGTACTAGACTTCTTTCTTATTCAACTTTCACTCTACTTGGTGACTTTNGTTCAAGCTGGTTTTAGAAAAGGCAGAGGAACCAGAGATCAAATTGCCAACATTCGCTGGATCATTGAAAAGCAAGAGAGTTTCAGAAAAATATCTTATTTCTGCTTTATTGACTGTGCCAAAGCTTTTGACTGTGTGGATCACAATAAACTGTGGACAATTCTGAAAGAGATGGGAATACCAGACCACCTGATCTGCCTCTTGAGAAATCTATGTGCAGGTCAGGAAGCAACAGTTAGAACTGGACAAGGAACAACAGACTGGTTCCAAATAGGAAAAGGAGTACGTCAAGGCTGTATATTGTCACCCTGTTTATTTAACTTACATGCAGAGTACATCATGAGAAATGCTGGGCTGGATGAAGCATAAGCTAGAATCAAGATTTCCAGTAGAAATATCAATAACCTCAGATATACAGATGACACTACCTTTATGGCTGAAAGTAAAGAAGAACTAAAGAGCCTCTTGATGGAAGTGAAAGAGAAGAGTGAAAAAGTTGGCTTAAAGCTCAACAGTCAGAAAACTAAGATAATGACAGCTGGTCCCATCACTTCATGGCAAATAGATGGGGAAACAGTGGAAACAGTGGCTGATTTTATTTTTCTGGGCTCCAAAATCACTGCAGATGGTGACTGCAGCCATGAAATAAAAAAAAAAACACTTGCTCCTGGGAAGACAAGTTATGACAAACATAGACAGCATATTAAAAAGCAAAGACATTACTTTCCCAACAAAGGTCCATCTACTCAAGGCTATGGTTTTTCCAGCAGTCATATATGGATGTGAGAGTTGAACTATAAAGAAAGCTAAGTGCCGAAGACTTGATGCTTTTGAACTGTGGTGTTAGAGAAGATTCTTGAGAATCCCTTGGACTGCAAAGAAATCAACCAGTCTACCTAGGAAATCAGTTCTGAATATTCATTGGAAGGACTGATGTTGAAGCTGAAACGCCAATATTTTGGCCACCTGATGCAAAGCACTGACTCATTGGAAAAGACCCAGATGCTGGGAAAGACTGAAGGCAGGAGGAGAAGGGGACAACAGAGGGTGAGATAGTTGGATAGACCAACTCAGTGGACATTAGTTTGAGTAAACTCTGGGAGTTGGTGATGGACAGAGAGGCCTGGTGTGCTGCAGTCCATGGGGTTGCAAAGAGTCAGACACGAATGAGTGACAGACCTGAACTAAGAAGATTTTACTATCAGAAATGAAGAATACCTCTTGTGAGCTCATCAGTAGATTGACACAAAGGAGAAAAAAGTCAAATAACTTGAAGACAGGTTAAGAGAAATTACTCAAATTGAAACACACATACACAATAGCACATGTGCCTTTAAACATAACAGAAATAAACAAATAGCACGTTTCTTATTGGTACTAGACTTCTTTCTTATTCAACTTTCACTCTACTTGGTGACTTTCTTGAAACAGACAATACACATTCCATAATATCATGTAATAGAATAAGTCTGGATGATTTTTACCCTTATATATAGTAGAAAAGTATCACAGACATCGAATAAAGCAAAAAAGTTATTATCAACATAAGTACAGATCAAAATTACATGATGAAAGAGAGTATGTAGTTACTTCATGATAAATACTATCATACAATAACCAGGGAATTTAAGTCTGAAAATAAAGAACAGAAAAGAAATTTACAATATACCTTCCAATGGGAGTGAAAAAAAAAATGTGGAAAATTCTCAGCAATAGAGAAAGGGACAGTCCCGTGGACTAAAGGTATAAAGAAAAGGACAATTGAGGGAAAAACAAAAAACAAAACAGACTCCAATGCATCATCCTGTATATTCCTGTGTTCTTGTAGCTAACTTTCATTTTGCAATTGGGTCAGGGTTCAAAATGAAACTTTTCAGATATTTGGAGCTCTTGAAAATTTTTATGAGTAAAGAGGTAAAAAGGAAGTTTGGGAATATGATTCATTCTAGTACTCATGACCATTGATATTCACCTATTCCTCTGCAGCCAAATTTTTTTGTAATCATTCTAGACATCAATAATTATAAGGCATGTGGATATTTATATAGTATATAAAGGAAACACACAGTCTTTATATTTATTCTCTTTTAAAAATGTCTTCATCCAAATGCTTTCAAAATGGTTACATCTGCAGAATTGCTGTCTATTATAAAATCTTGTAAGAGAGGAAATTCACTCTGAAATCAAATCATTCATCATAAGGAAATACTAGCTGGACTACAGAGAAAATAGGTAGTGGTTAGAGTGATCTGATGGTTAGAAGTAGTCGGGAAAGATATTTTTTAAATGCCTGTCATTTAACTCAAGTTATTTAATTTTTCTTTGAACTTTATTCCTTTGTACAATTAGTATTTAGTCTCTAATATTAAAATATTTGTGAATCCATAGTCATATATATGTGAATGTGATGTGAACATGAATTTCAAATTCTAAACTCTAAGTTACTAGTCTAAGTTCTGGTATTTACTATGTGTGTTAACTCTGTAAATTACTTAAGCCTTTTGGGACTCAATCTCACCATTTCCAAAATGTTTTTGTTAGAAAATTACTAAGGCTTAAAATAGCTACAGAGTGTGAAATTGCTTTTTATTCTATTTGATACAAATATAAGTATATTTTTAAGTAGTTAATAAATTTTGCCAAGCTTCCTTCCTTTCTGCAAGGAAAACTCAACAGTTTGACTCCATGTCATATGGATCTTGAAGTGAAAGTGAAGTCACTCAGTCATGTCTGACTCTTTGTGACCCCATGGACTGTAGCCCGCCAGCCTCTTAGATTCATGGGATTTTCCAGACAAGAATACTGCGGTGGGTTGCCATTTCCTTATCCAGGGGATATTTCCAACCCAGGACTCTAACCCCGGTCTCCTACATTGCAGGCAGACTCCTTACCATCTGAGCCACCAGGGAAGAAGCTTGAGGGTTCTTGAGGGAATGGTTAATGAAGATTATTCCATTTCCATGGCAGCAGGGATGGGAATATTACCTCCCCCACTTCCACATCATTGAAATTCCTTCTCTGCGAACTTTAAACTTGGAACCAAAGAAGCAAATTTACTATCTGCTAGTGAGGTTGTGAAGATGTGGCCTATATGAAAAAAAAAAAAAAANAGGAGATCCAACCAGTCTATCCTAAGGGAGATCAGTCCTGGATGTTCTTTGGAAGGACTGATGCTAAAGCTGAAACTCCAGTACTTTGGCCACCTCATGTGAAGAGTTGACTCATTGGAAAAGACTCTGATGCTGGGAGGGATTGGAGGCAGGAGGAGAAGGGGACGACAGAGGATGAGATGGCTGGATGGCATCACCAACTCGAAGGACGTGAGTCTGAGTGAACTCCAGGAGTTGGTGATGAACAGGGAGGCCTGGCGTGCTGCAATTCATGGAGTCACAAAGAGTTGGACACGACTGAGCGACTGAAGTGACTGAAATTTCCTGCGATCTCAATACTCTGAGACAAATCTAATAAGAGTTGTTTTGTTTCGCTCTGTATTTGTTGTTAGGACATAGTGAAAACTTCCAAGTTCCTTACATGCAGCACCAGAAAACAGAATTTTGGTTGTTTTGTGTGTGTGTGTGTGTTTTATAGCATATATCAGCCTCTAATAGAAGTTTTACTATGTTCACCACTTGCCTTACTCCACTAGAACATATGTTTCATTTACTGTGGTGTTTTTTTCACTAATATATCCTGCACCTACATCAGTGACTGACACGTTAGTGAATACTCAAATATTTGCTGACTGATTTCTTCAAATCCAAGTCTAGGATATAGAAAAACAAAGGAACATGAATGCAGAATCCTCCGTCAACCACACCACAAAAAATAACTATAAGAACTTTAATTTGGATTTATACCTTGCAGGCTACCTGGATTCCAAATGGTCTTGGAAGCAAATGAAATGTGGTTGCAACTCCTGTCAATCCATTATTCCCTTGGATTCAATTAAATTTATCAGGACGGCTAGCCAGGAAGCCACCTTTCTTAGTTATTACTCACAGAGCTCCAAGCATTCAGCTCTCAGAACGGGAGCCAGAAAGGGCAATGTGTTCACAGATAAGCATACATCACAAAGTCAACATGATTAAGAATCAAAAGAACTCTGTATTAGTAGAGGCAGTCCCTAGTACCACTGCAGTACACATTAGTTGACTTAACCACCTCTTTGGGTTTGGTTTATCTTTAAAATAGGTAGTCTTACCTACCTGAAAGGGAATGGTCCATGTAATTTCTTTGAACCCCCAGCTCTAAAGCCATTAATCCTTTACTTTGTCCAAAACAAATATTTTGTAATATTCACCTAAGATCAATATGAAAGATTACCTATACAAAAACAGTATCAGTTAAGTATAAAAATTACACATTACAGACTTAAGTCTGGTACTTCGCTTGTGGTTTGTATCCTACATTTGGTTTAAAAGGATGAGAAGCGTGGGACTCAATCTAAATTATTCAAAATTCTGACTCACAATGTATGATTTTTCACATTAGTAGATTCTAATGGAGAAAAAAAATGTTTGATTTGGCTCTCTTACACATTATAAAGTCTGGCACTCTGTGGCTTGTATCCTGCATTTGGTTTAAAAAGATGAGAAAAGGAACTCAATCTAAACCGTTCAAAATTCTGTTGTAATGTATGATTTTTCAAATTAGCAAATTCTTAGTGGAGGAAAAAAAAAAGGTTTGCTTTGGCTTTCCCCTGCTTAACTTGTGTAAATCAAGGCTTCACTTTACCAGCTTTCAGTCGAGTAACCGATTTCAGCTGGGATGGCGCAGATGATGTGGTTAATGGGGAGCTGAGTAGGAAAAATACCAACTAAGAACTTAGAAGACCCAGGCCCTAATTTCAATGTTGACCTGACACTCAATGTATAACTCATTTAGTTAATTACCTTGGATACTCCTTCATCTTGAAAATAAAGATAATGGAGTCAGATTTACATAAAAGCGAAGAGCAGCAAGGGAATAATGAAATTAGCTTACTTAAAGTGACAGCAACCTGATCCTTACACCCAAGTATAACCACAACCAAGAAAGTGGGAAGCATGATTACCAGTGTTATTAAGATACAGAAGCTGAATCCTTAATAAAATTGAATCCTCAATAAAATCCATAGCCCATGGAATTGTAGTAATTCAAATTATTCCAAGATTCACTGCTGGATAAATAATATCAGAGAAAAGTTATAAAATAACGGCCATGGCAGTTTGGTATAAGCAAAATCTTTTTGATGTTAAAACTTGCTTTAAAGATTTCCCTTGAAAGAATTATTTGTATGTTTTAAAATATTTTTAAAAGCTGGTGTTTGCTACCTGGTATTCAAGCTGGAGAAATATAATCTTGATGAACAGTGAGTGGGCTGTGTGTAAGTGTACGTGTGGTATGCATATAAAATTTAAAAAGTAAACCCTAATACTCCTGTATCTCACCTATGACAGCATCTAATGAATGTAATAAGATGAATTATGTTTTTCATAAGACATAATTGGGAAAAGTAACACAGGCTGTTACAGTAGAAAACCACAAAAGTAGAAGTTTTGCTTTTTGTTTTCATCTGCAACCCAAATTAGGAGTTACTTAAGAGTTCTTGACTGTACAGGGTTCAGGTTGACATCAAATATCAAAATTTGTAGATTACTTACATCTACACTGATGTTCATGGAAGGAAAAAGAAATCACCGAACATTTTGAGGGGAAATGGTAATCATTCCAAACCTAGGTTCATTCATAACTCCTTATGTTAATATTTTATTCTCTCTAAAGCAGCCTATCAGTACTTTTTAAAAATGCAATTCGTGTTCTCAATTGCCTCAGGATAGCCTTTATTCAAGCAGTAACAGAAGGTGCCCTGGAGGATGAAAAAATTGAACTCTCAATGAAATCAGCTATTTTTTTTTAAGTAGATTACTTAAATAGGTGTGAAATTCATTAGACTGCAATCACAAAGGCAAAAATTTGTGTCTGTAGTATGTGTTTGACAAGATATATGATAAATATTGCTTTGTGTCAAGAAATAGTGCTAGTTAAAAGGCATGGAACCTATAATAAATAAAAACATAACAGGGTTGAGTAAAACATAACCACCGTCCAAATCAAGAAAAACCAGAGAACTTTACAAATCAGTCACCTACCTGAGTTAAAAGTGAACATAAAGTGCACTTTATGTTTTCACCATTGTGCTCTTTCTCATATTCATAAATATGTGCTCACATACACATATATGTGACAAGTGTGATTGAGGAGTTAAATTTGTATTTTAATCTAAATTTAAATAACCACATGTGGTTGGTTAGTGGCACCTATTTTGGACAGTGTAGGGTCCTAGAAAAATAAGCATAGTAAGTAAAATGACACTGAAACAGAATACACTGAGAGGTTAGAAAAACTAAACTGAGTGAAATTGAATGGTATTTCAAAAATACCATATTCTTTGTTTCCTTAACACTTTTACTATAGATACTTCTCAATTTCTGCAAGTTCCTTTCTATCTGTGCAAAAGTAATTACCACTTATGTGCTGGATCATCTGTTTCCAGGCCTGACTTCTAAGCATTAGATGTATCTAATTGCTTACTTGACATCTCCACTTAACATCCCACAGGTACTAAAACACATCTTCCCCTTACATCCAAACAAACTAAAAGAAATTACCCCTCCTGCAAAGTTCCATAGTTTAGTAAATACAAGTAGGTACTTAAGTCAAAATCCTGGAAGTAACCTGTGATTCTCTAACCCACTTTTTCCAACCAGTCAAGTCTTACTAACCTTTCTTCCTTAGATTTCCTTAAATGTTTCTTTCTTTCCATCCCCAATGCTACAATCCCAAGCAAAGCCATTGTCATCTCACCCAGATTACTCAGCCAGCCTCCCATATGGCCACTTGGCTCCTAGTTAATTTAATTCCCTCCAAAACCATTCTTCTCAAGGTAGTCAGTGATGTTTTAAAAGCATGTATCAGAGAATGTTAAAAGATGACAGTTTATCACATGGTACACGGGACTAATATTTATTGCCTTCCCCGATTGAAGTTTTCTTCAGCTAATTAAATAGTTCCCACTGGGTAAGTTCTCTTTTACCCTTAGCATTTTCATTCTCATGAACATTTGAAAATATAATTCAATGTTCTTTAATAGCCAATGTTAAAACTTCTAGGAATCCTATACTGTTTCTACCTTTTAATTACCAAGATATCTTAAAAACAGCGTAGTTTTTTTTATGAAAGGTTACAAAACAGAACAAAACCTATTTTCTTCACAAAGGCTCAGGGAATGGGGAAATTACCTCCAGTCGGTCAATGTCTTCACCAGAAGCCAGTCTTCTTTATATTCATTATATACTCTGTTTTGTTTTTTAAAAAATCCCCCAAATCCTGTAGTTTGGGATTTTATAAATAATAAATATGAACAATTAAATAACTATATTGAAGGTGACTATTACCATAAAAAATAATTTGTTACATTTTTGTGCAGCTATTTTTGTATATCTTATGCATGCCATATGCTTTACTAAAGTTTTCCAGAAGATTCAATGGTAGTAAAGAGTCATATCTCTTAGTTGCACATTTTTGTGGTTCAATGACATTGCAAAGGCTGATTTCATGTCCAACTTCAGTTAAACACAGGATTGGAACTTTAAAGATTTAATAGCAAAACATTTAAAAGTACATTATTTATAGTGAATACTTTACTACATAATGACTAAAAAAAGTCAGAATTTTTATGTAGTCAAAATAAACAATATAGTTCAGGTTGAGAAGTACATTTTCTGAAGACTGTTTATGCCTTTTAGCCTAGAATCATAACTCAGAATAGCCATGTATTTATCACAGCATAAGCCATGTTAAATATAAGTGAAAGCCTGACCTTTACTAGAAGAAAAGTCAAAATGGTTAAATATTGTTTTCAGGTTATCATTTTTGTGGTGATTCCTTGCAAACTATGTACTATGCAAATTATCATATATATAATTAAAAACAAGTTCTGACGTACAGAATAGAATCAAAAGAGACCATCATCATATAAAATGCTTTGTTTCATAACTTTTTCTGAACTCTGTTAAAAATGAGTTTTGGGGTGAGATATGAGGAAAACTATAAAGACAAATATTAAATGTTTTGAGCCATATGTGAAACATTCCCTTTGGTATTGGAATGAGGCGGTTTTTTTTTTTTTTATGTGCCAGCTAGCTAGCTAGACTTACTGAAAAATAATTCCTACAAAATCGTGAAAAAAAATGATATAGATGACTAGTGCAAATGTTATTTTTATATTAAGCCTGATCAGAATGGAAGGTTAAATTCACCATATATATATATAATGGCAGAATGATAAAAAGTAAATAATACATGGAATCTAAATAATCATGGTAACTGATGAAGCACCTACAGATGCTGATTAATTAGATTTTTAGAGTAATATCCTTTTTAGTAGTATCTGTAACAAACCAATTTTATTGTCATTAAAACATCATTTGTTAGGATTGTTAGGATGGAGCTCTAATAATTTGCATGAAGATATCAAATCTCTCCACTCTCCCAACCTAGTGCCTTGTACAAATTGGGGAGGTGGGGTGGAATGCCCCTTCCTCAAGATTCTTTACTTCCATCTGTCAGAAATTTGACATAGTATCATGATTGTTAAAACAAGACACTTTACTGCCATCTGCTGAAAAACTGTCATAATAAATATACAAATCTATGACGTGACTAAATTCCCCTAACATGCAGCGGTGTTGTATGCTGCACAACATGCAAAATTCATACTACTTTCAATAGTGACACTATTCCTCCTACCAAACTTTAAAAAGCCCCCAGTCTGAAACGCTAGAAACTACTAGCCCGTTGAAGTCTTGACCACAAATAGGTATTTATATTCAAAACAGTTTATATTTAGAATGTATACTATCAACAGGATAATACCAAGTGTGTAAAGAAAAAGTGTTTTAAAAGGTACTAAGGACCAACTACAGGTCAAACCTTTTTTATATTTTAAAGTTAAAAATTAAACTCGCAAATGTTTCCTTACTGTTGGCAGGTTTAAGGCGGCATTCTATTCAGTAACAAGTACTGATATCTGTTTTATAAAATTATCATAATACTTTAATAAATAGTATTCAAGATACTCTTAGATATCAAATCAGTATCACAACTCTTACATATTTAAATTCTCAGAGATTTGATAATTAACCAAAGATTGTCAAGTGTATTCCAGTTACCCAAATTGGCTCTTAAAGGCTAAACTAACCAAAATGATAAGGCAAAAGTTTTAGCTAAAGATATGTGGTATATCTTCCCTGATGGCTCAGCAGGTAAAGAACTCGCCTGTCAATGCAGGAGACACAAGAGATGTGGGCTCAAATCCCTGGGTTGTGAAGATTCTCTGGAGGAGAAAATGGCAACCCACTCCAGTATTCTTGCCTGGAAAACCTGATGGGCAGAGAGCCTCTGTTCTACCTCCAAAGGGTCACAAAGAGTTGGACATAACTGAGTGATAATACATGGACTGGATGTGGTATATCATCTTATACCATCTTCCAGTATAAGCAAAAAGAAATCTTTCTTCACAAGTTATTTAAATTTGAAAGATGTAAGAATGTATTCTTCTGCTTTTATGGGTTATGTCATTTGCTTTCATCTAATTTTTAATCATGCAATAACCACCATATACCCTGGTTTGCCAGACACATTTCTGATGTATGGTTATTGATAGTGCCCCCTTTCCATTTCAAAGTGTCGCACTTTATACCCTTCAACCATGACCCCTTCTTACTCATGCAAAACGACGAATTCTGCAAGCTGAAATCTGAACTCAGTATGTATGAATAGCTTAGCAATAACTGAGATGAAAAGCAAGTTACCAGAAAAGTTATCAGAGAAAGACTAGATAAATTATGATGTATAACAGTTTATCTATTTTAAATGATTCATTCATCTGAAACTGTCACAACATTGTTAACTAGCTATATCTCAATACAAAATTAAGTTTTAAATTCAGACTTTACAATGAGATAAATTACAAATATGCAAATATACTTATAGGGCTCATTCCAATTGCATCCAATTGCATCATCCACCTTTCAGTAAAAGTACAAATAAATATTTTATGTGTTTTTCCTCCTGCAAGAATTTCTGTCGTCTATTGTTTTCATTTGTATCCATCAAATCCATAAATTACTTAGCATCTCTCCCTTCTTTCTGTATGAAATAATCATTTGGGATTTTAAAAGTACTAAACTACCACAAAGGGATTTTTGACATTGTCACTGTCAATTTGCTACTATCTATATTAACAAAAAGCAAAGTTTAGAGCAATATTTTTTTGAATGTACATTCTATGACTTTCTTTTTTCATTTACTGAGCCTCACAGAGAGATCAAACCTAATTTCTTTAAAAGAAAGGACCACTGTTGGAGATGGCAATTAGCTCCACTGCAGTTTAAGAAATTATCAGCTCATATGTAGTCATTCAATAATATCCCTTATTATAGTCAAACTATTTAAATATTAAATATCCTGACTGCACAAGGATAATTGGGAAATTAAGAGTCCATTTTAGCTTCATGTTAGAAGTAATGAAATCCACAAGCTCTCCAAGGTGACAGCCATTCATGTGACATATTTTATGCACCTTAAAAAAATTGTAATTCCTTAGCTATAGATGGTAGGGTTGATTTCAATTGACTTCTACCTGTAGGGTTGTGATCACCTTGCATTTCTGTTATAAATTAACATAAATGAATGTAGGGGAACAAAAATATTTCAAAAACTGTATCTATTTTCATTTTTAAGAAACAATACCCATTTTTTAAAAAAGACATTAGGTTACTGCCTTTAAAGTTCAAGTTCCATTATCTTAAGATATAAACACACTTTGATATGAGATTTTTATAAAAACCACACATACACACAAGCTTCAGGTAGAGCTGTAATAAACAAATTCCTTTTATAAACACAATTTTAACTGAAAAGCCACAGTAGATGGAAAAAAAAAAGAAGAAAGGATATTACCTGGTAAAATCCAGTGACATCTACAATAGTTTTACAGCACATTTAAGCATTCTACGGTTTTATATCTTTACCTGCCTTCCATTTCTTAGTTGCTCCTTAAAAAATTGCCAATTACGACTATAGGTTCAACTTCAAACTTAGTCTTGATTTTGAGTGCCAGGAAAAGCAAAACGACATTCCAAATTTCCATCTTAATGTTATAACCTCACTTTAAAAATGGTTTTATTTAAATTACAATGCCCATCTAAATAGAAAAAAAAGAAAACCAAGCAGCAACATGTAATTATACATAATAGTTATTCATTATATGGTAAGTGTTTCTTAGGATGGTATATCTAGAATGCATTTGCTCTGTGAGTCTCTTCAGTAATTAAATTGACTTAGACCAACACTATCAAAAGTAAGAGTACAGTAATAAGGGGCACACATGTACAATACTGCTAGCCTTAAAAGCAGTAAAGCAAAAGAAAATATACCAAATAGCACATGCGTATCTCACGGAACTTCCACTGAACTATCAATGACTTTTATGCAATGTGCTCTTTTCTGTAACTGTATTAACAACTACCAAAAAAGGAAAGATGAGATTGAAATCAATGGTACTGAACTGAATTGTTTGAAGCCAGTGCCCCATTTGTGGGGAAAAGTGCATTTAATTCAGCAGCAATATAGCACAGTGTGAAGATATTGTGCTTAGACGCAGATATTCCAGAACTGAAAGATATACAAGGCAAGTCAAGATATAAAACCATAGTACACTGTTAAATAACCTTGAAACATACATATTGCAGTGTTCAAAGAAAAACATTCATTTCATTGTACAAGGCTAGGGAGAAATCCTTAAAGTTACCTATCGTAGTTTATGATATAATAAATACATATCTATATAGCATTGTATATACATATATAGAATGTGTTTATGTGTATCTTTTTTCTTTTTTTGCCAAATTATTCTGTTAGTTTCTGTGGATCTGCAACTTTCAGGAATGAAAACTCCTTTGCACTACAAGATTCTGTTCCCCTAAACTTCAGAAAAGATATTTATACTAGAAAAGGTATCAGTACTTTCCCCCAACCCAAAGACTTACTTCAGACATTTTGCTTCACAATTGATCAGAGAAACACAATTAAAGGAATTCATAATTTTTTGACTGCTATCTTTTCACTTTGCCAGTTGTTTCAACAAGCAGATATCTTTTAATATTTAAATCAGCTGATGCAAATTCTTTAGCCGAGGATATAAACAAGATTTTGCTGATCAAAACAGAGCAAATCAAAACCAAAAAAAAATAAAATAAAATCCAGTGATTTACTCTGACTGTAAACAATATATAAAATTCAAATCTCAAATTTCAAAATAAGTTAAAAGAAAAATTCTACCTTCAGGGCCTATAATACTAAAAAGATCTGACAATTGGTAAGAGGAAAATATATATGAAAAGTTCCAACAAAATTGCTTGCCCAGAATTTTTGCTAAGAAAAAGTATATCTAACTATACTACCTCTGGCCCTTAAATTTAATAATTTCATAATTTGTTGGCAAATGTTTTAAGCAAACTGGCATATCATATTATACAACAAAAAAACATCCATCAAGTTCAGCAAAGAAAACTTATATAAGCTTTTTGTACAGAATTTAAAAAAATCTAAATGGCTATGATTCCTCTATTAGCAGAAACACATAAACATAGTCTTTATAAATCTGCCAAATATATCAATATCTACATAAATAGATACAGATATAGATATGAAACATTAATGGCAGTCTATTTTTGAACAGTGTGTGGGACCAGCAGATTTGTATCAGACCATGGCACGATATGGACCCTGCATCTTTAGGAACTGAATGATGAAAGAAGGACCCCCAGCAACAATCTGAGGTGGAAGATGGCTGAGTGGACAGTTCTCAATACTCATGATTGAAAGCTTGCTGCAAAGAGCCAGCTCAAAGGGAAGGCTATGCAGGTTGGGGTTGTCATTCAAATACAGTTCTTCTAGATTCTCCAGTGTACCTGTTATAAAAAATAAATTTTTAAAAAATTAGTTATTATTTAAAAAGCTCAACTGAGCATGATCCTTATCCTGGGTTATGAGGCATACTGAACACACAGTGCCTTTTACTCTCTTCTCTTAGTTTTAAAACTCTCTGCAACCATAGATCTCAAACTTTCCTGCTTATTCAAATAAACAAGGGAGATTTTTAAAAAGTGATATCCAGGTCACGTGCTATACCAATAAAAATCTCTTCCTTTATGTTTGGTTTTCAAGCTCAGTTTCTTTGAAAAAATATATACTATATCTCCAGAGACTCTGTTCTGGATAGCTTGGCATTCATGTGTATTTTAAATTCCAAAAATTATATAATCAACTTATATAGTAAGTGCCTATAATTACTCTCATGTTGAAAAAAATGTGATAATCTCTCTTAGTAATAAATTTCTCAAGTGAAAGGTTTTGTTACTTTGTATAAATCTTTTGCTGAGAGTTATTATATATTTGCCAGTAAGGCAAAAGTCAATTTATGTAATCTTTTAAAATTTTTCCTTAGACCATCTTAGGATACTCATACTTTCTAGGCAAATAATCTCAAGCAATTGTATATGGCCAGCTGGATAAACACACTAGAAATAAGTATATAAAGTTGCTTTATGAGTTTCCAATTTTTAAATTTCAAAATCTGTACTATTTGATAGTGGTATGTAATAAAACTAATAAAAAAACAGTCACTAGATATTGGATTTGCTTACATTAAAATTTTATGTATTATTCAGAGAAACCTTATGGAAAGTTACTAGAATCCATATTTTATAGATAGGAACTTGAAGCTTAGGGAGGTTCTCTATCTTGAATGCCACAAAACCAGAAGCAGTAGAGCCAGATTTTGAATTGGCTATTGTACTCCAAAACCATCTATATGTGCCTCTGAAACAGCACGGTATAGATGAGAGAATAACAAATGGGATTACTATTTTAGTACTATGTGACTGCAACTGATTAAAACTCTCTGTAACATGAAGCAACTTTCACTGCGTAAAATTCAAGATGTTCATATTGACAGTACGAAATAATGGATATGAAAACACTTGGACAGTTCTAAAGTAACTCTCAAATATTAATATTAATCAAATATTAATATCAATCCTAAAACCTCACAGGGGAAAGTTCTTTTGGCATAAGAAACTAATTTAATTCAAGCTTGTGTAATTTTTAAATTTAGAAGAAAAAGAACTCCTCCAAATTAACGTTAAATCTACTGAAATACAAGTATGCTAAAACATTCTCAAATATTATGTTAAACTCAATTCCCCATGAGAAAACCTAATAAAAACTAACCAACTACTACTAATGCTGTATTAAAAAAAAAAATCTTTAGCTTGATGTAATTTGAGTAAGTTGACAAAAATAGTAGATTTGTTTTATTTATCTGAAACACTGCTGGAACACATGTTCTAATAACTAGTAAAAGCATGTTATTAGTACAGAGTCAAATATCCAAAGGGTTCATACCAATTTCCTCGGGAAGATGAGTAAGTAGGTTCTCTCCAAGGCCTAGATGTGTAAGATTGGTAAGGTGACCAATGCCTCTGGGAAGAGTGGTCAGTTGGTTGTTTGTCAAGACTAATTTCTAAAAGGTTAACAGAATAAGAGACAGTTACATGTATGTTTCCTATAACTGATATAAATTTTTTAAAAACTATATCTACTAAACCAGCAAGATAAATTTACAGGGAAATGAGATTGACTAATATTATACAGTAGTAGTGTAGTACTAGTCACTCAGTCGTGTCTGACTGTCTGCAACCCCACAGACTGTAGCCCTCCAGGATTCTCTGTCCATGGGATTCTCCAGGCAAGAATACTGGAGTGGTTTGTATTCCTTTCTCCAGAGGATCTTCCCAACCCAGATACTGAACTTTAGTCTCCTGCATAAAAGGCAGATTCTCTATCGTCTGAGCTACATATTATATAAAAATCACTAAATAAGTTTTTCTTTCAAACACTATCATTTGTTAGGAAGACAAAAGCAGCTAGGTTACATGAACATAAAATTCAGTTCTAATAGGAAAATCTATTTGGTCCAAGAATAAAAAAATGTACAATTTGGAATGCATCACCAAAACTTTCATTATATACCTATAAAATCATCAGAATGTTTTACCTGCAAATCCTTAAGATAAGCAATTTCATTTGGCAAGGATTCCAATTTGTTCTCCTCTAGATCCAATTCTCTTAACTTCCTAAGGTTTCCAAGGCCATGAGGAAGCTTCTTTAGAAGATTGTTTGATAATATTAAAACCTAAAGAAAAATTATTGATAATGTTTGACCACTCACAAAACAGAAATATATTATCATCGTGTGCCCTAAAATTAAGCAACGTTAATTTTCTAAACAGTGAATATTGAGGGCAATGTCTAATTATATAACAAGACATTAAACTTACTATTCTAAAAAAAAAATTACCATAGTTACTGGAAACAAAATAGTTTAAGTCAAAACTAATGAAAGCAAAAGGAAAGAATTTAAACTAAATTACAAAAAATATGAAAATTATTAACAACTTGCACTAAGATTCATACAGGTAATGGTATTTTGATACTGAATAATTACAAATATCTATCTAATAAGGAACCAATTATTTATTCAAAACTCCTTACAAGCAAGCCATCATTTAAAGTAGATAACAACTGACTTCTAAACTGCCTATATCAATCCACNACTTGCACTAAGATTCATACAGGTAATGGTATTTTGATACTGAATAATTACAAATATCTATCTAATAAGGAACCAATTATTTATTCAAAACTCCTTACAAGCAAGCCATCATTTAAAGTAGATAACAACTGACTTCTAAACTGCCTATATCAATCCACTAGTTATTTGTAGTAAATTTATTACATTGCAGGGTATCCTGCAGTATCTTGAATAAGGAGGGGAAAAAAGGTTGAAGAAGATACAAGTCTTCATTCTCAGAGAAGTTATAGTGGAGGGGCTTAGGTAAGGAAACAATACTGAATATGGGGATAATGAGAAGAGCATTAATGGAAAGATCTATGTAAGGTTCTAGCTAAATTTTTATGCCCACTTATTTCTTCCAAAGTTATACTACACACAATGAATTAAACATATTCAGTAAGACCAAGAAAACAACAATAGTAGCTATCACTGAGTTTACTACTATTTGCATGCATGCGTGCATGCTAAGTTGCTTCAGTTATATCTGACTTTTTGTGACCCACTGGACTGCAACCCCCCAAGCTCCTTTGCCCACGGAGTCTCCAGGCAAGAATACTGGAATGGGTTGCCATGCCCTCCTCCAGAGGATCTTCCCAATCCAGGGATTGAACCTGTGTCCCCTATGTCTCTTGCACTGGCAGATGGATTCTTTACCACTAACACCACATATTAAATGAAAAATGTGCATTATTGCATTTAGTCCTAATTACAATTCTATGTGGAGAAGGAAATGGCAACCCACTCCAATATTCTTGCCTGGAAAATCCCATGGATGGAGGAACGTGCCAGGCTACAGTCCATGGTGTCACAAAGAGTCAGACACAACTGAGCAACTTCATTAGCACTAGCACAATTATATGAGGAATATATTACTATCCCCATTACTTTCCCCAGCTGAGGAAACTGAAGCTTGGGCACATTAAATCCATAAATAGTTAGAAGTGGAACTGTACCCAGATCTATTCGGCATCAAAGTTCCTGCTATTAGCCATTACACCATACTTTTTCACCTTATTAAATACAATAATAAAAGAATAGAAAAATTAGAATTTTTTTAAAAAACATGAGGACAATTTTAGAAATTTTACTATTATTAAGTTTTTTCATCAAAAGAGTGAAAATGCTAGGGACTCAAGGGCAGGAGAAATTTTTGCCTGAGGAAGTAACAGGAAGATAGATCTTTGTTGTTGTTCAGTTGATAAATTGTGTCTGAGTCTTTGCAACTCCAGAGACTGCACGGATCTTTTAATTGTGAGAAATAATTTTAAGAGAAAAATTTTAAGGGGATGAGAAAAGAGCATTCTAGATATTGGGAACAATAAAGGTACAGAGCTAGAAATATGCACACGTTGCCAACAAAGAAACTAATCAATTCAGTTAGTAAATAAAAGAGGAGGTGGGTAATTAGGATGAAAAAGTAGGTCAGAATTATATGAAGGGTACTGAATGCCAATATGAGGAACCCAGAATTATTTTAGAGGACAATGGTACAGCATTCTTAGAAACAGAGTTAAGAAAAAAAATACAAAAGATGCTGCGCTTTAGAGACCCTTTCTTTCAAAGATACTTTATAATATTCAAACCGACCGACTTTTAGTGGGCAAGAGTAATTCAAAAGCATTGAGCCCAGATAAATCAACACCTCATCATCCTAATACAGCTGCATGTTTAAGAGAGCACTACATTTCTTTTTTTAATTGACTGAATGGACTATTTATTTATTTAACGACCATTTCACGTGGCATACAGGACCTTAGTTCTCCAACCAGGGATCAAATCCACACCCTCTGCATTGGGAGGGAGGAGTTTGAACCACTGGACTGCTAGCAAAGTCCTGAGAGCACTAACATTTCTAATTATGATCTTCAATTATGAAACTGTTTAATTGGAAACTTCATGAGTGAGGTAACTGTGGAAAAGTCTACTGAGTTCTAAATGCTCTTTTATACTCACCTCAAGAGAAACAAGACCAGACACATCCTCAGGGATCTTTGTGAGCTGATTGGTAGCTAAATTCAATTCTACCATACTGGTCCAAGTTCCAAAATCCAAGGGAAGTGATGTCAACTGATTGTCCTGACAGAGATAAAACGAAGCATTCAAGGTAAAACGACAAAAACAAAGCTCCATATGTAACTCCCTATAGAAAGAGAATTCTTAAACAGAAAAAGACATTCCTTTTTTTTAATATCTAAATATAGAAAGAAAAAAAAAGGGACAAAACCACTCAGCCTCCAAAGTTTTCCACAGTTAAGCTCAGTCGCTAAGTCGTGTCCAATTTTCATGACCACCGTGGGCTACAGCATGTCAGGCTTCCCTGTCCATCACCAACCCCAGGGCTTGCTCAAAATGATGCCCATCAAGTAGGTGATGCCATCCAACCATTTCATTATCTGTCGTCTCCTTCTCCTCCTGCCTTCAATCGTTCCCAATATCAGGGTCTTTTCCATGGAGTCAGTTCTTCACATCAGTTGGCCAAAGTACTGGAGTTTCAGCTTCAACATCAGTCCTTCCACTGAACACCCAGGACTGATCTCCTTTAGGATGGACTNCCCTTCTCCTCCTGCCTTCAATCTTTCCCAGCATCAGGGTCTTTTCCAGTGAGTTGGTTCTTCGCATCAGGTGACCAAAGTATTGGTGCTTCAGATTCAGCATCAGTCCTTACAATGAATATTCAGGACTGATTTCCTTTAGGATGGACTGGTTGAATCTCCTTGCAGTCCAAGGGATTTTCAAGAGTCTTCTCCAGCACCACAGTTCAAAGTATCAGTTCTTCTGTACTCAGCCTTCTTTATGGCCCAACTCTTCTCATCAGTATAGGACTACTGAAAAAATCGTAACTTTGACTATATGGACCTTTCTCAGCAAAATGATGTCTCTGTTTTTAATATGCTGTCTACGTTTGTCATAGCTTTTCTTCCACTTCAATAAGAAAAAAAAAAAAAGACTGAGTTTTAAAATCTAATCAGAAAAAAGCTAGACAGATTTTTGTCACATCTCAGAGGTCACCAGTCCAAGGAATGGCACACCCCACATCTCCCCAAGCTTCTCCTATGAGGACGCAGAGCCTGGGTCCCTGTCCTACACCCAGAAGCTTTCAAAGAGAGGAACAGAGGAAGGAGGCAGCTTCTAAATGGCTAAGCATTTGTCTGAAGTCATCTAAACAGAAGCTGTTATCTGAAGAGATCGTGCAAATGACCGGATATGATTACCATGTGTAGAATAAAGAAACTATGTACCCTCTGACCACCCTCCCACTTTCCAGTCCACCAACAATGTGCAGACTTAAATCTGAAAAGTTGTAATGTAATAAAGAAGCTGTATTTTGGGGTACATCTGAATGTATATCATGTAAGTGAATATTCAGCACTACTATGTATTATTAAAATTAGGGATCAAATGAGGACTGACAGCAATAACTTATTTTCAGTGTAACTCAGTAAGTATAGGATAAAGCTGAACTAAGAAGTTTGTCTTCAAAATGTGCAGAATTATTTCCAATAGCTCTGAGTAAGAACTGTTCTAAGCCATTATCAGACCATCTTCCTCCAATGACATTAAAGCCAACTTCGAATTTAGAGCTAATTTAGGAGTCTTTATGTATTTACTGAGATCCAAACAAGTGGATTGATTATTACTTTTGAAATCCTTTCAAAGTAACAAAGCACTGTGAGAAGTCTATATACCCATTTCTGAATTGTATGCTTCACCTCTTCTTCTCTAATCATCTATTGTCATTACTCTATTTTTTCTCTGTTATCCGTGATTTGCTAATTCCAAGTATGTTAGAGGAAAGTTGCTTCGGTTCAGAATCTGATACTTTATATTTTGAAATTCATTGAATAGTTATTGAGCAAGTCCCTCTTCCGAGTGAGATATTACCTCCCGTTTTGGTTTCACTTATTAGTCTAAGGGCGGAGATGGAGAGACACAGCTTTGTCCATTCGGTTACAAAAGTAATAGTAAATGTAAAAGTGCTCATCATTTGTCAAGCATTATCAAAACTACAATGAAGTATCACCTTACATGGGTCCGAATGGCCATAATCACAAAATCTACAAACAATAACTGCTGGAGGGGGTATGGAGAAAGGGAACCCTCTTGCATTGTTGATGGGAATGTAAATTGATACAGCCACTGTGGAGAACAGTATGGAGATTCTTTAAAAAACTAAAAATTGAACAACCACGTGACCAGGCAATCCCACTACTGGGCATATATCATGAGAAAAACATAATTCAAATGATACATGCACCTTAATNGCAACTAACACCCCCAAAAATATGTCCTTTTCGTTATAGGGGACTGGAATGCAGAAGTAGGAAGTCAAGAAAAAAAAAGTTTGTTCACTACAAATTAAATCGCTGGACAAGCCATTTTTCATTTCTTCCTTCCTTCTGCAATAAAATTTATTTTCCTTACTACAAATGTGATTCATTCATGGTAGAGAATATAGATAAGCAACAAAAAACTAAAAAAACTAAAAATCACCCACTGGGAGAAAATATTTGCAAATCATATAACTGATAAAGCATTATCATCCAAAATACATAAAGAACTCCTGCAACTCAACAGTAAAAAAGAAAAACCCAAACAATGCAATTAAAAAATGAGCACAGCATCAGGAAGAAACAATTGCCCATTCTGATAAGTCATAAATACACTAAAAGTACTAGTTAAAGTAGTGAGTTTCCCCTAATACAAATAGAGGCTTACCTTCATATTCAGCTTACTTAATACTTTTGCTCTGGAGAAAATTCCAAATGGGATTTTGTTGATTCGATTGTGTTCCATGTTGAGGGAATAGATAGTGGAAAATTGAGATGGACCACCTACTGGATATAACTGAAAGCAATTTCTAGCTAAGGTCAAACTATTCAGTTTCACAAGACTTGATAAAAGACTCTGTTAAAAACAAAAAATGAAATATGCATAAGAATTAGAACTATAACAAGGCTTATTCTGTAGAACATATAGCAACAGTACCAAACAAATGCCTGGGAGAGTCTTGCAGGTAACAAATGACAGAGCTGGTTGGGCTAGTTCTGTAATGCCTCATCCAGAAGGAAAGTCACTCACTACTCAGCTCTAGCTAGTTGTTACCTTGCAGGGATGTGCAGCCAATGTAGTCAGATTTTCAGAATTTAGGAAGAAACAGGAAATTCATTTACTTATAGTAAATCTCCTTTTATTCTTTGGCTTTATTTAAAATACTCTACAGGGTAAAGATAATGTATCTGTTTGTAAGAGGTATTTCACGAATGGCCAGTTTGAGGCCTCTCATACAGGACCTTACAGAGGACTGGTATCAGACAGTCCTGGGTCTGAGTCCTGACTCCATCACCTGTTGTGTAATCAGTGCTATCCAAGTCTTGGTTAAGTATCTATCTCTAAATGATTATTAAGATTAATATAATACCTGACACAGAATAAGGTATCATTTGGTAACTTAAATGTTCCTTTTAGAAATATTAAATTCAGAAGGTAACAATACTTCCATACTATAAATTTCTGAGGGAATATACATCTATCAAACAAGTATTCACTTAGCACATAACCCCATATTCCCTCTTACTTCAGTCCCCCACCACGTAACCATAGTACTAGGTGTTTAGTATTATAAAAGTATCTCTACCATCAGGAAGACTAAATTCCACTTAGAGAAATAAAGCACACAGATAGGAAAAACAAAATAATATACAACTCTATAAAATCAATAATAAATTATACAGAATAGGCTCTTGCTATTCAAAGTCTGGTTTAAGGAAGAGCAGCATCCATACCCCCAGAGTTTGTTAGAAATGTGGACTCTTAGGCCCCACTCCACAGAATCATATATGAATCTTAAGATTTCCAGGTGATGTGTATGTTCATTAATGTTTGAGAAACACTGGTTCAGGCTATAAAAGTTTTAAATCCTGGCCCCATCTTTTAGTTGTTCGTTACTTTGAGCAAGTTCTCTCTCTGAACCTTTGTTCTATTCATTTGTAAGAGGATGATGTCTTGTTTCATAGGTTGTAGTAAAGATTTTTTAAATAAATAAAAATATATATAAGTAACTTTATAAGTCACTTCTTTATTTAAATTCAAAGAAAAGGAGAAATACTGGAATAACTGGAAAAGCAGAAGACAGTTGAAAGTGAGTCAAATCTTAAAGGATAAAATAACATTTTAAATACTCAGAGAAGCAGAAAACAATTTGGATTGCTGTAAGGCAGTTTCTCCAATCTTTCCATTCTAAGGTCATACTGTGAAGCTTTGAGGTTGCTGACCATTGTTGCAGAGTCAAACACATCTGGGTTCCCATCTCAGATCTTCTACTTACCAGCCTTGTAAGCTTCAGTGAATTAATTAATCAATATATCTCTCACTATATTCCCAAAAAAAAATATTTCAGGGTAACACATTTGGCCAAAAACATGACTTCTCAAGTCTTAACTCTCTATTTGATGACACCACTCCAATAATCAGTAGAATTACAGTGAAGATATAAATGAAATGATACATGTAAAGCTTCCAGCCTTATGCCTTGAGTATATGTGCTTAAATTTATTAAGTTCCTTCTTTCGTCTTTAGGTATCCATTAAAACTAGTCCATTTTCAGACAGTCTTCAAATGGAAAAGTATATAGTGATTTTGCCAGCTCCAATTTCAGCAATATAATGAGCCCTCTTTGAAAACCACTTTCCCGATTTTTCTTGCCAGCTTGAATATCTAAGTGCTGTTTAATGGTTTTTATTGTTTTTGTTATTATAAATGCAGATAATTACATTTGCATTAAGAATATGCTACTTCCAAAACACATAGACTACTTTTAAATAAAACTTAATGCTTTCCAATGTTTGAACAAGGCCTATCAAGGATTTCATCCATACTTCTCTATCTGAAAATGGGTATGTTTAAATATACACACACACCCCTTCTTCCATAGACAGACTGAAGAGAGCTGTCTTCTTTATAATTCTCCTATCAAAAATAAATCCTGACTTATTTCAGTCACAAAGTTATATGAAAGTACTCAGCACATGTCTTTATCCTAAGATACCCAATAATTATGTTTCCCTTCAGTGACAATATGACTGGATATATAAATAAATATTAAAATTTCTCACTAGGTGAAACTTGGTATATACCTAGTCTTTACATTTAGACATAATGACATTGTAAAAGTGGTCAGTCTTACTTAAACTCATAAATCACACCCTAAAAGAATGCCAACAAGATCTAATTAAATGTATTAATTATTTGCCTTATTATGGGATATGAATCACTGTTAGAAAAGAGGATGACATTAAACAGTAGAACTTCACCCATTTTCAAGTGAAGAATTACCATTATCACAGAAATTGAAAAACCCAAACAGTCTAGCTGTCAGGGTTTACAATCTGTGGATTCTATTCTTAATCCCAAATTACTACTTACTACTAACAATAGTGCCCTTTTGCCACAGGTGAGATACTATCACAGTAGTTTTAGTGAACTGGTCCAGACTAGAAACTATACAAGGTATTTTTAATTATTAGGAAAAAAAAAAGAGTTTGCAAAGTTCAGGCAATCCATTAAGTCCACAATTCTACTCATGTTAGAATACTACAGTAAAATATGCTTGAGTAACTACAAGCAAACTTACTAGTTGCTGGGTATGCTGAAACATACCTACACTTTCTTTTTTGGAATTTTTTTATCTCAGCGATGGGATATTTATCCACAGCATACCCATTATTTAAGTAAACTCAATCATCAAATTATTTACCAAGCTGTAAAGACTGATTAATCTTCCCTTCATTATCTTACAGACTTGTTTCAAGAGTTTACCGTAGTTCACTTCTTACCTCTGGTAAAGTAGAAATGTTATTGTTCTCTAAATTTAATTCTTCAAGTGCACTGCATTTTGCCAATGATCTGGGTATTGCTGACAGTCTGTTATATCTCAGACCAAGACGACTTAAACTGGACAGATTTCCTGTGAACATTAAAAAAAATGGGAATTTTTTAAAAATCTGAGAAGCCTGTCACTCTCCCAGGCTATCAAGCAATATTTATGAATTACTTTCAAGTACTATTTCAGCAAGATCCTTAACTTTTTGTACCAAGAAACTACACACGACACTCTACCAATTAGGATGAAACTGAAGCCACTTTTGTGTCCACCGTCTTAGAGAAATAATGAAGTACACAGCTACAAGTCAATTTTAAAATCAATTATTGAAAGTATTGGCACACTTAAATAAAATATTAACCTTTAGACAAGGCCCAGTTGAATAACATCAAAGTAATAAATGATAATTACTTAAAATACAAGGTGCACAATTATTTTGTGAGATCAGAAAGGTTCAATATTTTTCATGAGTTTAAGTATAAACAATCCAAAATTTCTCCAAAAAGTTGACTTGACGGTTAAAAATTTCTCAAAATTATTTTTTATGAACAAAAGTGAAAGCTATAGTCTCTCTTATTATCTAACCATATCCAGCTTGAGCATATTAGTCACTATTGAATACCTAAAATAAGCAGAGCAGAAAAACAGACATTTTATACTTCTATAGCCAAGACCCATGGTAAGCTACATATAAGCTACATGGATGAATATGATGATATCTGCTATCACAGATCAAATTTAATTTTCAAAATAGTATAAATTCATTTGATACCAAAAAAGTTAAGAATAATGAAAATTTAGTTCAATGTTATTTTTTTTTTGTCATGGCTGGTTAATTTCTGATTCAACATTGTAATTGTTGCTACAACCTTTTTAGTTGGGCTAGTTTAAATGTTAGCCTCTAGTTTTAAATTCAATAGTATTACCAGTATTAGATATTAAAAGGACACCTCATTTTATTATCCTTTTCTTTATTGTGCTTCACTGATATTGCGTGTTTACATATCAAAGGTTTGTGGCAATCCTACTTTGAACAAATCTACTTGTGCCATTTTTCACAAAAGCATTTGTTCACTTAATGTCTCTGTGTCACATTTTAGTAATTCTCACTATATTTCAAATTTTTATGTTATTATTATACTTGTTTTGGAGATCTATGATCAGTGATCCTGGATGTTACTAGTGTAATTGTTTTGGGTGCCATGAACTGCACTTATTTAAGATGGTGAACTTAACTGATAAATGCTATGTATATTCTTTATGCTCCACCAAACAGCTGCTTCCCTGTCTCTCTCCCTCTCCACTGAAATACAACAATATTGAAATTAAGCCAATAATGACCCTACAGTGACTTCTAACCAAGTCAAAGTTAGAATTGCACGTCTTTCACTTTAAATCAAAAGCCAGAAATAACTGAAGGAAATCAAAAGAGCTACTCTATAACCTGAATGATACTTTAGCAATAAAGTAATTTTATTTAAGGCATGTATAGTTTTTAGACAAAATGGTACTGCACACTTTAAATAGACTACAGTACTGTATAACATAACTTTTATATACACTGGCAAACAAAAAAATTTGTTTGACACTTTACTGTGATAGTTGCTTTGTTGAAGTGTCTGAGATGGAATCGACAATATCTCCAAAGTAGGTCTGTATAGAAGTGGATGCCTGTGTCACACAACATTTTAGAGATAAATATTTTGGTGCCTTTCAACTTTCAGCAACTGTCTTGATGTTTGTCAACTTCTTTCAAATTTCTGCTTTGACTATTTTTCAGAAAGTCATTGTATGAATAACTTTCTTAGATACAACATTACTCCAATACTTACAGAAAACATGTATTCGCCTTAAGAATAAGTTAAGCCTTAAACCTAGCAGAGCAGTCACCTTGTCTCATATTCCTCATCTAGTTATATTCATTTGCATCTTTTCAGCCTGGTAGGCTGCAGTCCATGGGGTCGCTAGAAGTCTTACACGACTGAGTGACTTCATTTTCACTTTTCACTTTCATGCGTTGGAGAAGGAAATGGCAACCCACTCCAGTGTTCTTGCCTGGAGAATCCCAGGGACGGGGGAGCCTGGTGGGCTGCTGTCTATGGGGTCGCACAGAGTCGGAAGCAACTGAAGTGACTTAGCAGCAGCAGCAGCTCTTGCTGAAGAAAATAGTGATCAAAGTTGTAAGAAATGCCTAAATGGAGCTAACTTTAACCCTTTACATTTTTAAGAGTTAGTTACTGATATCTTAAAAATACTCTGATAAGTCTATATACCATTAGTCTAGCCAACTACAGTGCAAAAAAACCTTAGCAGTCATTTCAATTCCTGCAATTAGAACTATTCCAGAGGTATGGTATACTCATTTTCATTACGTTCTTATAACAGTGTTTGGAAACTGGGTCAAGAGCTCACTAGTTATGATTAAGATTCCAACAGGCAGAAAACTGAATTAAAAAGTAACAGTAAAAACAACCACTTAGAAAAGACAAAATTAACTTTGTCTTTACAGGGCTTCCTAAATTAAATAAGGATGCTTCACTAGTGTCTTTCTAATGACACTCCAGGGATATGTGTCAATTTTGGAGGTGGGGGGGAAACAAGCAGAGAACTGGATCAATTTCCAAAGTTCCAGAGAATTCAGAGATTAAAAATAAGTGCAAGAGCATTATTATTTCTATCAGTGAACTATGACATTGTAGTTTTAGTTGCTCAGTTGTGTCCGACTCTCTGCGACCCCATGGATTGTAGACCAGGCTCCTGTGTCCATGGAGCTCTCCAGGCAAAAATACTGGAGTAGGCAGCCATTCCTTTCTCCACTGTGACATTAAATATGATACAAATATTACTTGGAAGTTGGGCTGGCAAAAAATAATCCGCTTTATGATGAAATTATAGTCAAGTTTCTAATAGCAAAAAATGGGGACTACCTTTATGTTCAAGAATTGATGCATAATTATTTAGATTGAAGGCATCACAGTGTAATAGCAAAAACAAAGGATATTCTATATCTATGTGTCCCTGGGTAAGTTACTTAACTAAGTCTATCTCCTCACCCATAAAGTGAGGATAATGTCAAATATCTGACAGGGTTGCTCTAATAATTAAATACAATGTATGTAAGATACTTAGTACAATGACTGATATGAAATAGATACTCAAAAGATAATTTTATTCTATGGTACTACTATAGTCTGCTATATTCTGTACCTATTAAAATTATTCTACAAAAAATCTTTTAAGATATGAAAGACTTATCACATCAAATGAAAAAAGTCAGATAACAAAATCATGTGTTTTGTATGATCTGTATGATTACATACACATGCAAAGAGTTTAAGTTATCTCTACATGATAGAAATAAACTTTTTCTTTGAACTTGTCTAGAATTTCCCTAATTTCCTACCACTTGTTAATTTTAAAATGTTATTCTGATTAAGAAAAATTCTGTAATTCTGAAGTCAGTTTAATTTTAAAAACTGTGATAACTTTATACCATCCTTTTATTGAATGAATAGTTTACATTATGGAGACGCTTTATATTAAAGCAGAGGTAAGATGTTTGGACACTTTACACTGTGAGGCTCATTTTCTCCATACAGTGAGGATATGAGCTAAGCTGTGGAAAAACAGAGCATGGTGGTTTGAAGTTTTTCAGCTAGTCAACCCCCGCCCAAAAAAAGACAAGAGATAAAAAAAATACCCAAGCACACCAATAAGAACCATCTGAGAGTACTCAGCATGGACTTTAGCATAAGACACGTGAAGTAACTTAATGGCAGAGCTAGAATCAAACTCAACTGGCTCCTTATCAAGTGATCGTTTTTTGTGAATTTTATCGACCCTGATCCAGTGAACTTGTTTCCTCCTGACACAGAAGCATGATATGTTCATTCTTGCCTCCATGCTGTTTGACTGTCCTTGCTGTTAAGCTCATGGAATGCATTTTTATTCCATACTAAGTCCAGTATATTTGTTCATGAAGCTTTCTCTGGCCATTCTATCAAGATCTTATTGATCTCCCTATAAACTGGACACATGGCTACATGCTGTTTTCATTATACATAAGCATTTTAGTTACAGTCTACACTGTTGGTTGTTTCATAGACTGAAAATCCTTTAAGTAAGGGAACTTGCTATGCATTTCTACTGAAATTTGCACAGAATTTCAGTGCAAAGCACACACCAGGCTTTCATTCATGCTTTCTTATTAATTAAAGATGCTAAAATATTTCACTATTTGTCCTCCTTTCCATTAGGAACAAGATGCAAAAACTCAAAATTATATGAGAGACTCATTAAAAGCTTTTTTTTTTGACCCATTCTCAACTTATAAAACAGCATGT
This sequence comes from Neotragus pygmaeus, assembly GCA_006410875.1. NCBI lineage: Eukaryota > Metazoa > Chordata > Mammalia > Artiodactyla > Bovidae > Neotragus > Neotragus pygmaeus. The sequence continues at coordinate 538,421 of SJYV01010136.1, forward strand.
CTCCAAAACATAGATGCTAAGTGGACATGATTTTAAAGTACATAACAGATTTGCCTGGTCTACCTGACTAAAAATTAGTTCTTCTAAAAATATTCACTTTAATTTTTCTTGGGATACTCAATGACTAAGCAGCTCATTTTTAGATATCAAAGAATGAACTAACCATTGCGCTCCTCTTATCCCACCAAATAAAGTTTCAATTACAAAATATATAAGTGTAACTTTATTGCCCAGAAAACCATGGTGTGTAATCCAATATGTACCTATTGAGATCCTTCTCTTAAGCTTTTACTTATACATACACAAATATAGGATTTTTTTGAAATGTTTCTCTATTTGTCTTTATATAAATGGGATCATTTTGCACACTTTTCCTCCTAAATAACAGGTCATAGAAATATTTTCTTGTTGAGTAAATACAGATATACTTCATTTTATTTAACCATTGTATCCTATGATATGTGTAATTATACCATTATCCAATCATCCCCCAACGGACAGCATTTGTTTCTAATATTTAAAAAGGAATTCTATAATGAACATCTTAATAGATATCTGTGTGTACATGTGAAAATATTTCAGATGTATCAAAAGATGGCAACATCTTAAATCTTAACAGACAGTGCTATTACGCTGTATCAATTTCACTCCCACCAAAACTGAAGGGCAGTCCCCATTAACTCACATCCATTCAAAACGGGGAAGAAGGGAGGGTATCAATATTTTATTCCTTGCCTATCCCATGCCCATGGCCACTACAAGACTGGTAAAGAGATGGAAAATTTCCCATAAGCAGTGATAATGTCTGAGTACAAAGAATTTCAAAAATCTTCTGATAAAATTTTAATTTGCTATATCAAGTTGAAGATAAAAAAAGCATTCAATCTTAAAAAATAAATAGAAGCTCATCCCGTCTCTCCTTCACACCACTGCTTTCCCTATGTAATAAAGCTGTTCCATGGTAATAAAATGGCTGAAGCATTTACCAAAAGGTCTATGAAATGCCTAAACTTCTTCTTCCCCCAGTGGAATTGAAGAGGATGAACTTTAAAAATTGTACTCTCTGAGAATAGGCTATTCTGATGAAGCAATTAACATCTGCAAAGGACTTGTCATTTTCTTGAGAGCATGGTATGCTCAGAGTCATCCACATTTTGCCAAAATCCACTACTCTCAGCAAAATAAAAAAGGTTAAAAAAAATTAATGATGAACTATCAACACTCTCTTATGCCAGGAAAAAAAAAAACTTGACATCAGAAGTCTGGCATTTACTGTGATTCACCCCCTGCAGTGGTTTCAACTCTAGCCTCTTTCAGTAAGTGGTTTTAACCACAAAGTAAACTGCAACCTAGAAATCAAGTCACAGCTTGCCTTAATATTGAGCCACTGTGACTAAGAAATAAAATCAATGTTGCCAACGCTTATAAATGTAGGCTGATCACTGTCAATCACTGGCATTTAGCTTTCTAAGTGCTTAACTTTGACAGTAAGTTGCTCTGTGTTCTGAATCTGACAGCTTGTTTTCTTATACTGTCAAATTGTTAAAATATGGAAACATTAAATTGCTACAAATTAAAAATAATGGTTTCAATTTCAGCAAAGGAAATCAGCATTTTTAGGTTTATTTAGTGTAACTTTTGAGTAAGACTTTAACTCAAACAGTCTTTATTTTATTTTAACAAAGTAGCAAAAAATCAGTAGAAAAGGTACACAAGTTCTAACAATGAAATAATGTTAAAGGTACAAATTTTTTCCAGAAACATTAAACTGAGAAATTGAAAATAAACTTAAAAGTTATAAAAAATGTAAGGCCAGGATCTCTAAAACTCTTAGAGGAAAACATAGACAAGACACTCTTATATAAATATCTGCAATAGCCTCTTTGACCACTTCTTAGAGAAATGGAAATAAAACAAAAACAAGTGGCACCTAGTTAAACTTAAAAGCTTTTGCATAACAAAGGAAAGTATAACCAAGATGAAAAGACAACCCTCAGAATGGGAGAAAGTAATAATAAATGAAACTAACAAAGGATTAATCTCCAAAATATACAAGCAGTTCATGCAGCCCTATGCCAGAAAGGCAAACAACCCAATCAAAAAGTAGGCAGAAGACCTAAGCACACATTTCTCCAACGAAGATATACAGATGGCCAACCAACACATGAAAAGATGCTCTACACTGCTCATTATAAAAGAAATTCACATCAAAACTACAATGAGGTACCACCTTACACTGGTCAGAATGGTCATCAAAAAAAATCTACAAACAATAAATGCTGGAGGGGTGGAGAAATGGGAACCCTCTTGCACTGTCGGTGGGAATGTAAATTGATATGGTGACTATGGGAACAGTGTGGATATTTCTTTAAATACTAAGAATACAACTACCATATGACCCAGCAATCTCAAATGGGCATATACACTGAGAAAATCATAACTGAAAAAGACACATATGCCTCAATGTTCACTGCAGCACTATTTATAATAACCAGGACATGGAAGCAACCTAGATATCACTGACAAATGAATGGATAAATGACAAATGAAATGGAGTATTACTTAGCCATAAAAAGAAAAGCATTTGAGTCAGTTCTAGTGAGGTGGATGAACCTAGAGCCTATTATGCAGACTTGAAGTAAGTCAGAAAGAGAAAAACAAATTTTTGTATATTAACACATACATATATGGCATCTAGAAAAAACAGTCCCAATAAACACATTTGGAGGGCAGGAGTGGATACGCAGACATAGAGGACAGACTTTGGACACAGTGGAATAAGGAGAAGGCGGGCCGAACCGAGAGAGTAGCACTGACACACATGCATTACCATAAGGAAAACAGGTAACTAGTGGGAAGTGGTTGTATAACACAGGGAGCTCAACATAGTGCTCTGTGACAACCTAGAGGGGTGGGATGGGATGCAAGTTCAAGAGGGAAGGGACTTATGCATTTTTACGGCTAACTCATGTTGTGTGGTAAAAGCCAACACAATAGTGTAAAGCAATTATCCTCCAATTAAAAGTGAACTTATTTAAAAATATTCTTAAAAGTCAAAAACTCAAAAGAATGCCACCATTAAAGAGAAAACTAGTAAAGTTGTTACATGTAAGTAGAGCTGTAATTACCTAAAATCAATTACTAAAACTCTATTTTTTTAATATAATCATAATTACTGTACCATTTCTTCAGAGCCCAGTGTAACAAAAGGCCTCTGTGAATTATTCTGTGCTCTAGCCTTGAAGGCAAGGTCTTTTTGTAAATTTCTCTCACTTTGAAAAGAAAAAATTTTTCCAATTTCATATCCCCCCCGCTGATTTCATAAAACCACTAGAGACCTCAGAAGGCTTTCAGTTCAGTCGCTCAGTCGTGTTTGACTCTTTGCAACCCCATGAATTGCAGCATGCCAGGCCTCCCTGTCCATCACCAACTCCCGGAGTTCACTCAAACTCACATCCATTGAGTTGGTGATGCAATCCAGCCATCTCATCCTCTGTCGTCCCCTTCTCCTCCTGCTCCCAATCCCTCCCAGCATCAGAGTCTTTTCCAATGAGTCAACTCTTCGCATGAGGTGGCCAAAGTATTGGAGTTTCAGCTTTAGCATCCGTCCTTCCAATGAACACCCAGGACTGATCTCCTTTAGGATGGACTGGTTGGATCTCCTTGCAGTCCAAGGGACTCTCAAGTGTCTTCTCCAACACCACAGTTCAAAAGCATCAATTCTTTGGCACTCAGCTTACTTCACAGTCCAACTCTCACATCCATATATGACCATAGGAAAAACCATAGCCTTGACTAGACAGACCTTTGTTGGCAAAGTAATCTCTCTGCTTTTGAATATGCTATCTAGGTTGGTCATAACTTTCCTTCCAAGGAGTAAGCGTCTTTTAATTTCATGGCTGCAATCACCATCTGCAGTGATTTTGGAGGCCAAAAAATTAAAGTCTGACACTGTTTCCACTGTTTCCCCATTATTTCCCATGAAGTGATGGGACCAGATGCCATGATCTTTGTTTTCTGAATGTTGAGCTTTAAGCCAACTTTTTCACTCTCCTTTTTCACTTTCATCAAGAGGTTATTTTAGTTCCTCTTCACTTTCTGCCATAAGGGTGGTATCATCTGCATATCTGATGCTTTAAGACTCTAAATATGTTTTTGAGCACTCTTTCACTTAACCATAATCAGCTGTGCCCCTCACCCCAGTTCCTTCCGCCTCTTCTCCACAGCCTGAGTTGTCAGTAATCTTGGTACTGCTCAGCCTGAAAGTAAATGCCATTGCTTATTCCCAAAGAGTGACCACTACTCTATAAGTATTTGTATTTTAAGCAAAAAAGAGAGTTAAAAATATCTGGATCTACTTGCGAGGAAAAAAAAAAAGGCAAATAAAGCGATTTTTGGAAAAGTAACTGTAAGGTGATAAAAGATTTGATTTTCAATTGTAAATTCAGTGCAAGTTTCTTTGGTCCAGGGAAAAGAGAACAGGGCAACTCCTGTGGGACTAGCATCAACTCTCCAAGACAGGTGTTGGGTTTTTTGTTTGTTTTTCATTTTAAGTTATACTTTTCAACTAGTAAACCGGGGCGGGGTGGGGGGAAGGAAAGTATCAGAATTATACTCCAGCTAAGTTTGTCACTGAAGGTTTGGGGTAAATTGCTCTTCTCCAATAGATGACAGAGAGAATCTCAAAGGTCAATTATAACTGTTGAGATTTGTAACAGATCAAGACCTACATGTTCAGATTTCTCATCAAATCTCAACCTTCTGCAATACAATCAAAATATGGGCTATGAGAGGGATGGAGAAAGGCAAAGAACTATCTTAATAAACATGGTATATGATAAATGACTATAATATTATAAAAACTTTCAACAAACAATACTTAACTCGCTTTGCTATTACTTGGGATAACAGGTGTATTTAATTTGCTGACAACTATCAAAGCCTATTTATATTCATTATAAAAATTTATAAATGATAAATTTTTATTATCATTTATGTTTCAGTTCCTTTTGATTTCCAACACATATTTGCAATCTGACCATGTAGAGTGTGTTAGAAGTGAGGCACTTGTGTTTTTCTGAGATAACATGTCAATTACTCAAGATTAATAATGAAGTCAAATGTTTTCATATTAAAAAGCACACTTGAAATATAGAATTACTTCTGACAGAAATGCAAAATTAAGAAAGCCAGGAGAAAGAATACATGGAGACACTATCCTCTGTCAGAGGAAGTGAATCCAAAGGACCCTAGTCTTAATAACTGGATTGTTTTACCATCCTCTACAACTTATGCTTTCTCTATTTGCCAACACTATTTATTTTAGTACTTTATAACTGTACCCCTCCATTGTTAGTGAGCAAGATAGGGAAACCAATACATGCATAAAATATTAAATAATGAAATACTGTTAGAATATTTGAGAGTAAGAACAGATCCCTCCCTCAAATCCTCTGCCGAAGTGCCCAGATAATAGTATCTGATGCACATTTCCTGAGTCGTTTCACAAATGCTAAGTTGGAGAAGACTCTTGAGAGTCCCTTGGACAGCAAGGGGATCAAACCAGTCCACCCTAAAGGGAATCAGTCCTGAATATTCACTGGAAAGACTGATGATGAAGCTGGAACCCCAATAACCTCAGCCACCTGATGTGAAGAACTGACTTCTTGGAAAAGACCCTGATGCTGGGAAAGACTGAAGGCAGGAGGAGAAGAGGACGACAGAGGATGAGATGGTTGAATGACATCAGCGACTCGATGGACATGAGTTTGAGCAAGCTTTGAGAGTTCATAATGGAAAGGGAAGCCTGNCAGTTAGAACTGGACATGGAACAACAGACTGGTTCCAAATAGGAAAAGGAGTACATCCAAGGCTGTATATTGCCACCCTGCTTATTTAACTTATATGCAGAGTGCATCCTGAGAAACACTGGGCTGGAAGAAGCACAAGCTGGAATCAAGATTGCTGGGAGAAATATCAATAACCTCAGATATGCAGATGACACCATCCTTATGGCAGAAAGTGAAGAACTAAAAAGCCTCTTGATGAAAGTGAAAGAGGAGAGTGAAAAAGTTGGCTTAAAGGTCAACATTCAGAAAACAAAGATCATGCCATCTGGTCCCATCACTTCATGGCAAATAGATGGGGAAACAGTAGAAACAGTGGCTGACTTTATTTTTTTGGGCTCCAATATCACTGCAGATGGTGATTGCAGCTATGAAATTAAAAGACGCTTACTCCTTAGAAGTTATGACCAACGTAGACAGCGTATTAAAAAGCAGACACATTACTTTGTCAGCAAAGGTCCATCTAGTGTCAAGGCTATGGTGTTTCCAGTGGTCATGTATGGATGTAAGAGTTGGACTATAAAACAGCTGAGCGCCGAAGAACTGATGCTTTTGAACTATGGTGTTGAAGAAGACTCGAGAGTCCCTTGGATTGCAAGGAGATCCAACTAGTCAATCCTAAAGGAAATTGGTCCTAAATATTCATTGGAAGGACTGATACTGAAGCTGAAGCTCCAATACTTTGGCCACCTGATGCGAAGAGCTGACTCACTGGAAAAGACCCTGACGCTGGGAAAGATTGAGGGCAGGAGGAGAAGGGGACAACAGAGGATGAGATGGTTGGATGGCATCACCGACTCAATGGACGAGTTTGGGGGAACTCCGGGAACTGGTGATGGACAGGAAGGCCTGGCGTGCTGTGGTTCATGGGGTCGCAAAGAGTGGGACACAACCGAACGACTGAACTGAACTGAGGATGTATTAAAGCTATAAAAGAAAAAAAAAGCAAGGGAAAAGAGTCTGATGTTGGGAAGGAGAGATCAGAGGTATTGATAGTAAGCATAAAAGGAAAATAACCCCAATGGAGTAGCATTTGAATATACACACCTGAATAATGTAAGAGCAAAGAAACAATAGAAATATCTGGGGGAAGCTGAGTGAACAGCAAATACAAAGACTCTGAGGCAAGAAAGTAGTTCCAAACACAACCGAAAGCCAATGTGGCTGGAATAATGAGTAACAAAGAAAGTGATAGATAAAGTAGCCCAAGTCAGATTTATTTAGTTTTGTGGGCTAAGGTAGCAACTTCAACTTTGACTATGGAAACAGTGGTGTCGGTATTAAGAGTAGGGTTTTCTTTGTTTGTTGGAGCAATTTCAGGTTTACAGAAAAAATGCAAATTAAGTACAGAGTTCTTATATACCACCCTCCCTATAGTTTCCACTATTACTAACATCCAACATTGTGCATTACAGTTGATGAACCAACATTTATAGATTATCAACTAAAAGTCCATATTTTACACTGTTGTCCAGTTCTGTAGATTTTGGTAAATGTACAATAGCCTATACCCATGATTACAGTATCATATGTAAGTTTTACTGATCTAAAAATTTTCAGTGTTTCACCACTCATTGATCTGACTCTCCTGTACTAGGGCCCCTGGTAACCACTGATCTTTTATTTCTGCCTTTTCCAGAATGCTGTGTAGTTAGAATCAAATGATACACAGCTTTTCCAGATTAATTTCTTTCATTTAGAAATATGCATTTCTTTTTTTTTTTTACCACTAAACAATATTCCACTGTATGGGTATACCGCTTTATTATTCACTTATTTATTGAAGCATATCTTGGTTACTTACAATTTTTAGCAATTATGAATAGAACAACTAAAAATATTTTGTGTACAGTTTTTTGCATGGACATAAGAGAAGGCAATGGCACCCCCACTCCAGTACTCTTGCCTGGAAAATCCCATGCACAGAGGAGCCTGGTAGGCTGCAGTCCACGGGGTCACTAAGAGTCGGACACGACTGAGCAACTTCACTTTCACTTTTCACTTTCATGCATTGGAGAAGGAAATGGCAACCCACTCCAGTGTTCTTGCCTGGAGAATCCCAGGAACGGGGGAGCCTGGTGGGTGGCCATCTATGGGGTCGCACAAAGTCAGACACACCAGTGATTTAGCAGCAAGTTTAACTCATTTGGGTAAAGAGAAGCATGACTGATAGATTTTATGGTAAGACTGTGTTCAGCTTTGCAAGAAACTGTCACTGTCTTCCAAAGTGGCTGTACTTATTTGCATTCCAACAGTAATAAATGAAGTTTGCACAAGGATTTGGTATTGTCCAGCCCAAAACAACGGAATAAAATTGTGGTATATTCACACTGTGGAATATTATACAGTGGTGAAAAACAGTAACCTCTAACTACATATACCAATATGATAGCTTCGTGAAGAACTGTAAACCTGTTTCTGTTGCTGTTGTTTTGTTGCTCACTTGTGTCCGACTCATCATGATCCCATGGACTAGAGCACGCAGGCTTCCCTATCCTTCACTATCTCCCAGAGTTTGTTCAAACTATCCAATGAGTCCATGATGTGATTCAATCATCTCATCCTCTCTCACCCCTTTTGCTTCTGTCCTCGATCTTTCCCAGCATCAGGGTTTTTACCCATGAGTTGGCTCTTAACATAAGATGGCCAAAATATTGGAGTTTCACTTCAGCATCAGTCCTTCCAATGAATATTCAGGGTTGATTTCCTGTAGGATTGACAGGTTGAACTTCTTGCATTCCAAGGGACTCTCAAAAATCTTCTCCAGTATCACAATTTGAGAGCATCAATTCTTCGGTACTCAGCCTTCTTTACAGTCCAACTCTCACATCCATACATGACTACTGGCAAAACCATAGCTCTGACTCTGTTGTGTCTGACTCTTTACAACCGCATGGAATGAAGCACACAGGCTTCCCTGTCCATCACCAACTCCTGGAGCTAGCTCAAACTCATGTCCATCGAGTCAGTGATGCCATCCACGCATCTCATCCTTTGTTGTCCCCTTCTCCTGCTGCCCTCAGTCTTGCCCAGGATCAGGGTCTTTTCCAATCAGTCAGTTCTTTGCATCAGGTGGCCAGAGTACTGTAGCTTCAGCTTCAGTATTATCCTTCCAATGAATATTCAGGGTTGATTTCCTTTAGGATGGACTGGTTTGATCTCCTTGCAATCCAAGGGACTCCCAAGAGTCCTCTCCAACACCACAGTTCGAAACTATCAATTCTTCAGCACTCAGCTTTCTATACGGTCCAACTCTCAGATCCATACATGACTAGTGGAAAAACCATAGCTTTGAAAATACAGACTGTTGTTAGGAAAGTAATCTCTCTGCTTTTTAATATGCTGTCTAGGTTGGTCATAACTTTTCTTCCAAGAAGCAAGCGTCTTTTAATTTCATGGCTGCAGACACCATCTGCAGTGATTTTGGAGCCCCCAAATATAACGTCTGTCACTGTTTCCATTGTTTCCCCATCTATTTGCCATGAAGTGATGGGACTGGATGCCATGATCTTCGTTTTCTGAATGTTGAGCTTTAAGCCAACTTTTTCACTCTCCTCTTTCACTTTCATCAAGAGGCTCTTTAGCTCCTTTTCACTTTCTGCCATAAGGGTGGTGTCATCTGCATATCTGAGGTTACTGATATTTCTCCCGGCAATCCTGAGTCCAGCTTGTGCTTCAACCAGCCTTGCATTTCACATGATGCACTCTGCATGTAAGTTAAATAAGCAGGGTGACAATACAGTCTTGATGTACTCCTTTCCCAATTTGAAACCAGTGTGTTGTTCCATGTCCAGCTCTAACTGTTGCTTCTTGGTCTGCATACAGATTACTCAGAAGGCAGGTGAGGTGGTCTGGTATTCCCATCTCTTTCAGAATTTTCCAGTTTGTTGTGATCCACATAGTCAAAGGCTTTAGTGTAGTCAATGAAGCAGATGTTTTTCTGGAATTCTTTTGCTTTTTCTCTGATCCAGGAGATGTTGGTAATTTGATCTCCGATTGCTCTGCCTTTTCTAAACCCAGCTTGTACATCTACAAGTTCTCGGTTCACGCACTGTTGAAGCCTAGCATGGAGAATTTTGAGCATTATAGTGTGTGAGATGAGTGCAACTGTGCAGTAGTTTGAACATTCTTTGGTATTGCCTTTCTTTGGGACTGGAATAAAAACTGACCTTTTCCAGTCTTGTGGCCACTGCTGAGTTTTCCAAATTTGCTGGCATATAGATTGCAGCATTTTAACACCATCATCTTTTAGTCCTTGAAATAGCTCAACTGGAATTTCATCACCTCCACTAGCTTTGTTCGTAAGAAGCTTCCTAAGGCTCACTCGACTTCATGCTCCAGGATTTCTGGCTTTAGGAGAGTAATCACACCACTGAGCTTACTGGCGTCATGAAGATCTATTTTGTATAGTTCTTCTATGTATTCTTGACACCTCTTAGTATCTTCTGCTTCTGTTAGGTCTATACCATTTTTATCCTTTATTGTGCCCAACTTTGCATGAAATGTTCCCTTAGTATCTCTGATTTTCTTGATGAGCTCTCTAGACTTTCCCATTCTATTGTTTTCCTCTATTTCTTTGCACTGTTCAGTTAAGAAGCCTTTCTTATTTCTCCTTGCTATTCTTTGGAACTCTGCATTCATATGGGTAAACCTTGCCTCTTCTCTTGCCTTTCACTTCTCTTCCTTTCTCAGCTATTTGTAAGGCCTCCTCAGACAGCCATTTTGCCTTTTTGCATTTCTTCTTCTTGGGGTTTTGATCACTGCGTCCTGTACTATGTCACAAACCTCCGTCCATAGTTCTTCAGGCACTCTATCAAACTGAATCCCTTGAATCTGTCACTTCCACTGTACAATCATAAGGGATTTGATTTATATCATACCTGAATGGCCTGGTGGTTTTCCTTACCTTCTTCAATTTAAGCCTGTTTTTTGCAAGAAGGAATTCACGATCTGAGCCACAGTCAGTTCCTGGTCTTTTTTTGTGCTGTCTGTATGGAGCGTCTCCATCTTCAGTAGCAAAGAATATAATTCATCTGATTTTAGTATTGACCATCTGGTTATGTCCATGTGTAGAGTCATCTCTTGTGTGGCTGGTAAAGGGTGTTTGCTATGACCAGTGCGTTCTCTTGGCAAAACTCTGTTAGCCTTTGCTCTGCTTAATTTTGTACTAAGCCAAACTTGCCTGTTACTCCAGGTATCTCTTGACTTCTTGACTTCCTACTTTTGCATTCTAGTCCCCAGTGATGAAAGCACATTTTTTTGTTTGCTTTAGTTCTAGAAGGTCTTGTAGGTCTTCATAGAACCATTCAAATTCACCTTCTTCAGCATAGTGGTTGGGGCATAGCCTTGGACTGCTATGATATTGAATGGTTTGCCCTGGAAACAAATTCTGTCATCTTTGGGATTGCACCCAAGTACTACATTTAGGACTGTTGCTGACTATGAGGGCTACTCCACTTCCTCTTAGGGATTCTTGCCCACAGTAGTAGACACAATGATCTGAATTAAATTTGCCCATTCCAGTCAATTTTAGTTCACTGATTCCTAAAATGTCAATGTTCATTCTTGCCATCTCCTGTTTGACCACTTCCAATTTACCGTGATTCACGGACCTAACATTCCAGATTCCTATGCAATATTGTTCTTTACAGCATCGGACTTTACTTCTATCACCTGCCACATACACAACTGGGTTTTGTTTTCACTTTGGCTCAGCCTCTTCATTCTTTCTGGAGTTATTTCTCCACTCTTCTCCAGTAGCAGTATCCCAGATGCAAAAGGCAGTGGGACACATTGCCCCTCATTTCCCGAATTTACATATTCATTAAACAGACAGGCAATTTTTGGAGGAAAAAGGTGTTTCCTCCCCTCTCGAGACTGCAAGTATTGATAATTAAAATGCTTAAATAAGAAATTCTTGAGCATTATTGAGAAAATTAAATTTGTGGGGTTTAACCAGTAACAAAGAAACATTATTATACAAACATTTGAATACACTATGAGCCTAAAACCCAACAGAAAATAAACTATTACTACAAGAGTATTAAGTCAGTCAGTCAGATAAGATTCTTGTGTGAACATTTTCTTTACCAGACATAATACTAGACACTAAAGGCACAAAGACACTGCAGTACACTAAATGCTTGTTTTCGTGAAATTAAAAATTAGTAGGAGACTACATAATTGACTACATAGGAGCTTTGAGGAAAGCTACAGAGGGTCCTGTTTATTAAATTTCAACATTAAAGAGTCTTTCTTTTGGATCTTCAAGACCAAGGGAAGATACAAGGCAAGATGAGAGAGGAGACCTGCAACCTCCAATACCAAACTAAGGAATCTGGATCTTTTTGATCAAGTAATAAAACAAAATTTAAAGCTTCTGAATAATGCATGATAATCAGAATGCTATTCTAAAAAGACTATTTACTCATAGATTTGAAAGGATGGATAGCTTAGGAAGCATAGTCTATTAGGAAACTACTGTAACTAGCTCACATGAAATAATATGAGGGTCTACACAAAATCAATAGTAGTAGAATGAACAGGAAGGTTCTCTCTCACTAGGAGAGCTATTAAGAGAGATGGAAAAAGCAGTATGAATGAAATAAGACAAATAATTCTCAACTTACATATGGTAAAGCCCAAATACAAATTATTGGAAACCAGAAATAAAGAAAAATATTAAAACTATACAGAGTAAAAAAGACTTTACAAACACACAAATATAACAGCAAAACTCTTGTCAGAAACTAGGCAAGCCAAGAAAAAACAAACAAACAAACAGAAACATAGGGAAAGGAGAGCTATCTTAAAAATAATTAATAAAAAAGAAAATATGCCAAACTAGAATTTTGTAACAGGAAAAAGAACCATTAAAAATGAAAACAAAATAAAGGCTTTCAGACAAACAGAAGTATAAAAAATTCAATGAGAGTAGATCTGGGCTACAATATACATTAAAAGAAGTTCTTTGGGCAAAAAGAATGAAAAGCACTAGAGGGAATAAACACATGGGCAAATATCAAAATTTTTCAGCATTTTTAGTCTCTTTAAAAGATAACAAAAAGGATGATGACACATCAAAAGGCACAGGAATCAACTAACATAGAGTTCACAATAACCAAAGATGGAATAATTTGAGCAACAAAACAGTAAAGAATATTGGATTGAAACCCACAGAATAAATGAGTTCAGACTGATATAATTAACTGAATAAATAAATGGGGGAGAAAGGACAGCTCTTCTTTATAGAAGAATTTCAATCAATAAATATAAAAGAAACAAGGGAAATTTTTAAAAATCATCATTCAGTTCAGTTCAGTCGCTCACTCGTGTCCGTCTCTTTGTGACCCCATGAACCGTAGCACGCCAGGCCTCCCTGTCCATCACCAACTCCTGGAGTTTAGAGAATATAGTAGTAAATGCTTCAGGGAAGATCTACCAATGAAAGTTAAAATTTATAAACAAAAGGTGAGGGAGAAAGAAGATACTGACATAGTCTAAAATCGGTACTTCCCAAGGTAATTAATTTAAAAGAAAAAATTATTAATTTCAAAGTGGAGCAGCATAGCAGAAACCACCATAACCAAGTGGTCTAGGTCAAAATTATCAGTAATGAGACATATCAACATCATGTATCTCTTGATATGATTCAATGGGAAGGTATAAAATCACTTCTATGGTATTCTTGACAAAATCTCATAACCTTAAACTAGTTAAGACAAAATATACCAACAAAAAATGAGTTATATAAAGTATCCCATCTGTATACTTCAAATGTAGCCAGTATTAAGTTATGCATATGTACTGTAAATGCTAGACCAGTTAAGAAGGCATGAAATGAGAGGGAAAGGAAAAGTAACAAATGGCACAAAAAGAACATAGCCAGCAAGCTGACAGATTTTAACCAACTACACCGATAACTCTTNCAAATGTAGCCAGTATTAAGTTATGCATATGTACTGTAAATGCTAGACCAGTTAAGAAGGCATGAAATGAGAGGGAAAGGAAAAGTAACAAATGGCACAAAAAGAACATAGCCAGCAAGCTGACAGATTTTAACCAACTACACCGATAACTCTTGTTCCTGAATTTATAGGGTCATTTTTCAAGCATTCAGAGCAATAAAAACCAAATCAAGTCTTATTAAAATACATGTACAAAACAACACAATTAACAAAGGCTGGAAATTTTTATTACACAAGCTTAAACCGATTTAGGGACTTATATCAGAATACACATTATTTTATTTGTATAAATTTGTCTTATAGGCCTAATTCTCCCTTTCACTCTAAAGAAAACTTTAGTAATTCTTCTAAGCAAGTGCTTCTGTAACTAAGCAACATAGACAACACTGTCTGTATTCTTTGAATGGCTAGCACGCTATCATTTGAGCACAAAGATTGCCCCCTTCCCTACACCACAGCAGAGTGGGAAGTCAAACGTATCCTCTGGTTCAATCAGATCCTTCTAAGATGGTTCAAGTGCTGTTTTTTCCCCTCTGTTATCTCCTCCTTTAGCAATAAAAATAACTTTTCCAAGTTTCTGATGTTTAGTGAAACACCTGACAATTTGACAATGGCAACCCACTCCAGTACTCTTGCCTGGGAAATCCCATGGACAGCGGAGCATGATAGGCTACAGTCCATGGGGTCGTGAAGAGTCGACCCAACTGAGCGACGTCACTTTCACTTTTCACTTTCACGCACTGGAGAAGGAAATGGCAACCCACTCCAGTATTCTTGCCTGGAGAATCCCAGGGACAGAGGAGTCTGGTGGGCTGCCATCTATGGGGTTGCACAGTCAGACAGGACGGACACGACTTAGCAACAGCAGCAGCAACTAAGTTAACAGTCCATTTCCAGGTCTGTAAGGTTTCTTGCTGATTTCCAGTGAAAAAAAGTTATTTATTAACAACTATGAATTCCCTTTCCTGATTTCTCTTACCTGCCAAACTAAGTTACTCATTAGCACTTGTACAAAACAGTCAAATGAGATCATTAAATAATATCACCTGGACCATGAGAGCAACTGCAGCACCCCTGACAGTCCTGAGAGAATTTCAGGAACTTTAGGAACGAAGGGTCCCAATGTGAGTTAATGTTAAAAACTGGGTCATAGTGTTGGGCTTCGTTAAATTCACTTCCAGCCACATTTATTGAAAGTATTGGTCGCTCGGTCATGTCCGACTCTTTGCAACCCCGTGGACTGTAGCCTGCCAGGGACCTCTCTCCATGGAATTCTCCAGGCAAGAATACTGGAGGGGATAACCATTCCCTTCTCCAGGGTCTCTTCCCAACCCAGGAATCAAAACTGAGTCTCCTGCATTGCAGGCAGACTCTACCATCTGAGCCACCAAGGAAGCCCTTCAACATTTATTGAAAACCTACCGTTTATTATCTATAAAAATTTACAGAAAATTACATAATAGGGAATTAAAATCTTTAAGGTCTCTTCAATTAAAAAAAAAACTGATTCTTAGTATTTTTTATATATTGATTATGCACATGTATACATTTATTATATATTACTTGACATAAAATATAACTGCAGTACTGTAGTATAAACAGTAGAAAACTGNATTAAAATCTTTAAGGTCTCTTCAATTAAAAAAAAAACTGATTCTTAGTATTTTTTATATATTGATTATGCACATGTATACATTTATTATATATTACTTGACATAAAATATAACTGCAGTACTGTAGTATAAACAGTAGAAAACTGACTGTTTTCAGTAAGTGTTAATGAGTCATATGGGTTAAAAAATTGCTATTTCTAATTTCTCATATATCTGAATGCTGTGAGAGTTTTTTAAATGGGTAAAAATGATCTGGGTTCTCAAAAAGCATGTATAACATAGCAGATCATTCTCTAAGACAATTTACCCACCCAAAATTGTGTACAATATAAATGATCTAGCACTTCACTGAACAGAAAATATAAGATGAATAGTTTTTGTAAAAAAAAGATTCCCTCTAACTTAGCTATTTTATAAAGAATAATAGGAGGAAACTTAAAAGAGAAGAAATTTTGAAGGAAAATAGAAATACTGAATGAATGTCTAGTGTGTGCTTTTAGTCATGTCCAACTCTCTGTGACCCTCTGGATTGTGGCCCACCAGGCTCCTCTATCAGTGGGATTTTTCAGACGAGAATACTGGAATGGGTTGCCATTTCCTTCTCCAAGGGATATTCCCGACCAAGAGATCCCACCCGGGTCTCCTGCATTGCAGGCAGATTCTTTACGCACTGACCAAGGGGGAAGTCCTATAGTATTATTAGTAAGAGACAAAGATGGAGTTTATTTCTGGTTTCAAAGAGTAATCACTTCCTTTCTAGAAGAATAAAACCCTTTAAAACTTCATTGTTCAGAATTTCCTGAACTAAAGTGACCAATTATTCAAAATGAAAACCTGATAACCTTTACTCTAATTTACTGAAACAAAAAAAATTTACAAAAGCACATCTCTAACATGAAACTCAAAGGAATCAGGCAAGGAAGAGGATGGGGTAAGAGAATGGTTGGTTATTTGTTTTCCCTCTGAAAATATGACTTCTTGGGTGTCCTGGTGTTCAGTGAGGAGTCTTTTTCAAGATTAAAAATGGTGAAAGGAGATGTGGGCAGGAAGAATGATATACTGATCTAAAAGAGAAAGCAATGCCTAAATTTAACACAAAAAGATAGTACATTTACTTTATCTGTCCATGCCTTATCATACAAAAGGAAAAAAGTAAATTCAGTATCACCAAATGAAGAGTTTTCCTGACTACTCTCTAATATATTATGATCTCCGTATGTTTCTCAGTATCCTTTCACTGTTTTATGCCAATGTTCACCCACGTGAATATGCATCATTGGTATCAAATCACATGGCATTAATAAAGATGCCATTAATACTTAATGGTATTCAGTTTTTAATATAATTTCCCTATAAACACAACAGAGCTGCTAAATTCCAAATATGCTATTTAAATACTACTATGCTATGTTTCACAAATTTCAAGTTTCTCATACTTATCAAATATACTGCTGAACAAACCAGATGGCATCAATCAAGGTTTTTATACTCATAAAAACAAAGAATAAGCACCATATATATATATATACATATATAAAATAATGTAGAGCTAAACTTCTAAAAATGGAAGTTTAACAAACGATAATTAGTATATATAATGAATATAATGAACTATAAATTCTCTTGTTATGCGCTTCAACAGTAAGTCAGATTACATTAAAGATGTAGAACTTTTCAAAATGTCAAATTTCATTTCATTTGATCTTGATGCACGAGTCTTTTTAATAAGCATTCTTAAAAGAGCTCAGGATTTGCGGAGTGGTGGGGGGTGTTGTAATTTAAAAAGCAGTAAAGCAAGATCTGCATCACAGAAAACAGTTATTTCTGTCTTTAAAACAAAAGATAGCTTTCAAAAATTAAAAACAAATCAATAATCACAGAACTATAAATAAAAAACATGAGATACCACTTCACACTCATGGAATGGCTACATTAAAATAGCTAACACAAGTGTTGAGAATGTAGAGGAACTGGAACCCTCATACTCAGCTGATGGAAATGTAAGATGGTGCAGTAACTTAAGAAAATAGTCTAGTAGTTCCTCAAAAGATTAAACATAGAGTTACTGTATGACTCAGTAATTCCTCTTCTAGGTATACACCCAAGAGAAATGAAAACAAATGTCTATACAAAAACTTGTACACAAATGTTCATAGTCAATTTTATTCCTAACAGTCAAAAGGTGAAAGCAACCCAAATGTTCAACAACTGATGAGTAGATAAATAAACTGTGGTATAATATACAATGGAATATTATTCAGCAATAAAATGGAACAATATATTGATAGATGCTACCGTCTGGATGAATTTTGAAAACATTTTGCTAAGTGAAAGAAACCACTCACCAAAGATTATATATTTTATTATTCCAATTATTAGAACTGGAGAATTCCATGGACAGAGGAGCCTGGCAGGCTACAGTCCACAGGATCACAAAGAGTCAGACATGACTGAAGTGACTTAGCATGCACATGCCACAATAGGCAAATCTACAGAAACAGAAAGTAGATTAATGCTTGAATAGGTCTAAGGGGTTGGAAGAAAACAGGGCTGGAGTGGGGTGACTGCCAAAGAGTAGAGTTCTCTCTGGAGTAACGAAAATGTCCTGTAATTGTTTGTGATAGTGAACAACTCTGTGAACATGCTAAAAAACCACTAAATTGTATTCTTCAAATGCATTAATCATATGGCATGTGAATTATATCTGAATTAAGCTATTAATCTGTCAACATGAAAGCAAATTTGGAAAACAGCAGTGGCCACAGGATTGGAGGTCAGATTACATTAGAAACCAAAAGAAGGGCAATACCAAAGAATGTTCAAACCACCATACAATTGCACTCATTTCACATGCTAATAAGATTATGCTCAAAATCCTTCAAGCTAAGCTTCTGCAGTACATGAACTGAGAACTTCCAGATGTATAAACTGGATTTAGAAAAGGTAGAGGAACCAGAGATCAAATTGCCAGCATCTGTTGGATCATAGAAAAAGCAAGGAATTCCAGAAAAACATCCACTTCTGCTTCACAGACTAAAGCTTTCACTGTGTGGATCACAACTATAAAANGGATTTAGAAAAGGTAGAGGAACCAGAGATCAAATTGCCAGCATCTGTTGGATCATAGAAAAAGCAAGGAATTCCAGAAAAACATCCACTTCTGCTTCACAGACTAAAGCTTTCACTGTGTGGATCACAACTATAAAAACTTCTTAAAGACATGTGAATACCAGACCACCATATATGTCTCCTGAGAAACCTATATGAAGGTCAAGAAGCAACAGAACCAGAGGTGGAACTATGGACTGGTCCAAACTGGGAAAGGAGTGTGTCGAGGCTGTATGTTGTCACCCTGCTTATTTAACTTATATGCAGAGTACACCATGGGAAATGCTGGGCTGGATGTATCCCAAGCTGGAATACTGCCAGGAGAAATATCAACAACCTCAGATATGCAGATAATACCACTCTGGTGGCAGAAAGCAAAGAGTTACCAAAGAGCCTCTTGAGGGTGAAAGAGTAGTGAAAAGGCTGCCTTAAAACTCAACATTCAAAAAACTAAGATCATGGCATCTGGTTCCAACACTTCATGGCAAATAGAAGGGGAAAAAGTGGAAAGCAGTGACAGATTTTATTTTCTTGGGCTACAAAAATCACTGCAGATGGTGACTGCAGCCACAAAATTAAAAGATGTTTGCTCCTTGGCAGGAAAGCTATGACAAAGCTAGACAGCACACTAAAAGCAGAGACATCACTTTGCTGACAAAGATCCATATAATCAATGGTATGATTTTTCCACAGTCATGTATAGATGTGAGCACTGGACCATGAAGAAGGCTAAGTGCTGATGAACTAATGCTTTCCAATTGTGGTGCTAGAGAAGACTCCTGAATCCCTTGGACTGCAAGAGGATCAAACCAGCTAATCCTAAAGGAAATCAACCCTGAATATTCACTGGAAGGACTGATGCTGAAGCTGAAGCTCCAATACTTTGGCCACCTGAGGCGAAGAGCTGACTCAACTGGGAAAGACCCTGATGCTGGGAAATACTGAGGGCAGGAGAAGGAAGGCACAACNTCAACCCTGAATATTCACTGGAAGGACTGATGCTGAAGCTGAAGCTCCAATACTTTGGCCACCTGAGGCGAAGAGCTGACTCAACTGGGAAAGACCCTGATGCTGGGAAATACTGAGGGCAGGAGAAGGAAGGCACAACAGAGGATGAAGTGGTTGAATGGCATCACCAACTCAATGGACATAACTCCAGGAAATAGTGAAGGACAGGGAAACCTAGTGTGCTGCAGTCCATGAGGTTGCAAAGTCAAATGGCATCCACTTCTAGACACTGGAAGTAGTACAGTGAGACCTAGAGTCAAACTGTGACTTTGCCAACTTCTTACCATATGACCTTTAATAAATTATCTAATCTCACTAAATTTTCAGTTCCTTTTGCAGTACAATAAGAGACAAGTATTTATTTCATTGGATTACTATAAGAATTTAATGAGATAACAGATATAAAGTTGCATGTAAAAAACAGTGTATGTTATTCGACATACTGTGCTCAAACAACAGCTATTCTTATTATTACAATTACTTTATTTTTACTAGACCTTTATTTTCTTGTTCCCATAAGGAAATACATAATGCAGACTTCTGCAAGGTTTATCCCAAATCCACGCATCTAAGTTAAACCTTATAAATTTTAATTCCTTGTAAGAAATATTATTTTTTAAAGCAATTTACTTTCTATCTGATGCCTTGCCTGGAATATAAATAACATTTATGAAGTTACTATTTTTATAGAAATACAGAAATTAAAAGACCACAAAATTCAATGTCACTAATGGTTGGGGGGGTACTCATTAAAAAACAAATTCAGTGTTTATTTTTAAAATTGCACATTTAGAAATAAAGGTCCAAAGATTAAGCAGCCACAAAAATCAACCTTCTAACTAAAAATTGCCAATAAATACATTATAGTAAAAATGTTTTATCCATAATGCTTAAAAACGAAGTGAAGTAAATTTAGGGAAGTCCTATGAAATCAATTCCTGTTTAAGAAATGAATGTTCTTAATTCCCAGCTAATTTGATAACATTTCTACAGAAAGTCCTTAACGTAAAACTCTCATATGAAAGTCAACATTTTAGAATGAAGTGTAACATGCACAAACAGTACAAAGACAGCAAATAACATTTTATATTTCTACCTAAAAATTCAGCATTACATTCCCCCAAAATTTATAATTCTATTCTACAATGAATCACATAAACAGGTCAAATTTTGATCAAATCGAGTACAGAATCAAAAGTCATTCAACAATCACATTCCTATCTGAAAACATGGAAAGGAGCCTTTCCACTCAAATTTTCAGGAATATTTTAATATCTCATAAGTGTGTCACACTTTATAAATCATTGCTTGAGAAAATTGATCATGGATTTCTAAATATATTCAATTAAACCAAAATTGAATTAAGATTTTAAGTGTCTGGTTAGAGCTAAATATAATAGAACACCATACCTAAAATATAAATTAATTTTTTTCAAAGCTAAACAAAAATTTTTTAAATGCCCACAGAGTATTATATCTCTACAAAGCTGCACAGCCTAAAAACAAAGTTTCTTTTATCACTCATGATAAGACCACCACTTAAGGCAACAATATATTCAACTAACCTGTTTTATTCAGAATAAATCTTTCACTCACAAAAAATGAAACTTATCTTTAAAAGTTACATACTCAATTTTTATGTCAATTTTTTGAATTCACATATAAAGGGCCTACAAAGACAACAAACACCTTTATCAATTTCTCAAATCTGGTAAATCAACGGTTTACTATATTCCAAAAGTTGCTGAAATTTTTTTTTAATTAAAAATATCAAACAAGTAACTTTTTACTGATTTGTTTACATATCTATATTTCCTATTTTTTATCCTACTATCCATTCTTTTTAAAAGCGCTCCCCCCCTTTTTAGTACATATAGCTTTAGGTGTAAAAATAAGAATAAAAGCTATCAAAATACTAAGTGTTGACATTAACTATAGCTGCCTCTGTACTCTTCTGCATCCTTAGATTGTTTTTAATGAACATGTAAGTACTTTCAAAATGAAAAAATTTTTTCAACTTGCTTGAATTGAGCTCTTTAATCTTCTTCACAAGAGTCTTATACGCCAATCTTTTGCGGTAAATTAGGTAGAAAAGAGATATGAATTTAAACAAACATTTTCAGGTAAAAAGGAGAATGTCAGAAAATGGGAAAACAGCCTTAAAGCATCTTACATAATGCTATCCGTAAATAGTTTAAAAGCAGGTGGTAACAACTAAAAACTTTGGCNCGGTAAATTAGGTAGAAAAGAGATATGAATTTAAACAAACATTTTCAGGTAAAAAGGAGAATGTCAGAAAATGGGAAAACAGCCTTAAAGCATCTTACATAATGCTATCCGTAAATAGTTTAAAAGCAGGTGGTAACAACTAAAAACTTTGGCAAAAGTTTTTTTCTGCTTCAAATTTACTATTTCCCAATGAAAATGAAAGTAGATTCGTTTTGTATGGAAAAGGCCCAATTGCATTTACATTCTAAGTCATTTTCTAGGTCTATAAAATGATCTCAAACCATATACTATTAATGTCACAAAACTGATTAAAGCAAGCTAAAGACAGAACTTAGAAACTAACTTGTTTTTGGTTTTTTTTAGGCAAGTTATTAGACACTTTCTGATATGGAAAAGAACTCAACAGAACTATTTAGCATAATAAATACTATAAATAATAAAGTAATGCAAGGCCTCTTACCAATTTCAGCAGGTAGTTGTTTGATTTTGTTCTCTCGAATGCTAAGCATGCTGAGTTTTGACAGGTTTTTGATGTCTTTTTCCACAGTAGTTATACGATTAAAGCGAAGGTAAAGAGTGGTGAGAGAATCTAGCCTATACACCACTGAAGGAATTTCTCTCAGTTTATTATGCCGTAAATCAAGCATCCGCAGCTTCTTCAAGTTATCGAGAGAGTCAGGCAAACTGGTAAGTGAATTTTCACTTAGAGCCAGTGTCATGAGATTTACTAGACAGCCCACTTCCGCTGGGAGGGACTGTAATTTGTTGCTATATAAATAAAGTTCTGTTAATTGAGTCAACTCCTTGATTGATGATGGCAATATGTGTATAGACCTCTTGGATAAGTCTAAACGCATTGAGTTCTCTTCTCGGCATTTGTTGAGCTCTTTAATCACCTCTGCATTGCTAGATTTTTTTCTAGTCCCAGGTGCTGGATTTGGCCGTTTGATCGTATTATCAACCGAAAAAGCCACCCCTGGCTGGGCAGCACTGGAGTCCTTCTTTCCATCTTTGGCATCTTTCCCTTTGGTCTTAGGTTCTTTTTCTTTGCTCTCTTTTCCAAAACCTCCAGAGGCTTTTGCCTCCTTTTCTCTTTCCTTGGCTGATGGTGCTTTGGGATCTTTCTCTTTAGAGTCTTTTTCTTTTCCTAAACTACTACTCATGATGACTCAAGCTAGGGCAAAAACTACATGAACTCCTTTTATTTACCAACAAAAGAAATTCAAAGATGAAGAGACAAAGATCCTACACAGTCAAAAAAGGTGTTGGCTTGAAGAAGTAATCTCCATCTGTTACATGCTGGATCTAAAACCACTACGCCCATTTCTGACAATTCATTCCAACTGGCAAAATGGTGCTGGTCAATCAATGATTCATTAGAATTCCTGAAATATAATACAGAGAGAGTATTAAATTACTTTAGGTTATAATTTATATTAAGTAAATTGGTGCTGCAAACAATCTTACTGACAATTTTGCTATGTTCCTATGATTTGAAACAGTAAATATTTACTGAACACCTTCTACTTTGCAAAATCCATTAAAAAACTATAAAAATTAATAAAACAGACTCTAACTTTGAAGAGTTTACAATCTAACAGGAAGAGGTAAGATAGGAACAAGTAATCAAAGTGCAAAATTCTCAAGTGATGAAACATGGGAGAAATCACCACAGCAGCTAATGCCTAAGTGCTTTCTATGAACAGACACCACTGCAAGGAATTTACAAACATTAACTTTGTATCAGCCCTGAGATAAATCCTTATCCCTATCTTAAACACAGGGACAACTGAGGCACAGAAATATCTTTAAATAACCAGCCTTGCGATCTTGGCAAAGTAATGGAACTAAGATTCCAAAATGGTGGTACGCTGCCTATATGCCTAACTAACACAGTAAAACTGCTATATCTGCAGCTAATTAACAAATAGTTTCAAGCAAAAGGAAAGACTTGAAAGGCAATAATGACTGAATGGAGAGCAGTGGAGGAAAGGAACAAAATTGAGATACATGTGGAAAACAGCAAATACATCAAGAAAGGGGCTCTAAGGACCCCTTTCGAGAAACAATAACAGCACTCTCCATGAAGCCTATATTCTAGGAACTGAAAAGGTAGCTTTTTCAGTTGACAGTGAGAAGGATTAAGGGTTCTTAGAAATAGAAACAGTTCACTGGTAAAAATGACTGACCAAAATGACCCACAAAGGTTGAAAATACAAGGGGAGACAACATTAGGCTAATAAGATCTATTCTTGGCATAAGACTAGAATGATGATCATCATATTTAATAATTATTTACTCAGAAAAACACATCAATAAGCCATATGTACTAAATATATTCCCTAGTCTTACCTTAAATGCATATGTGAAAGCTTTACAATACTGAATCTTAAATTACAATAAAAGACTTCTGATTCCATACAAATTAGAATAATAATTCCATACAAGTTAGAAAAATATTCTGTTTTTCACGTTAGTTGTAACTTAAAACCCTGACAAAACACATGAAGCAACTAGCAGAATATTCTGAAAGGTAGATGAAAGAAGACAGATTGGTTAGTAAAGGACAGGGAAGCCTGGAGGGCTGCAGTCCATGGGGTTGCAAAGAGTTAAGACATGACTTGGTGACTGAACAAGAAGAACTAAAGAACAGAGATAAATACAATAACTGAAATGAAAAATACACTAGAAGGAATCTACAGCTGAATAACTGAAGTAGAAGAACAGATAAGTGACATGGAAGACAGAATGGTGGAAATCACTGCCATGGAAAAGAAAATATAGGAATAAAATGAAATGAAGACAGCCTGAGAGACCTCTGGACAACATTAAATGCACCAACATTCGCATTATAGGGGTCCCAGAAGGACAATAGAGAGAGAATGAACCTGAAAAAATATCTGAAGAGATAATAGCTGAAAACATCCCTAACATAGGAAAGGAAACAGTCACCCAAGTCCAGGAAGCTCAGAGAGTCTCAGGCAGAATAAACCCAAGGAAGAACATGCCAAGACACATAGTAATTAAAGGAAAAAAAAAATTAAAAGCAACAAGGGAAAAATGATAAATAACATACAAGTGAATTCCCATATGGTTATCAGCTGATTTCTCATCAAAACTCTGCAGGCCCAAAGGGAGTGGCATGACATATTTAAAGCGATGAAAGGGAAAAACCTACAACCAAGAATATGCTAGGAGTTCCCTCGTGGTCCAGTGGCTAAGACTCTGCAATCCCAGTGCAGGGATCCAGGTTCAATCCCTGGTCAAGGATCTAGACCCCACATGTCACCACTAAAGATCTTGCACACAACAACTAAGACGTGATACAGCCCAACCAATTTAAAAAAAAAAAAAAAAAAAGAATACTCTACCCATCAAGGCTCTCAGTCAGATGTGACAGAGACATCAAATGTTTTACATTTTACAGACAAGCAAAAGCTAACCAGCACCACTAGACCAGCTTTGCAACAAATGATAAAGGAACTTTTCTAGGTGGGAAACAGACCAGCAAACAACCCTGCACATATGTTAGACTGCTATATCAAAACCTCATGGGAACAACAAATCCCAAAACTACGATAAACAGACAAAAAAGAAAAAGCAGTCCAAACACACTAAAAATAGTCACCAAACTGAAAGAACAAAAGAGGAAGGGAAGAAAAAAGGCCTATTAAAAACAAACCCAAAAAAGTAAGAAAATGGTAATAAGAAAATCTTTTTAAGAAAATGGTAATAATTTTTTTAATAGACCTAATTCCTACAACCCCACTCTTGGGCATGCAATTAGAATCCAAAAAGACACATGCACCCCGATTTCAGTACTGTTTACAACAGCCAAGACATGGAAGAAACCTGTGTTCAATGACAGAGGACTGGATAAAGAAGATGTGGTATATATAATACAATGAAATATTACTCAGCCATTAAAAAGAATGAAATAATGTCACTTGCAGCAGCAAACATGGATGGATCCAGAAACTGAGTGAATTAAGTCAGAAGGAGAAAGTAAAATATGCTATCACTTCTATGCAGGATCTAAAAACATGATACAAATAAACATTTACAAAACAGAAACAGGCTCATAGAGAACTTATGGTTACCAGGGAAGAGTGGTGGAAGAGACAGTTTAGGACTGACACGTACACACAGTTATATATAAAACAGATAACTAACAAGAATCTACTCTGCTCAATATTATGCAACAACCTAAACAGGAAAGAGTAGCTATATATATATGTATAACTGAATCACTCTGCTGTACTCCTGAAACTAATACAACATTTTCAGCCACTATATTCCAATCAATATAAAATAAAAAGTTTAAAAAGACAGAAAACATATAAATTGCAGAATGATAAAGAATGGTTCCATCTGTATGTTTCAATACACACAAATTAATACATATGGCTTGTGAACACATTTATCATACCATGGACAGTCCTGTCTTTTTTTTTTTTTCTTTTAAAAATATTTTTGACTCTGAACCACTATTGTACCTCTTCTCATAGTTTTAATTTGTATTTCTTGACATTCATTTTCAAATGTTTATTGGGCTTCTGTATTTCTACTTGTGTAAATTCTTTAATTCTTTGCCAAAAAAAAAACCATACATTTAGACACAAAAAGGACTGAGAAACATCAAATTCAGGATGGTGATTTCTAAGCTGTGGTTCCAAGGTGGCTTCTAAGTTGCAGTTGTAAAGACAAGTAAGTAGAACCGTAACCCAATGTTTGACAAGTGGATTTCAGTAGAGTCCAAAGTTATATTTTCATTTTGAAGCAAATGGGCAAATGAACACTGAGTCCTCTTCTGGCTGTATGAAAGATTTAGAAAGCCATCTTCTTCTAGTTATTAAAAGAATATTTATTTAACAAGCAATGAGAAATAATACCTATCAAGCTGATTAAAAACTAAAAAAAGAACTGTGCTGGTGAGGACACAGAGACACTTACACTCTCATAGACTGCTGATGGGCATACAATCCAGTAAAGACTTTTTGAAAATGTGGCTTCTTCATAATATGATTAATTTTACATTTTTTGTTTGAATAAAAACATAAATGTGAGAGTTACAAATCTGTGTAAAACACAGAAAAAAATTAAAAGAATACACCCTCAAACTGTTCATTTAACTGCTTACCTCTCTCTCTGGAAAAAGATACTGACTGGGTGATGAGAAAAGACTAGAAAAGGAAATGCCAGGGAATGAGGTAAAGAAACTGAAGTTGAGATCAAATCATAAAGGGCCATGGATACTGAGCTTGAGTTTGGACTCTGCCACAAATTCTTGATCTAGGATCTTACACATATCACATGGAGAACACTGATGAAACAGATAAGCACTTTGAGCCTGACTTATCAGGAAAGGAACTTATGTATCTACATCTGTCTCAGTATAGCAAATCTGTTATCAAGTCTTCAGTTAAACACTTTCCCAAAAAGCAGATGTCCATTGCCTCTGCTTTTACCTGCCCAGTCCTAATGGTACAAGACTTGCTACCTCTGTTCAGATAGGTTGAGAAATTTATAAACTACTATCACACGATTATATTTGATTTCCAAAGTAACCATCTGTTAAGCAGGCACCCTAGGAGTGTTACTCTCATTAACAGATGAGTTAACTAAGGTTTATGGAAGTTAAATTATCTGCCCAACAGCATGGTATGAGTCTGACAATAACAACACTAGAGGTAGCAGCAGATAATGTTTATTTAGTACTTACTACTTGTTAGGCACAGTGCTAAATGCTTTTAGCTCTTATCTCATGAAGTCCTTGCAACAATTCTGAGGCAGATTAACGCCCATTTATAGATAAGGAACTAAGGCTCAGGAGTAATCAAACAACTTGTCAAAGATCACACAGACCATAATTGACTAAGTCACAAGGCTAACACAGTTCCAACTCCAAAACCCATGTCATAATCATTATACTATTTCAGAATACACTAAAGGTTATACATAACCATGTAAATAATCAGGAATGACATAGGAATCAAGGAAAAATTTTAACAGAGCAAGATTTAAAAAGGTAGGATTGCTTTCTATAGTCTGAAGAAATGCTAAATTTAAAAACCCAATACAGAAAATCTAAGTATCTTTACAAAGTTATTCTCCCTCCATATAGATCACACTAGTAGTTTATTAAGAAATCTGAGCAATTGAGAAATTTCTAAGCAAATGAGAAATTTCTTCCAATAATGTATTATTATATTCCTAAAAGCATAATTCACATAACTTTCAACAAGTTCAATTATTTTCTACTGAGTGGTATCTTCCTGAAAAGTATGATAAAAAGAATATATTTTATAAATTAATTTTAATTCAGTACCTTACAGTTTAACTCTACAACCAATTAGCTCCACTTTTCCATTAATAGAATATATAAATGTTTCAATAACTGACCACTAGAAAGTGATAACACAGCTCAACTTAGAAAAGAGCCTGACTCATACATCTGTGGCCCACACACTATATTAAAAACTAGTACTGACTAGTCCTTCTAGTAATAGTGTCATAGGATCCAGCAATCCCACTCCTGGGCATGTATCAGGAGAAAACCATAATTCAAAAACATACACATATCCCGATGTTCATTGCAGCACTATTCACCCTAGTCAGGTCATGAAAACAATTTAAATGTGCATCAACACAGAAGATGCAATATATATTACACAATAGAATATTACTCAATCATAGAAAAGAATGAAAAATGCCATGTGCAGTGACATGGATAGAACTAGATAGTGAATGAAGTAAGTCAAAGACAAACAGCATATGATACTGTCTATCTGTGGAACCTTTAAAAAAAAATGTACAAATGAACCTATTTAGAAAACAGAAACAGAGTCACAGATATAGAAGGCAAACTTATTTTTACCAAGAGGGAAGTGGGGGAGGGATAAATTGGGAGGTTGGGAGTGACATATACATACTACTACACATAAAATAGATAACTAAAAAGAGTCTACTGCATGGCACAGGGACCTCTACTCAATACTCTGTAATGGTCTACATGGGAATAGAATATTAACAGTGAATATATGTGTACATATAATTGATTCACTTTGCTGTACAGTAGAAATTTATAGAGTATTTTAAAGCAACTATACTCCAATACAAAATTTAAACAGAGTACATGCTTATTTTCTAACTATTTTTCTCTTGCCTAGGATAAAGAGAATTATTCCCATAAGTGAGGGGGGGAACTGGATGTTCAGAGACTTGAGGAGTTCTAGCTATATTAAATTTGACTCGCCTTATAACCTAACTCAGTCTCTATCTTGTATTCTAATGTTAAATGTACATATCTGCTAGCTAATTTCTGATCTAAAGGAATCTGGTTAAAAGTACTATTGAAAAACAGATTTTTTGCACGATACAGGATGCTTGGGGCTGGTGCACTGGGATGACCCATAGGGATGGTATGGGGAGGGATGTGGGAGGGGAGTTCAGGATGGGGAACACATGTATACCTGTGGCGGATTCATGTTGATGTGTGGCAAAACCAATACAATATTGTAAAGTAAAAAAAAAAAAAGAAAAACATAGATTTTAAAGGAGGAAACTATTGTACTTCAAGGATTCAAAGAGAATTCTTTGAGAATTTATACAAACTCACTGCTACCTAAAAACAAACAGGAGGAGGGACTCAATGGCAAAAACAGTAGATCAACTGTAAAGAGTCTTCAAGGACAAAAAAATATGACCAAGAATTAATACTGAGTTCTAACAATATAGTTCAGTATAAAAACAGGTAAATATTACTAAATATGTAAGAACTGAAGGATTATTGTTCCTATGAATTGCTCTTGAAGAAAACACTAGTTAATATAATTCAAACATCCAAAAGATAAACAGAAAAACTATGACCTCCTGGGCCTCAGTGCCACCCACCAGTGGGCTAACACCAAGTCTGGGACCCTGAGGCCCCACAATCAGAAACTCCAGGATGCAGCTCTACCTACCCGGAGGCTAGCACTAGCACCAGGACTCAGGCTTACCCACTGTTGGACAGCACAAGCCCCAAGATCCTCTGGGCCTCAGACCCACTCACCAGTGGGCCAACATCAGTTCCAGAACTATTGTGGCCCCAGCCAGTCTGTAAAGATTCAGCCCACCCACTGGAGGCCAGCACCACCACAGGACTCCTCTGTCCATGGAGCCAAATGTGCCAGCACCCAGCCTTACCTACCAGCTGCCAGTAGCCTCCTACTAGCTGTGGGGCCTGGCAACCAACCAGGCCAGCCACATCTCACTGTACCCACAGAAGGTAGCCCACCACAACACAAAGGCCAAAAGAACTCACACAGAGGACATTTTTGGAACTTATTTCTCTGACTACAGAGGAGGGTGCTAGGGGAACCTATAAGACATTTTCTATATAAGGCCACTATTCCAAGATCAGGAAATGTAACCAACCTATTGAATAAATAGAAATAAAAGCAGGAACCTGGGATTCCCTGGTGGCTCAGTGGTAAAGAGTCTGCCTGCAATGCAGGAGACACAGGAGAAACAGGTTCGATCCCCCAGTCAGGAAGATTCCCTGGAGAAGGAAATGGCAACTCACTCCAGTATTCTTGCCAGGACAATCCCATGGACAGAGGAGCCTGACAAGCTACAGTGCATGGGGTCACAAAGAGTCAGAGGCGAATGAGCACAAAAACAGGCAAAACGAGGAGGAACACGTTAAAACCCCAGAAGAACTAAGTGGAGATAAGGAATCCACAGGATAAAGAGTACAAGGTAATGATCTTAGAGATGCTCAAAGAACTTGGGAGAAGAAGGAATAAACACAGTGAGATTTAACAAAGTTAGAAAATATGAAGAGCAACCAAACAGAGATGAAGAATACCATAAATGAAATAAACATATTAGAAGGAAACAACAGCAGATTAGATGATGAAAAGGAAAAAAGGAGTGAGCTAAAAACAACGGAAATCACTAAAGCTGAAAAGAAAAAAGAATAAAAAGAAATACTGACAGTCTAAGAAACCTCTAGGACAACATCAGCATACTAACATTCACATACCGAGATCCCAGAAATGTGCACAGGGTGGGGGTGGCGGGGGGATGGGAGGGACAAAGAGAACATATCTGAGGAAAAAACAGTTGGAAACTTCCCTAACCTAGGGAAGGAAACAAGATACCCAGGTCCAGAAAGCACAGGAATTCCAAACAGGATCACTCAAAAGAGGACCACATCAAAGATACATGGTAATTAAAATAGCAAAAGAGATAAAGGGAGAATATTAAAAGTAGCAAGGGGAAAGCAACAAGTTATATACATAAAACTATCAGCTGTTTTCAGCAGAAACTCCACAGACCAGAAAAGAAAGGCATGATATATTTTTAAAAATGAAAGAAAAAATCTACAATCAAGAATACTCTCCTGAGCAAGGCTTTCATTCAGATTTGGAGGAAAGAGCAAAAGTTTTACAGACCAGCACAAACTAAAAGAGTTCAGCACCACAACCAGTTTTGTAAGAAATGTTGAACAAAAGACCACAACTAGAAATATGAAAATTACAAAAGGAAAAGTCTCATTGTTAAAGGAAAATATATAATAGACTGATAAACCTTGTCAGTTCACTTCAGTTCAGTCGCTCAGTAGTGTCCAACTCTGTGACCCCATGAATCACAGCACACCAGGCCTCCCTGTCCATCACCAACTCCCGGAGTTCACTCAAACTCATGTCCATCGAG
>SJYV01010136.1:570959-590960 GCA_006410875.1 Neotragus pygmaeus
TGGAGTTTCAGCTTTAGCATCAGTCCTTCCAATGAACACCCAGGACTGATCTCCTTTAGGATGGACTGGTTGGATCTCCTTGCTGTCCAAGGGACTCTCAAGAGTCTTCTCCAACACCACACTTCAAAAGCACCATTTCTTCGGTGCTCAGCTTTCTTCACAGTCCAACTCTCACAGCCATATATGACCACTGGAAAAACCATAGCCTTGATTAGACGGACCTTTGTTGGCAAAGTAATGTCTCTGTTTTTGAATATGCTATCTAGGTTGGTCATAACTTTCCTTCCAAGGAGTAAGCATCTTTTAATTTCATCACTTCAGTCACTATCTGCAGTGATTTGGGAGCCCAAAAAAATAAAGTCTGACACTCTTTCCACTATTTCCCCATTTATTTGCCATGAAGTGATGGGACCAGATGCCATCTTCATTTTCTGACTGTTGAGCTTTAGGCCGATTTTTTCACTCTCCTCTTTCACTTTCATCAAGAGGCTCTTTAGTTCCTCTTCACTTTCTGCCATAAGGGTGGTGTCATTTGCATATCTGAGGTTATTGATATTTCTCCCGGCCATTTTGATTCCAGCTTGTGCTTCTTCCAGCCCAGTGTTTCTCAGGATGTATTCTGCATAGAAGTTAAATAAGCAGGGTGACAATACACAGCCTTGACGTACTCCTTTTCCTATTTGGAACCAGTCTGTTGTTCCATGTCCAGTTCTAACTGTTGCTTACTGGCCTGCATATAAGTTTCTCAAGAGGCAGGTCAGGTGGTCTGGTACGCTCATCTCTTTCAGACTTTTCCACAGTTTAAAAGACAAAAGTAGTAAATATAATCTGCTACAGTTTTGCTGGGAAGTTCTGATTCATCCACCATAGTCCCTAGACATTGCACCTTTGGATTTCTATTAATTTAGGCCTTTACAAATTCTCTTAACGGAAAAAACTTCAGCTTCCTGGAAGACTGTAAAAGGCACTTGAATAGTTCTTTGCTCAAAAAAAAAAAAAAATTGGGGGAAGATGGAATTATGAAGTTGCCTGAAAAAAGGCAGAAGGTAGGGGAACAAAATGGTGACTATGTTGTTCTATAAAGTTCTTGGTGAAAATGAAAAATATATCATTTACTTAAAAACTAAAAGAACTTTTTAGCTAACCCAATATATAGAAACATTCCATCCATAAGTAGCAGAATAAGCATTCTTTTCGAGCACACATGGAACATTCTCCAGGACAGACTATAAGCCAGGCCACAAAAAAGTCAGTAAATTTAGGAAGACTAAAATTATATCAAGCAACTTTTACAATCACAAGGCTGTAAGAATAGAAATCAACAAGGGAAAAAAAACTACACAAATACGTAGAGGCTGAACACACTAAACATCAATGGATTACTGAAGAAATTAAGGCAAAATTTTTTAAAAAAGAAAAAAAAACAGATAAATGAAAATACACTGAGCCAACATCTATGGGACATAGCAAATTCACTAAGAGGGAAACAGTGATACAAGTGTATCTCAGGCTGCATTAGGAATCTCAAACAATCTAACCTTACACTTGAAGGAATTAGAAAAAGAAGAAATAACAAAACCCATTGTCTGGTGGCTCAGAAATGGTAAAGAATCTGCCTGCAATGCATGAGACCCAGGTCCAATCCCTGGGTCAGGAAGATCCCCTGGAGAAGGGAATGGCAACCCACTCCAGTATTCTTGCCTCAAGAATCCCATGGACAGGCAAGCCTGGCTGGCTACAGTCCATGAGGTTGCAAAGAGTTAGACATAACTGAGAAACTAATACATATTTACTTACTTAATGTCAGCAGAAGCAAAGAAATCATAAAGATCAGAGCAAAAATACATGAAACAGAGACTAAAAAGCAAAAAAAAAAAAAGCAATGGAAAAGATCAATGAAACTAAAAGCGAGTTACTTGAAGAGATAAACAAAGTTGCTAAACCTTTAGGCAGACTCAGAGAGGGCCCAAATAAATAAAATAAAAATGGAGAAGACGTTATAACCAACACCACAAAAACAAATGATCACAAGAGATTACTATGAACAATCATATGGTAATAAAATGGACAACACAGGAAAAAAAGGACAAATTCCTAGAAATGTACAATCTTTCACAACTGAATCAGGGAAAAACAGAAAATATGAACAGACTAATTATCAGGAATGATATCAAATCAGTAATCAAAAAAATTCTCAACCAACAAAAGTCCAGAATCAGACAGCTTCATAGATAAATATTACCAAATATTAGAGCTTCCCTGGTGGCTCAAATGGTAAAGAATCGCCTGCACTGCACTGCAGGAGATCCAGGTTCAATCCCTGGGTTGGGAAGATCTCCTGCAGAAGGGAATGGCTACCTACTCTAGTATTCTTGCCTGGAGAATTCCATGGACAGGGGAGCCTGGTGGGCTACGGTTCATGGGGTCACAAAGAGTTAGAGACGACTCAGTGACTAATACTTTCACTTTCACAATACTTTATGCCACTTCATACCTTTAAGTACACCTCAACAGTTAGAGCTTGATCTGTATCTTAATCTCTTTGGTATAAAAGATGAGGAAATAAGCATAAAGCTATAATAAACACAGATGAATGAAACACACGCATTAAAGGAAAAAGTCTGATATTAGATCACAGAATAAAACTGTGCATACTAGATTCACCCTCATCCTGCCCAAATGTGAAAGAATGAAAATGAAATACATGCAGATTCTATATGTTCAAAATGACACAGGGATTATACTGGCACAAGGATATTCACCACAGAACTATACTTAAACAATAATATATTCAAATAACCTAAATGTCTATCACCAAGGCCATGGTTATATACATTACTTTTTATTCAATGAAATACTTTGTAATTACTAAAAAGAATGGTCAACAACCATGTACTGGTAGAACACAATTGAGACAGTAAAGCTTTCTGGGTAATAGTTAGAACTCTGTAGACAGACTGCTGGAATTCAATTTCCAGTTCCCCAACTACCTAGCATTTTACTTAAAGTGTCTATGCCTCAGTTAATCTCTTTGTAAGAGGAGGATAAAATAATACTAGATACTTCTCAAGATGTGGCATGAAGACTGTGATGAAGATTAGTAATAAGTACTAAAATGCTTGTTAAAACAGGCTCTAGAACATACAAAGCACTGTAAAAATATTATATTAATTATAAATAAGTGAGAAAAACCCAGGTGTAGAACAGCATATTGTGCTATTTATGGGAAAATATATATATAAATATATGCTTATATGTATAAAATACAGAGGTACACACAAAACTGGTAGTGGTTTTGTAGGAAAGAAAACTAGGCAGAAGTCTCAGAGGAGAAATATTTGCTGCATATGTCTGTACTTTTTGGACTGTGTATCATAAGCATATATTGACCAGAAAGAAATCAGTACTTAAATTACCCTTAAAAATCTTAAGGAATCTAAGATAACTGAATACAGTGCCATTTTTTAAATCAGTTCTCTAACCACAATGCCTAAGGTACATTTACTCAGATCAAAGGTTATAAACAGCAAACTCTCAGAGACAAATGTATTTCTTCAAAGTATCTATGAAAGCTCAGATATTTAATATGTTACTGTATAATATACAAAAGGAATTTATCTTTAGAGACAACATTACAAATACAAATGTCAAAAAAGTATTCAAATAAATGTGCATATAAATACCAAACATTAGAAATAACTTACATGCACATCAACAGTGTCAATAAATTATAGTGCCACACAATAAAGTATCATTCAGACATTTAAAATGATAAGCATACACACATATATTTAGCATACACACTTATTTCAAAGTTCCCTGGACTGCAAGATCAAATCAGTCAATCCTAAAGGAAATCAACCCTAAACATTCATTGGAAGGCCTATTGTTGTAGCTCCAATACTTTGTCCACCTGATGCGAAGGAAAGACTGAAGGTAAAAGGAGAAGCGGGCAGTGAAAACAAGATGCTTAGATAGCATCACTGACTCAAACAGACATGAATTTGAGCAAACTCTGGGAGACAGTGAAGGACACATGGGGTCAGATAGAGTCAGACACAACTTAGCAACTGAACAACACCAAGAACAAACTATGGATTCTTTCTACACAAGAACACAGATATCCTTCATTCCTTTTCATTGTTATAATTTGTGGTATGACTACACCATACTTTACTTAATCATTTTCTTATCAACTGACATTTAGGTTATTTCTATTTGCCTTCTGGGCGGGGTGGGTAGCACAAATAATGCTTCACTGAACATAAATCTAGAATTGATGTTTTTGAACTGTGGTGTTGGAGAAGACTCTCAAGGGTCCTTGGACTGCAAGGAGATCCAACCAGTCCATTCTGAAGGAGATCAACCCTGGGATTTCTTTGGAAGGAATGATGCTAAAGCTGAAACTCCAGTACTCTGGCCATCTCATGCGAAGAGTTGACTCATTGGAAAAGACGCTGATGCTGGGAAGGATTGGGGGCAGGAGGAGAAGGGGACGACCGAGGATGAGATGGCTGGATGGCATCACGGACTCGATGGAAGTGAGTCTGAGTGAACTCCGAGAGATGGTGATGAACAGGGAGGCCGGGCGTGCTGCGATTCATGGGGTCACAAAGAGTCGGACACAACTGAGCAACTGAACTGAACTGAACTGAACATAAATCTTTGTATACAGGAACCAGTATTTCCATAAGGCAGGGTCCTGAAAGCAGAACTGTCTGGTCAAAACTAAAGTGCATTTGAAATATGTATGCTACTGTTAGCTGCTCAGTCGTGTCCAACTCTTTGCAACCCTCTGGACCGCAGCCCACCAGGCCCTTCTGTCCATAGATTTTTTTCAGCAAGAATACCAGAGTAGGTTGCTATTCCCTTCTCCAGGGGATCTTCCCAATCCAAGAACTGAACCCTGGTATCCTGCATTGCAGACAGATTCTTAACCGGCTGAGCCACCAGGGAAGCACTAAAATATGTATAAGTAGTTCTAAACCATCTTCTTCCAAAGAGAATGCATAAATCTATACTTTTTCAATCTTGACAATCATTATTCTTTCTCATTTTTACAATCTGATGTATGAAGAATGACATATTATCTAATCTGTATTTCTTTGATTAGTGACGGTGAAGAAATCTTATTCCACTGTTTGTGGTATTCAGGCAAAATACAGACTATAGCTACATTATGTATAATACTCATCATGGTTTTAATTTTTCTTAATTTGCCAATATTTAATCACTGGAGGAGAAGGAAATGGCAACCCACTCCAGTATTCTTGCCTGGAGAATCCCAGGGACGGAGAAGCCTGATGGGCTGCCGTTTATGGGGTCACACAGAGTCAGACACAACTGAAGTGACTTAGCAGCAGTAGCGATCACTGGAAGTTTCACATACAAATTCAGACTACTATTTCTCATTAAAAAAAAATTTTTTTAATGTGGGTATCACTGGGTCAACATTTATTAATGACAAAAACCAACTAGTGGTGAACAGAAGTTGTCCCCACACAATGCTCTCCAAACTCAACAATCTCATATATAATCCCTACTGAGTTACCTGCCTGATCTCTTGCAGGAATTTAAGTCTAGCATTCCACTACTATTGAGTTACTTGGCTATATACTAGTTATGAGAATTCTTCCTATGAAGGATATATATGTGTGTGTGTGCACATATAGGTAATTATATATATAAAGTATTTCTTGTCTCAATTTTTTAACTTAATGATATCATTCATATACACATATATATATAAATCATAAAGTCTTAATCAAATGATAGCAATGTTTATCCTTGGTTATAAGAATGGCTTTCACTTTTATTTATCTTTGTATCATTTTTTAACATATATACAAGAATTCCCTCCTTTTATAACCAGTGAGGGGGGAAAGAAAAAGCTATGTTCATTTTGAAACAGAGAATGATAGTTCGGTTATGTTCACTTTTAAACTAACAAAGAAAACTCTAACTTACAATACCAGAGGAGGGCAACATAATAATCAAACCCATTTAAATTAGTCCACAATAGTTCATGAGGAACCAAATATAGCCAATACTTCAGATCTGAACTGTAATGTATACTGCTCTTACAAGAGATATTCAAAAGTGCCTGGAGTGATCTGATTCATATTGAAGTTATAAAAACAAATTTCTGAACACTGGCAGTTTAGAAACCAGCTTTTTCTTCAATTATGAATATTTCAATTTTTATAAATAAAAAAACTATAGTTTCATTCAGTCAACATTTAAAATACACTAAATGCCATGAACTGCACAAGATGCCAAGTATGCAACCATAATAAAGCATATTATCCTTACCTGTAAGCTAACAAACAAGTGTAAAGGCAAAAACAGTGTGGTAAGAGCTGCTGAAGCACAAACGCACTCATGAGCCTTGGAAAGGCTGCTTCTTAAAGAGACAACACCTAAGAAGAGATCAACTATAAGAGTGGGAGAGGGCCAGGAACCCTAAAGTCATACTGACTCCTCTGTCTCCTTCATCTTTCACATCCTAACAATCACTAAATCCTACTCGTTCTTCCCATAAAATTACTCCTGACTCTTCAACTTCTCTTTATTCTCAATGCCACTACCCGGAGCCAGGTACACTTAACATTCTCCTGTAATAGCTTTGTAACTGGTCTCAAGCATCCACTCCCAACCTTATTCTTAATCTAATCACTACATTGTAATTAATCTTTCCAATACTCAGGGATTTCCTGGTGTTCAGACGGTAAAGAGTCTGCCTGCAATGTGGGAGACCCAGGTTCTATCCCTGGGTCAGGAAGATTTACTGGAGAAGGAAATGGCAACCCACTCCAGTATTCTTGCCTGGAAAATCCCATGGATGAAGGAACCCGGCAAGCTATAGCCCATGGCGTCACAAAGAGTTGAATACGACTGAGCGACTTCACTTTCTTTCTTTTCAAATACTCCAATCTAATCAACCAACTGTCCAAATTAAAACACCTGGATGGGAAAGGGGGTGGTCCCACAAATATAGCCCTCAATATAAAATCCAAAATTCTTAGCAATAATTCTCAAGCCTTTCATGATCTGGCCCCTGACTTCAGCCACAACTCCAACATTGCCCACCTTGTCCTCTGGTCACATACACTTCTTTCCAACCCAAGTTCTGCTAGCTCTTGTCCCTAAGACTTTACATGAACTATTTCATTTGATCAGAAACCAGCAAAAAATGATCTCAGTTCGTTTCCAAGGCAAACCATTCATATTATAGTAATACAAGTCTATGCCCCAACCACTACGCCAAAGATGAATTGGAACAGTTCTATGAAGACCTACAAGATCTTCTAGAACTAAAACCAAAAAAAAAAAAAAAGTGTCCTTTTCATCATGGGGACTAGAATGCAGAAGTAGGAAGTCAAGAGATAACCTGGAGTAACAGGCAAGTTTGGCTTTGGCATACAAAGAGAAGCAGGGCAATGGCTAAGAGTTTTGCCAAGAGAATGCACTGGTCATAGCAAACACGCTCTTCCAACAACACAACAGACAACTCTACACACGGACATCACCAGATGGTCAATACCAGAATCAGATGGATTATATTCTTTGCTGCTGAAGATGGAGAAGCTCCAAATAGTCAGCATAAAAAAAGACCAGGAGCTGACTGTGGCTCAGATCATGAACTTCTTCTTGCAAAAAACAGGCTTAAATTGAAGAAAGTAAGGAAACCCACCAGGCCATTCAGGTATGATGTAAATCAAATCCCTTATGATTGTACAGTGGAAGTGACAAACAGATTCAAATAGATCACATTTGATAGAGTGCCTGAAGAACTATGGACGGAAGTTTGTGACACTCTACAGGAGGCAGAGATCAAATCATCCCCAAGAAGAAGAAATGCAAAAAGGCAAAATGGTTGTCTGAGGAGGCCTTACAAATAGCTGAGAAAGGAAGAGAAGCAAAAGGCAAGTGAAGAGGAAAGATATACCCATCTGAACGCAAAGTTCCAAAGAATAGCAATGAGAGATAAGAAAGCCTTCTTAAATGAACTATGCAAAGAAATAGAGGAAAACAATAGAATGGGAAAGTCTAGAGATCTTATCAAGAAGATCAGATACCGAGAGAACATTTCATGCAAAGAAGGGCACAATAAAGGATAGAAACGGTATGGACCTAATAGAAGATATTACAAAGAGGTAGCAGAACTGTACAAAAAAGGTCTTAATGACCTGGATAACCATCATGGTATGGTCATTCATCTAGAGCCAGACATCCTGGAGTGGGCCTTAGGAAGCATTATTATGAACAACGTTAGTGGAGATGATGGAATTCCAGCTGAGCTATTTCAAATCCTAAAAAACAATACTGTTAAAGTGCTGCACTCAATATGCCAGCAAATTCGGAAAACTCATCAGTGATCACAGGACTGAAAAAGGTCACTGCAATGCCAAAGAATGTTCAAACTACAATTGCACTCATTTCACAGGCTAGCAAGGTCATGGCTCAAAATCCTTCAAGCTAAGCTTCAACAGTACATGAACAGAGAATTCTGCAGATGTACAAGCTGGATTTAGAAAAGGCAGAGGAACCAGAGATCACACTGCCAACATCTGTTGGATCATAAAAAAAGCAAGAGAATTTCAGAAAAACATTTACTTCTGTTCCATGGACTATGCTAAAGCCTTTGACTGTGTGGATCACAACAAATTGTGGAAAATTCTGAAAGAGATGGGAATACCAGACCACCTGACCTGCCTCCTGCAAAGCTTGTATGCAGTTCAAAAAGCAACAGTCAGAATTAGACATGGAAAAATAGACTAGTTCAAAATTGGGAAAGGAGTATGTAAGGGCTGTATATTGTCACCCTGCTTATTTAACTTATATGCAGAGTACATCATGGGAAATGCTGGGCTGGAGGAAGCGCAAGCGAGCTGGAATCAAGATGGCCAGGAGAAATATCAATAACCTCAGATATGCAGATGACACCATTCTTATGGCACAAAGCAAAGAAGAACCAAAGAGCCTCTTGACGAAAGAGGAGAGTGAAAAAGCTGGCTTACAACTCAACATTCAAAAAACTATGATTATGGCATCTGGTGCCATCAGTTCATGGCAAATAGATGGGGAAACAATGGAAACAGTGACAGACTTTATTTTCTTGGGCTCCAAAATTACTATGGATGGTGACAGCAGCCATGAAACTTTTAAAAGATACTTGCTCTTTGAAAGAAAAACTATGATAAACCTAGACAATATATTTATAAAGTATAAAATATTTTATATATTTATATTTATCAGTATATTTATATTTATCACTTTATTGACAAAAGTCCTTCTGGTCAAACCTATGGTTTCTCCAGTAGTCATGTACAGATGTGAGAGTTGGACCATAAAGACACTGAGCGATGAAGAATTGAGGCTTTCAAACTGTCATGTTGGAGAAGACTCTTGAAGAGTGCCTTGGACAGCAAGGAGACCAAATCAGTCCATCCTAAAGGAAATCAGTCCTGAATATGGTTTGCAAGGATTGATGCTGAAGCTCCAATGCTTTGGCCACCTGATGCGAGGAGCTGATTCACTGGAAAAGACCCTGATGCTGGATAAGACTGAGGGCAGGAGAAGGGGGTGACAGAGAATGAGACGGTTGGATGGCATCATTGACGCAACGAACAAGAGGTTGAGCAAACTCAGGGAGATAGCGAAGGACAGGGAAGCCTTGTGTGCTACAGTCCATGGGGCTGCGAAGAATCAGACATGACTGAGCAACTGAACAACAATAGAAACAGGTTTATAGTTCTTCACTGAGCTAGCTCCATGCACCCTTCAGATCTCAGTTTAAAGATCAGGGGAGTCCTTCCTGACTACTCAAAAGCATTTCTGAATACTGTCTCCCCTCTCTGTGCTCCCATTTAAAACTTCCCCTATCAGAGTATTTTTCACGCTGTATCATACTTGTCAGATTAGCTATTTCACTCCCTCATTTAAAGCAGTGGCAAAACAGGGAGCTTACTGTCTTTTTCACAGTTTTATTCTAATAGTTATAAAATAATAACTAACTGTTTAATTTATTGAAAGCATTGTTGAGTATTTGTTAACTTGGGCTTTATCTACCCTACTAAATAGCAGCCTTCCTACAGTTTTACTCTACTTTACAACTTCAAAAATACTATGAACTTTTTATTAAGCACACAATAAGCATGTAGTAAATACTTGTTGAAACCAGTTGAATAAGTAAAGACAAAAATCTTGTCTCAGTGCATATTCCCCTATACTCAACTTAAAATTAAATCACTCAGATTTTTTAATGAATAACTAAAATGACAAAATTTCAACTATTTTCCTTTGTTTATAAAGATCTGAAATGCTCCTTATATTCTTTTACTAGTTGAAAGAAATAAACTCCCCTCCAAATCACATAACTGCTCTCCCCTCCAAATCACATAAAGCTATGTATTTTTGTAATTCTAGCTAAAAACAGAATCTTCAAAACTGGAAGACCAAAAATTGAGAAAGTATCCAAAATTAACATGTTCAAAGGAACGTTGCTGTTCAGAGAGAAATGGAAAAACACTGCCTTAAGCAGCATGAATGAACATGATGCAAGAGTTAATTTTTATGTAGGCTAAAGAAATAGCTGTAAATAAATAAATTTTTCTATATTAGTCCATGTTAATTAGAATCAAGGCAAGAGTGCACAACTCATAGCATCTCTAAATTCATTTTCCCCCATTTTCTAAAGAGGCAAGGTGAAATAGTTTGGACTAACATGCACAGAAACTAAATTTTATATAGTAACAAATACATGAGAGTTTTTCAAGAAATCTGGTATTCCTTCTTACGGGAAAGCACAGATTTATTATGTAATTTTGATTCTGAGCAAACAAAAGTTTTGAGCAAAGAACTGAAAATCTGTTTACTCAACCTAAAAGTCAAGCCATAATTGAGATTACAGCTCTCTTGTACAACACTTCACTATATACATAAATTGTAAGATTCTCCAGCAAAATAAAAGGAAGAGGTGGGATAGGGGGAATTCAAATGTCTCAACAGAATTAAGATATAATAGCAAATGTCATATCTTGATCAAACTTAATCTGAAAAGTTCTTAGGCCACACAGTCTTAAAAAAAAAAAAAGATTTGTGAATATTTGCTTTAATAGCCTTTCTTTCCCAGGAACTCAAAACATGTCACACAGAACCTAAGTATTCTCAAAGAACACTTCCTCTTTAACATGGGCTAATTGGCAATAAATCAAAAAGTTGGTTACCTAATTATCAGTGTAAAGCAAACGAAATAAAATGTAATTGCTATCTTAGATTATATGCACTAAGGTGAGTACAGTACTTTAAAAGTATTTTCAACTTAGAATTTGATTTTCAGTACTTTTAAGCTAAAAATTAATCTCATTTAATTGCTTTTTGTGTGTATAAATCCACACATTTCTTCACTAGATCTTATCTGATCTTAAAGTCTGTCCATTATTCATTCTATAAACTATCAGAACCTGTCAGGAAAAAAAATATAAACAAAAATAAATTTACCACACACAGCAAGATTAAAGGAGTGTGGTCTCAAGGCAGGTATATTACATTTAAGAGTCAGTATTTAATAAGTTGTCTTTATTATCAAACAAAGTTTTCTCATATTCCTATAGTTCACTTTTTAGACTATTCAGATGAAGACCAGTATGCTCAGTTATTTATCTATTCATCCTAACAGCTGTTAAAACAGGATTTACATCGTGCATTTGGGACCTTAATAATATAATCTCATTATCTCTGTATTACATTTAAAAAAATACCCCAAAGCAAAAGTCTTCCTCATACAAGATCAAACGAAAAACATGGAACAGTCAAGCCCAATTTAACTTAAGGTTAATAAAGATTTTCTCCCATAAGAACCTACTCTAAACATGGAAAGGCAGCCCGTGTTTGTAGATTTGAATACATATTAAAAAAATTTTTTTTGCAATTTAACATATTAAATCTAACCAGTTCCCAACTGGTTAGATGTACTATCTATTACTGTGTGACTATAATTGCAAAATATGAGTCCCACATAGTTTACAGAAGCTTTAATGTAAAAAATTCTTACAACATAAAAATGTAAATCATTTAGTAATTTGCAGGTAGCAATTGATTTATTATTTAAATTATGCCAAAAAAAACACAACATTATTTGGCCATACTTAATTTCAATTACTCTCAGAAGCAACTCAAATATTATCAAATTGTTAGTTATAAAAGCTGGGTAATGATATGGTCAGAAAAAAGATGTGTCAATTAAGAAATTATTTTTATTTTTACACACGATCTACCTTTGTGGATTATTCATTTTCAAAGAATTTGAACATAATGTGCATCCCTGGTGGCTCAGCTGGTAAAGAATCTGCCTGCAATGCAGGAGACCCTGGTTTAAATCTTGGGTCGGGAAGATCCGCTGGAGAAGGGATAAGTTACAACTTCAATTATATGAAACTTAATTTTAACTTTCTTTGATAAAACAAAAATCTTCAAGATCTTACTACAGGGTCATTATAAAAGTATCAATTAGCATAATGTGTGTGTGTGTGTGTGTGTGTGTGTGTGTGTAAATATCAGGTATAAGTGAGCTCCAATTGAAAAGAGGCCAGATAAGTTTATTTTTGCATGTAGATAATTAGTCATGCATTAAAGCATTACTCACAGAGCTAACTCTATAAAAATTACATAGCTGACTTTAAAGGCAAATTTATTAAGTCCTTCCTTTCTCATATCACAGAATCTTTAAACTGAAACATTTAACTCTAAAATCCATTTGTCTGATAATAATTAGCATAGATCAACTCAGTACCTTTTTTAATTAACAAAATAAGCTGGTAAAAAGTATGTTTTATAAAATGCCTTGACAGTATACTATCCTGAATAATGGATATAAACTAGTTTCATACTTTACAGTTAGTTTCTAATCAGTTTCAGTATCTGTTTCTCACAGTTTGATACAAT
Source organism: Neotragus pygmaeus (assembly GCA_006410875.1). Taxonomy (NCBI): domain Eukaryota; kingdom Metazoa; phylum Chordata; class Mammalia; order Artiodactyla; family Bovidae; genus Neotragus; species Neotragus pygmaeus. Next base: position 583,905 of record SJYV01010136.1, read on the forward strand.
GCTGCAAGAGTAGGGTTGCACAACATTCTGGGGAAAATGTATAAAATTATTTACATTGAAATACTTAGTCCTGTACACAAGTATCATGACAATTTCACAAGAGTTGTCAACTTTTTAAATTAAAATATTAATAAATTTTAATAGAATTAAGTGTTTGTTTCAAAAACTGTGACTCCATTTTAAAGAATCATTGTTCTCAAACCCCAAAACAATTTTTGCTTTTCATGCCTTATTTGCAACCTAAAACATTATCTGATTTATGTCACTGACTCACCCACTGACCATCATTATATTTGATCATCTTTAGGTCTTTCCTGCCCAATCCAAAGCCCAACACAGTCTCACGTTCTGGACCTTCAATACACTTTGTTCTTGTCCTAAATACTCATGTTCTGTGTGTACTACTATAAGCTATTATATAACAGGAGGTGGGATAAATTAAAGAATACTGCAGCACTATAAGCCATTTAGCATGCTGAGTTTCCACAGTTGCTTAGTGGGTGTTCTGAAACTAGGCCATATTTCTAGTATTAAGAATTTCAAATCCCTACTTCCAAAGTACAGAAATAAATGTTTTCAAAATTAAATCATAAAACCTTACTATTTTAAGCTGCCTGGTATATAAGTATCCCATTTCTATGACTTTAAAACTGTAATTAACACATGGTAGATAAACCAATATTTGTTTTAGCAACAAAATAAGAAATAACTAGCTCTTTTACCTATCCTTATATAGTCAGAGAACACAATCGATTACAAAACTAAGACAAAATAAATTTATGTGAACCAGAACTAAAGCCCTTTAAGTGAAATATCAAATTTGTTATCCCAGAAGACATAAAAAGAACAAAGCTGAATTAAAAATAATATATTTCAGGTCATCCAAGCTGCAACATTCTACAGAATTCTAAAACAAGTAATTATGATCTCCAATCTAATTTTTCCAGTCTAGGTTACCAAAAATGCCAAAAATAAACAAGAAAACTTACTCTTTAAGGACTTCCCTCATAGCTCAGTTGGTAAAGAATCTGCCTGCAATGCAGAAGACCCAAGTTCAATTCCTGTGTCGGAAAGATCTTCTGGAGAAGGAAATGGCAACCCACTCCAGTATTCTCGCCTGGAGAATCCCATGGACAGAGGAGCCTGGCAGGCTACAGTCCATGGGATCACAAAAGTCGGACATGACTTAGCAACTAAACCACTACTCTCTTTAACAGTTTAAAAGTTGCTTTATGTCATTTTGTCATATCACTGCAACAGCTATGTTTTCATTCAAAACTGATAAACATGTTGTTACTCAGTTTACATATTTCGTACCTCAATACACAAAGAAACACATGGTAGGTATAAAATCCAAAAGCTTTTAAGGCAGTAATAATATACTGCACTAAATCAGGACTTTCAATTATTTTCTTCAACTTAATTTTACTTAATAAATACTTATAATACCTACTATGTTTCATCTCATTAAGCAAATCTTCCCAATAACAAAAGGCTAACGTTAAAACTTATCATTTTAGATAGAAACCTTTCTGAAATATAATATCTGCTCCTGTGCCATTATCAAAATTTACGAACAGCAATATCTTTGTTATGATCTTACATCATTTTTGCTATACTATTCTACATATAAAACAAATGGCATCTTAAAAGATTTTAAGTATTTATCACATTAATTTGCCTTACACTGATATTTTTTAATGTCTTACGTCTGCTTTTTAAGTACTTTACCCTTGCTCTTATTTTCAACTTTCATAAGGCCTCTAGGAGTACCCTAGTCCTTTCTACATTTGGCTACCAAACTTTAAAATAATTGTACATTATAAAATTTTAAAGATCCCTCAATTAAGGCCTAGGGGGTTCTAAGAGCAGAAAATGTGTTTAAAAGCAAAAGCACTATGATATCTTTGTTCTTTTTGGTCTGTTTGTTTGGGGGCCCTAGACAAATTTTCTATTAGAAGCCTTACAAGGTAGACATTGTGTACTGGAGAAATGGTAGTAAAGAGCACAGAAATATTTGATGTTCATCATGAAGCTTACAGTAATGCAAAAAAGACAAAGACATTAAACACATCATTACAAAAATGATGAGTATTATAAAAAGGAAATAACAGGTGGGAGACCTTAAAACAGGAGAATCTAACTAGAGATCACAGGCTTCCCCAAAGATGTGATATTGGGGTTTGACCAGCAATTAGGTTAGCCAGGTGAAGACAGCATGGGGTTGTATGCAAGGAGATGACACCAGAAAGTTCGACGTTATAACATTTATATGGGAATTGCTAAAATGTGAAACATTTAAAAAGGAATTTCTCAGATTTCTATAATGAAAATAACAGGAAGGACTGCTGTGCTTAGTGGCTCAGTCATGTCCAACTCTTTGTGACCCCCATGGACTATAATCTGCCATTCTCTTCTGTCCGTGGGAATTCTCTAGTTAAGAATTCTGGAGTGGGTTGCCATGCCCTCCTCCAGAGGATCTTTCCAACCGAGAGATCAAATCCAGGCCTCCCACACTGCAGGCAGATTCTTTACTGTCTGAGCCACTAGGGAAGCTCAACCAACAATACTAGAGTGTGTAACCTATTCCTTCTCCAGGGGATCTTCCTGACCAAGGAATAGAACCGGGGTCTCCCATATTCCAGGCAGATTCTTTACCAGCAGAGTTATCAAGGAAGCCCCAACAGGAAGGACTGAAAAAAAAGCCAAGTATGAGAATTTTTTAAATGGGAAACTATGGGACGCTGGGAGTTGAAAAGCCTTCATTTCATCCTCAAGTAAGTATCACACTGCATGAAAAATTACTTTTTAATAGTCAAGTTCAGAGAACTTTTAAATCTTAAAAAACTTTTAAAGGCATACAAAAACTTCTAGCAGGCTACCAGGATATAACTACTGATCATACAGTCTGACTTTTAAGCAAAGTGTGGGACTCTGAATAAGTATGGAAAGAGGCTATTTTTAATGTTCTCAGAAGAATGCATTTTAAATATCTGCAAAATAACTCACCATGAGTTCTAAGGAAGGAAATTCATAAACGTTACTCTTAACATGATACATGAAGGCTGAGAAAAATATATTTAAGTATGATATGAGAAGGATTTTGAAACATTTTATCATTATCCAAGTTCCATGCTTCAGAATTATTTCATGTTAGGCTGATATGTTCTTCTTCTATTTAACTATGAAAATATACTTAGTTAAAATTTTTAAATAATAATTTGGAGCAGATTCCTAACATTAATGCAGATCCATAGTTCAAGCCCCAAATTAAATGAGGCACAAAAGGCATACAATCTCTAAAAATAATAACTTTAATGAAAGCCTACTGTATCACTTAAAATATTAATATCAGGTCATAGACAGACTCCAAATTGTTATTCCCTGCAATTCTCCAAATGGACCTTAACATCTCTAACTTCTATGCTTTTTCTACCCTCCATCCAACTTATTCCTCAAGAGTTAGTTCAGGTTGTATCCTTCAGTAAGCACTGCTGATTATATATGCAGTCTGAATTAATCCATCTGAGTCCTTCAATGTATACTGCTACCAAAGCACTTGTCACACTGCAAAACAATTCACTACTGTTTGTCCCCTTCATGCAACAAACCACGAACTTACTGAAAGCAGGAAACAGCACATTTATCTCTGTGCCTTCACAGACCGGGACACACAGCACTCAGGAGAAGGTCTGCGACATTAGTGAGTGTGAAACCAGTGAAAAACACTCACACAACAAAATTCAAAGGTTAATTAAAAACTATCTGCAAAATTGTGAAAGTCCTGAAGGCAGTGTTGTACAACACAAAACTGGAAACAGAGAAAGCCCAAATTTAACTGATGAAATTAACTCCAAATTCTAGACATCACTCATGTCAGAACACATCATTTCTACCTACAAGGCATTAGAAAAACTAAAAGAAAAATATTTATCTGTCAATGGTGAAATTACTTAACTAAACTTGCAAGATTTATAAAGTGGGGGCAAATAAGATGCTTAAATTGTGTGTTCACAGTGCTATGAACATTAGAAAATAGACATTCCAAAATATTTCATAGTAGTCTTTCACATAGGGATAAATCATACCCTCTTTTAATGTTTTAGCTTCAAGCAATATGTTCATTATTTCCAATAAAAGAAACTTTAACCTTCTCTAGCATGAACTACTTTCTGTGGCCAGTTACAATATTTACAAAAGTTGGAATGAGATACATAGTGTAAATAATCTAATTAGTTCTTTAAATCTTGATAATAGGAACATCATACTTTCTCAAAAAGCACATATGTTAGCAACATCTCAAAAGCTAAAGACCCCTCTGCAATTAGAATATGCTTTTCATACATTAGAACTTTGATTTGCTGAGTTAAAGATGATGTGCTAAAAAACTGGGAATCAGGAGAAAATGCCAAAGACAGAAGAAACATTATGTTAAAATAATGCAACTACATATTTTAGAATATAAATCAGTTTCTTAGACTTCTGCATTTTCTTTTCTACCTGCACTGGTTGACAATTACATTTCAGAGCACTCCAATACTTGAAGCACACTATACCCCAACTTGTGACAGAAATTTTTAATATTTTAAAAGTCAGAGTTGATAGTAAAATACAAAATTTAACAGAAAAAAAAATTTCCAGAAAGATATATAGTACACAACCTTGATACAACGTAAAATTCAGAAGACAGGAATAGCAAACCTGACCTATATATGCCTAATGCTTAATGTGAAATATGTAATGCAGGAAATATAAGTCAAATAATAAGCAAAAATAGCAACAAATTTATTTGCAGTACTCCTTTTTCAAGTATCCCATAGAAGTACTTTATCATTCTGCTGCTAAATTACAGCACATTTCTAATTCATCTATAACAAAGTATTTACAAATTCCCCACGGATCTAATTAGGAAATATCAAAGATTTATATCTAAGTTTCCTCTCCTAATTGATATCTTATAATCCAGTTCAAGAACACCTTCACTAAGCCCAAGTTATAGAACCTCAGAACTCACTGAAGGACGGAGTCAACTTGTTTTTCTATTGTTGTTTTTTATTGTTTTGAGAGTGTTTTGGTCTTGTGATTTTAATTACTATAAGCATATATTCTATGCTTTTTCATTCATGAAAAATACACAAACGATACAGTGAACTGAATCCTATGAAGATACAGTCTTTCATTTAATCTTCAAACTCCAAAGAAATTCATCCTTATATCTGCATGCCCAGGTTAGTGTGTATTTTTCAGTTTAAAAAACAACAACAGATTCTGATATTCTTTTCTCATATGATATTTAAAATCTAAAAACTATTTAAACTGTTTAAAGAATACAAGTCTTACAGATATATTAAATTACACAACAAATATTGATAATCCAGCATATTTTTAAAACAAATATGACTGCAATATAACTGCCTGGATAACAAGGAATTTCAATTTTCACGCTTGCCCTCAAAATAATATAGGTAAAGCAAAGCAAAAAAAAAATACCAGCAGTTATTCAGAAGCCATCTTTGGGAGCATTCCACCTAGAATTTCAGTTTATTATCTCTCTTGAATATGAGAGAAGCCCTCTCCCAAGTCACTGAAGAAACAAAAAAAATTCAAAAAGTGTAATTCCAGCCAGCATAACGAAAGAATTTATGATTTTAGTGTTACATTTGCAAAGTGAAATATTTCACATTTCTGATTGGTTTCTAGTTCACAAGTTGCTCTGTCTTATTTGTTACCATTATAAAAACAGTTCTGATCAACTTTCTAAATATGGTAACTCAAAAAAAAAAAAAAAAACCCCACCTCAGCTGCAAGTGATTAATGTATTTCTTAACATCACTCTTTAATCCATTACCATTCATAACAAATAAAAGAGATAAATCTTAAAAACAGCTGAAAAATTTTATTAACAATCAGAAATCAGAAAACAAATGCCAACCTGAGATCAATGTGTTTTTCAAAAACTGAACAAATGCCGGGAAAAACTAGTAACCTTAGAGATAGGCCATGTCCGTTATTTTCAAACTGGCATTTCAAGAATATAGTTTTATATGTCAGCTTTATGTTATATTTAAATCATTAGACAAAGCCTTTATTTCTCTGTGGTCTATTTTAAAATGCATATGCATAATTAAAACTTTTACAGTATGCCTGAGGTCCAAATTAGTATTTAAAAGATTATCATATTCAGTCTAAGATCCTTATGTAGGTAGAGAATGGTCATCTACTTAATTATTCCTAACAATTCTTGTCACTGTCACACAAAAAACAAACAGTTAACAAATTCAAACTATGAACTGTAAGCTTGGTGAATGTCACAAATTGTACTCCATAGCTAAATCTCCTCAAATACATAGTAACAAACAGTTACAAGGGCTACAGCATGGAAAGGTGAGGGTAGAGATTAGCAACTAATAAACTGAGGTCTTTAAGACAATCTTTCAGGGTTGATGCTGTAAAAAATACTTGGTGACACAAGTATACTCTAAGATTCTGAAAACCTAACAAATAGTTTTAGATACAACTATCCATTACTCCTGAGTACCGAGTAACGAGAAAGTGCTGACATTTACGTAGAAGTGTACAACGCTGCACAGGTGTAAGCTTAGATACAGACTGGTGGTGGTACTTATCATGAGGGAGGCAAATACTATACAGTCCACATCTGCAACACAATTTTGCCTCAGCATCCCTAGAGACTTAGAAAACATTTTTTGGGTAGATTGCAAAATATTGCTTCCTCTTTTATTCTCATCACCCCCATTATAGATACAAAGCAACAGACAAGAAAATCAAATCGCTAACTGAAAGGGCTGAAAGCTTAAACACACACAGACACACACACACACAAAAGCATCCTCTTTCCAACTACTGAAACGGTATTCATTTCACCTGTTTGTAGAGCCACACTAACACAATTACACAAACCCTCTGCTGATTTTTGAGGGGGGAAAAAAAGGAAGGCAATTAATGGCTTGGAGTCATTCTTCTACCTAGCAAAAGAGGGGAGGGTGGTGTACAAAACAATGGATACTGAGGGGCTGGGGGAAAATCGTTTTGTCC
>SJYV01010136.1:591616-632478 GCA_006410875.1 Neotragus pygmaeus
CCGCCCCTCCACACACTCTCCCTCCTAACGCCCCGCCCCACCTCTCGAGTGCAGGCCCGTCAATCGCCGGGGAAGAGAAACAGGCGGGGCCAGGGCCGCCAACGCTGCCCAATCAGACAGACGCACTGTCGCCAGCGACGCTACCCAATCAGAGTGAGGTATTGGCGTCAGCTTCCCTCTCTGCGCCCTTTTTCTTTCCTCTGCTCGATGAAGCCCTCTCTCCCGCCCACTGGGCGCCGCTGACTAGCTGGGCCACACAGAGAGGCTCCAGCAGGGTAGAGTGACAACTCTCAAGCGGAAGTTACTGTTGACGCTAAGGCAGCCATAACGGATAATGGCAACGGGAGTTTCCTGGCCTCCCGTCTCCTGTGTGACGTAGTTTTCCCTTCGCCCAGACTCACAGTTGCCCTGGGCAACAGTTGAGCCGTCAGCGAAGAGAAGCATCTGTAAGTAGGCCCAAAAAAGGACCAAAGGTGACCAGACATCCCATGTAGAACAAGTTAATTCCTATTCCGGACTACCTTCCCGGTTGCGGGATTAGAGAGAGCAGGTTTCCCGGCCCTTATTTTGCTGGGACGTCTGGTCACTTACCTAGGTGGACAGGAATTTAGAGCTCCGAAAATCCCTGTCTTGCCCGGAAGTTGCATTTGACACTTCTGAATGGGGTCATGGCAGAAGGATGGGGATAGCTTGCGCCCCCCTTGCCCCAGGGAATACCCATTCTGACAGGAGTCGAGAAGTGAGGTGAGTGTCCCTTGGTTCCGACCCGTGGGTCAGATCCGAGCGGGCCCCAGGGCCCGGGGAGACCAGGGTCCGGGAGGAGAGCAAGGCTCGGAGCCGCTTCCGCTGGAAGAAGGTTTTCTTTCCGGGCTGGCCAGGCGGCGGCCCGCCCTCCCTCCGCCCCTTTGAGGCTCCCTGTGGGGCGAGGCCGCTGAACCGGCCCCCCTCGCCTAGCTGCAGCAAGTCGAGACGGGAGGGGCCTGGGCGGAGCCCCTAACTCTGGCAAAGTGAAGCTCCTGACCACGCCCCCGCAAATTCTGTTAAGTACTTTCACCCCCTGACCTTTGAGGATGGAGAATTCTGGAACTTGAGGAAATCGTTTTACGTTCCCAGCTACAAAGGAAAAAGATGGTTACCCGCCACCGCGGCAACACCTCTAAGTCTTATTTCCCCACTTCCTGTCTTCAGATTCTGAATTTTCTCCCTTTGTTTTTCTGGTGAGAGTTTGTAAGCACTGACTGCCGTTCTGAAAGAAGGTATACTGTCCTAATCCTGCACGTCTACGGTATATTAAACAATTTAATGTTTGTGAATATTCGTATCGTGTTACTTTTGTATGACTCTTTACCACACGTGTCTCACATTTATCTCATATAGTTGCTTCTGTAGGTTTGAGTCAACACCTGTCAATCATCTTCGTAATACCAGGTTGGATACCTAAAGCTGCGGGGGGAAAAGGAGAAATCAGGACAACTTTCAGGTAAACTGAAAATTGTTTATATCCACGATCGTCAACGACAAGGGTGCACACCTACATTCTTTGCTGAATTTCTTTTTATATTCTTAGTACTCATTCTTCAGCCAAAATGGACTATTCTTGTTTCTAACAAGATTAGCTACTGAAGCACCAACCTTTTGTGATTCTGTATCCATGTCCTAGTAACCTTGGAGATTTGTGTCCAGATTTTCCCCAGCAGGAAGTAATTTCCTCTGAGCTTACCCAGCATTTTTCTGAACCTCTTTTATGACAGCCATTGTTTTATATAACAGCTGCTTGTGTTCTTAGCTTCTCTTCCTTGCGTGCGTGCTAAGTTGCTTCAGTTGTGTCCAACTTTTTGTGACTATGGACTATAGCTGGCCAGGCTCTTGTGTCCAGGCTAAAATACTGGAGTGGATTTCCATGCCCTCCTCCAGGGATCTTCCCAACCTAGGGATCAGACTCAGATCTCCTGCATTGGCGGGCAAGTTCTTGACCACCAGTGCCACCCAGAAAGCCCAGTTTACTCCTAAATAGAATGGTTTGTATCAGATTTATCAGCCTATTATTTTACCCTGCACGATATTATTTTGATAAATACTGAAAGATAGACTATCAGGTGTCTCCTGGATGCCCAGTATGCTTGCCAGCAACTTCAGTTTTAGGGAATTTCGGTTAATCAGAATTTCAGCATAGTTCTGCTACTCAACACGATTTCTTCCCCCAATATTTTATCAAAGAAATATTCATACATTAAAAGTTTAAAGAATGCAACAAACATTCATATACCTATCACTTAGATCCAACAGTTGTTAACACTGTGCCATAATTATTTCATTTCTTCTCGCATACTTTTTGTCATTGAGGCATTTGGGAAAAGGTTGCAGATGCCTGTTGTTAAGTAAACATCTCTAAAATTCCCAACATGTATTTCCTAAGAATTCTAAAGTTCTCCTGAAAAACATTATTATAACAGTTAAGGAAGTTAATAATTCTATAGTCTTTAGAATCCAGTCTGTATGTACATATGTTTTCCCATTTGACCCAAAAATGTCTTCTATACCTTCTCCTCCTTGCAAATAAACAAAACTCAAGATCCAGTCATAGTTTATGTATTTCAGTATTATAACTATTTAGCCTTAATCTAGAACAGTCCCCCCATTTTTTCTTCCCATGTGACACTGTCATTTTGAAAAGTTCAGGCGAGGGGTCTTTTTGACTGTCTCTTTTTCCTTATTTCCCGTATATCACAAGTTGGTCTGGAGGCGTGCTTACATTCAATTTAATGTTTTTTGCAAGACTACTTCAAAGTAAGAAAACTAAAAGTATTTATCCTTTTCCAATCATGATTGCTGCTGCTGCTAAATTGCTTCAGTCGTGTCCGACTCTGTGTGACCCCATAGATGACAGCCCACCAGGCTCCCCCATCCCTGGAATTCTCCAGGAAAGAATACTGGAGTGGGTTGCCATTTCCTTCTCCAATGCATGAAAGTGAAAAGTGAAAATGAAGTCGCTCAGTCGTGTTTGTTCGACTCCTGGTGACCCCATGGAGTGCAGCTTATCAGGTCTGTGGGATTTTCCAGGCAAGAGTACTAGAGTGGGTTGCCATTGCCTTCTCTGCCAGTTATGATTAAATCTTCCCAGATGCAGCTACTCTTACCCATACCATGAGCTGCCCATTAAATCCATGCCAGTTCTCAGCATACCACTTTCTATCCTGTCCTACAAACAACAGTTTAGCATTTAATCCTCCTGTCTATGTAGACCGTATTAGTACCCTGCACTGGCAACATAGACTGTCTCAGTTCAGTTCAATTCAGTCGCTCAGTTGTGTACGACTGTTTGCAACCCCATGGACTGCAGCACACCAGGCTTCCCTGTCCATCACCAACTCCTGGAGCTTGCTCAAACTCATGTCCATCGAGTCAGTGATGCCATCCAATGTAGAGTGTATTAGTACCCTGCACTGGCATCATAGACTGTCTACCTTTTAATAAATTGTTGTTGCTACTTTGCCTTCACTTGGAACTGATGCAATGTCATCTACAGCAGAGTGTACTGATGTCAGCATAGTTTCATGAGTTTCATCTCCTGGCACCCCAAGGACTGTTGATGAAAGGTGTGTGGGCCCTGCAATTCAAATACAGATGAATCTTGATGTTATCAAAGCAGATACTGAGGCAAGTACTGGCCATATGACTGCATTCCAATTTCGGCAGTGTTATTTTTCTCCCTGAAATTCTCCTGCAAGTCTTAATTGGTCCTGGTGTTTCTGTGATAGCTTGTTGGTAACATTCTTCAGAGCCTATTAAAAATTGCAAAATCAAGATTATACTTAGCACTTAGTATACGAAGAACATTCTGTGTTCAGTGGATATACAGATGTCTGTTCATAATCACAAGAGGAAAACTCCCAGGATGGCCAAGCTTTTGTACTCCTCCTATCCTAGACTTAGAGTTGATCATGAAAGATAAGCAGAAGGAAGAAAATTCTCTGAGAGGGCAGACACTCTTAGATTGATACAGAATATTTTTAGTCTTCACATTGGAATTTAAGTAATGCACTCCATCAATCACTTTTTTTGTATTCTAGATTCAAGTAAAGCTAAATAATATACTAATTAAGACTACAGATTTTAGAATCAGACCTGGGTTTCAGGAATAGGGATATTTGTTAGCTGATGACTTTTAACAGTTTACTCACTCTGTTTATCATCTGTTACATAGAAGTGTAAAACCTCAGGATTGTTGAACAGAGTGAGTCAAACACACATAAAATGCATTAGCATATTGTGTAGCACATGGTATATAGTCAGTGTATGGTAGTTATTATTGGTAACTTCTGAAGCAGTCCAATCTGAGTATATTGTTGGCATTAAATATTTATTGAATGAATGAATGAATCTAAGACACTGGTTCTCCAACTTTAATGTGGAGAACTTAAAAATTAGAAATTCTAATTCAGTGAATCTGGGGAAGGCTCCAGAAAAATCTGTATTATTAATAATCATCCAGGGGATTTTGATAAGGTGATCCAAGGGTCAGGCTTTCAGAAACACTGAGTAAAATATCAAACAATTCTTTATTTCCTTTTCTTTGCATACTATTGAAGTAGCTACATATCTCTGATGATAATATAAAAGATACCTTTTTTTAAAAAGGCTTAACCCTTTTTTAAAGTGTTAATAGGTAATGTTTTTAGGACCACTTTTAGTACTGGATTTTGAAAAAGCAAAAATTATTAGTAAAAGGCATTTTGCATGAGTAGGACATGTCATTTTCTACTAACTTAACAAGTGTCTGCTACTGGAGAGTAACAGAACCATCCAACTTCACTCATGAAGAGCAGTTCCTGTTCTTTGGCCTAGGTACATTCCAGAAGGTAGACTCTGCACATATTATTCACATGAGTCGGGGTTAATTAGCCAAACTGAACATGTTGCAACATTTTTCTACTAGCAGATGCCAGATAGCAAAACAGAGTAGAATCTGCTGTAGTTTCCAACTACATGACATATGTTATTTGGCATCTCCCCTTGAACATTATCAGTCCAAATTAAGCACTCTGCCAGCACGTGGTCAATCACTTGAGTGAGAGAGAGCATTACTACTTTGTATCTGCTGGAAGACACCTTATTTGGGGGCTCCCTCTCACCTTTTTCTCATGCTCGTTTACATTCAGAAGTCTAATGTGTGTTTGAAAATTTATCTATGACCACACAAGTCTTGCATCAGACAAAAGACAAATTTTTTCATTTTTGTTCCTACCATTCCTCCCACCCCCATCAACAACCTGCAGTAAGCATTCAGACACTGAGCTCTTCCTGTGTGCTAGGGCTGGTTAATGGCTTTATATGAATTATGTCATTTAATAAGGCATCTAAAGTCGGTGCTATTATAAACTTTATTTTTAGAGATAAAACTGAAGTTTAGAAAATTAAATAATTTGTTTAAATGACTAATTTGACTCCAGACCCTTCTCTCAACTTCTACACTGTCCTCATCTCTTTTTACCACCACCCTACCACTATTTACCATCCTTCCATATCCTTGTTAGGTCTTTATATCCACTCCCATAGCTTATACTACTGTGCAGCCTCCTGTCTAGGCCTCCAGTCTTTTTTACCTTCCACACTCATTGGGTCAGAACCTAATTCATAGTCTTTGCCCTTCCCTCCTAGCTTGTCCCTCGTATCTATGCTCAACTTGAGTTGATACCTGCACCATCTACTCAGGCATGTTAGCTTAAAATCTCAGCCATCCTTGATCATTTTCTTATCCCCCAAAGTGATATTGGGGAATGGTGGAGGAGATTTGAATCTCAACTTCTTTTTTTTTTTGAATTAATTTAGTTCTTTCTAATGTAAATTTATTTTAATTGGAAGCTAATTACTTTACAATATTGCATTGGTTTTGCCATATATCAACATGAATCTGCCACAAGTGTACACGTGTTCCCCACCCCTTCCCACCTCCCTCCCCGAATCTCAACTTCTTGTATCTTTGAATACCTTAAGCATCTTCTCATACTGTTCAGTATTGCTGATTTTGTCCATATCCTCATCATCCTACCTAAACAATTAATAGCTTCCTTACTAATTGCCTTGCCTCTAGTGTCTCTTCTGTTTTTACTTTTTTCTAGAATATGTGTCTCTAAAAAAAAAAAATCATATGTCATATTTCTACTCAAAGCCATCCAGTTAGCTCCCTCCTGTTTATAAAGTTCAGACTCCAAGGCATGCCATTCAAGGCTGAACATGAGCTGGCCTCCACCTGGTTGATCCTACCATGATATATGCACTGTATATGCATTGTAATCTAGCCATTCCTCCAAGTTTTTTTTTCAAATGCTTTTTCTTTGAGCACATTGTTCACTTTATCTGGAACACCCTCCCTTTGCTACACAGCCACTTCTTTGGATATTAAATCCCCATTCATCCTGGAACTAGTTCCAATGTCATGTGTAATAATTATTCCTCAGAGATCACCACTTTCACCTGTCCAGAGACAAGGTATTCATGGTTTTGGTTTCTTAAGGCACAATAGATATATTTTTATTAAAGTATGTTGCATTGAATTGTACTTGTTTATTTACATGTCTCTTTCCCCATCTCACCTCCCCCAGATTCCTCAAGAAGAAGAACAGGTTCTTATCTACTATATATAGATAAGTTTAGCTGTGATTGGTACATTATAGACAATTAGTATGTTGTTGAAAGAAAAAAATCTGGATAGGCTGGGTACATAGGATTGAAAACTTGTTAATTTTACATTTATTTTCCACTCTCAAGGAATAATTTGTCACCAAATAGAGCATACTTTCCTACTCCAATCTTTTTAAAAATTTATTTTATTGAAGTATAGTTGATTTACAGTGTTGTGTTAATTTCTGCTGTACAGCAAAGTGACTCACTTATATATGTATATACATTCTTTTCCATACTCTTTTCTATTTTGGTTTATCACAGGACACTGAATATAGTTCCCTGTGCTACACAGTAGGGCCTTGTTGTTTATCCATTCTTTATATAATAGTTTGCGTCTGGTAACCCCAAACTCCCAGTCGGTCCTTCCCCCATCCCACTTCCCCCTTGGCAAGCACAAGTATGTTCTCTGTGTGTGCGTCTGTTTGTTTCATAAATAAGTTCATTTGTGTCGTAATTTAAATTGCACATATAAGTGACATCATATGATGCTTGTCTTTCTCTTTCTGACTTCACTTCATGTTGCTGCAGATGACATCATTTCATTCTTTCTTACGATGGAGTAGTAGTCTATTATGTATATATACCACGACTTCTTTATCCATTCATCTGCTGATGGACATTTAGATTGTTTCCATGTCTTGGCTATTGTGAATAGTGCTGCTATGGACAATAGGGGTAAATATGCTGAAATTTTTGTCCTTTGCAACTTAATCATAAGTTTAAACTTACGATAACAGTCTATATGTCTATCTGGAAATGTGTAAAAGAGTACCTAACTTTTCTGCCTAGCTTTTCAAAATCTCTTTGGTGGTTATGCAAGGATAAAATTTGAGGACCACTAATATACATTCTTAAGTTTCAGAAGGACACTCTAGCGCTCTTGTCCAGTCCTACTAACATGATTTAGTTTGGTTGTCATAGTAAATCTAGGTTGGTCCTGAGACTAAATCACCCTAGAGATTTTTAACTTGTCTAAGTTCTATGACTAATTTATGATATCAATATGTGTATGATTGACTTAACTAATCCTGTCTAGACCTACTGCTGCTACTGCTACTGCTAAGTCGCTTCAGTTGTATCCGACTCTGTGTGACCTCATAGACAGCAGCCCATCAGGCTCCCCCATCCCTGGGATTCTGCAGGCAATAACTCTGGAGTAGGTTGCCATTTCCTTCTCCAGTGCGTGAAAGTGAAGTTGCTCAGCCGTGTCCAACTCCTGGCGACCCCGTGGACTGCAGCCCACCAGGTTCCTCCGTCCATGGGATTTTCCAGGCAAGAGTACTGGAGTGGGGTGCCATTGCCTAGACCTAAGTGCCTTTCGATTTTCACTCAACTTAGTAAAACAACTTAGTAAAAATTTTTATGACAAAGATTTGGTTTCCCTCTGAGTTCTTCTGCGTTAATTTTAGACATCTAGCTCAAATGGCTACAGCAGGTTTGCTTCTTTTATCATGATTTGAAATGCATTATCCATCAAAATCATTATTTGTGGGGAAAATTACAAAGTGAAGAAACTGGAGGAAAAGGAAGCAACAGATTCTTTTCTAATTACCCGGCCCAAAAACTTCAAAAATTGAATGACACTGTATTGTCTCAGCATTAAAAGTTTGCGTTCTGTTAGTGTAGGAATTTTAACTTTTGCAGTTTAATGTTTTGTCTAAAAATTATGCCTTGACAGTCTATATCATTTTAAAATCTGTCAGAGTACTCCATTGTATGGTTTTTCCATAATTTATTTGACCTATGACATATGCCTGAACACAGGGTCCTAATGTACATTCTTACTCTTTTATGCAAAGAAATAGAGGAAAACAATAGAATGGGAAAGTCTAGAGATCTCTTCAAGAAAATTAAGAGATACCAAGGGAACATTTCATGCAAAGTTGGGCACAATAAAGGACAGAAATGGTATGGACCTAACAGAAGCAGAAGATGTTAAGAAGAGGTGGTAGGAATACACAGAAGAACTATACAAAAAAGGTCTTCATGACCCAGATTATCACAGTGGTGTGATCACTCACCTAGAGCCAGACATCCTGGAATGCGAAGTCAAGTGGGTTTTAGGGAACATCACTAGAAACAAAGCTAGTGGAGGTGATGGAATTCCAGCTCAGCTGTTCCAAGTCCTAAAAGGTGATGCTGTAAAAGTGTTGCACTCAATATGCCAGCAAATTTGGAAAACTCAGCAGTGACCACAGGACTGGAAAGGTCAGTTTTCATTCCAGTCCCAAAGAAAGGCAATGCCAAAGAATGCTCAAACTACTGCACAATTGCACTCATCTCACATGCTAGCAAAGTAATGCTCAAAATTCTCCAAGCTAGGCTTCAGCAGTACATGAACTGTGAACTTCCAGATGTTCAAGCTGGATTTAGAAAAGGCA
This sequence comes from Neotragus pygmaeus, assembly GCA_006410875.1. NCBI lineage: Eukaryota > Metazoa > Chordata > Mammalia > Artiodactyla > Bovidae > Neotragus > Neotragus pygmaeus. Next base: position 600,682 of record SJYV01010136.1, read on the forward strand.
GAGGAACCAGAGATCAAATTGCCAACATCCGCTGGATCATCAAAAGAGCAATAGAGTTCCAGAAAAACATCTACTTCTGGTTTATTGACTATGCCAAAGCCTTTGACTATGTGAATCAAAACAAACTGTGGAGAATTCTTCAAGAGATGGGAATACCAGACCACCTGACCTGCCTCCTGAGAAATCTATACGGAGGTCAAGAAGCAACAGTTAGAACTGGACATGGAACAACAGACTGGTTCTAAATCAGGAAAGGAGTATGTCAAGGCTATATATTGTCACCCTGCTTATTTAACTTATATGCAGAGTACATCATGAGAAATGCTGGACTAGATGAAGCACAAGCTGGAATCATTGCCAGGAGAAATATCAATAATCTCAGATATGCAGATAACAGCACACTTATGGCAGAAACCAAAGAACTATAGAACCTCTTAATGAAAGTGAAAGGGGAGAGTGAAAGAGTTGGCTTAAAGCTCAACATTCAGAAAACGAAGATCATGGCATCTGGTCCCATCACTTCATGGCAAATAGATGGGGAAACAATGGAAACAGTGACAGACTTTAATTTGGGGGCTCCAAAATCACTGCAGATGGTGACNAGATGTGAGAGTTGGACTATAAAGAAAGCTGAGTGCCAAAGAATTGATGCTTTTGAACTGTGGTGTTGGAGAAGACTCTTGAGAGTCCTCGGACAGCAAGGAGATCTAACCAGTCCATCCTAAAGGAAATCAGTGCTGAATATTCATTGGAAGGACTGATGCTGAAGCTGCAATTCCAGTCCTTTGGCCATCTGATGTGAAGAACTGACTCATTTGAAAAGACCCTGATGCTGGGAAAGATTGAAGGCAGGAGGAGAAGGGGACAACAGAGGATGAGATGGTTGGATGGCATCACCAACTCAATGGACATAAGTTTGAGCAAGCTCTGGGAGTTTGTAATGGACAGGGAAACCTGGCTTGCTGTAGTTCACAGGGTCACAAAGAGTCAGACATGACTGAGCGGCTAAACTGAATTGAACGCTTTTATCTTTACACACTCATGCTTTGTCTTTAGGGATCACTACTAGTAGAATATTTGGGTCAAAGAAAATATACATATTTGGTTTTCGTAGATACTACAAAATATTTAAGGATACTACAAATTATCCCTCTAAAAATGCTGTACTGACAAACCTGCTCACCAACAGGGAGTGCCCATTCCCCTATATGTTCCCTAACTGTGGATACTTTCAGGCATTTTTATTTTTTTGCAATCTCAAAAAACATAACACACACACCCTAAAATGAGACCACAATGATTTTCACTTTATGAGGCTATAATGATTTTCCTGTTTAAAGTATAACCACCACAACCCCCAGCACTCCTAAATCCCCTTAAACTATTTTAGTTTCTGTAACACTACCTTCTAATAGCATTGTTATTTTTCTCCCTATACACTAGACCATAAGCTCCAAAACAGCAAAACAGCAAACATTTTTTTTCTCTTTTATTCACTGATAAGTGGTTCCTGGCACATGGTGGACACTCACATATTTATTGAGTTGAATGACGTGACACTTGTATAATATATATGAATTTCATCCATAGCTGGTATGTTTCCTTCTTGGACCTATCTGTCCCTGGTATTACACACATCTTACCTTACTAATTAGAAATTACCCTTTGGGGTATCCACGCTCCATAGGGTCCATTACACCAGGCAGAACACTCACGTTTGGCTATTAGCAGGCCACCTGGAGAAGGATGAAAATGCTCCTTCCTCCTCTGGGCTCCCTGGGCAGTTGATTATCATGACACTGTAGGCTTGGCAGTGCCAGCCAACCAACCAATACCTTGCTTATTTTAGCCTTTCCCTTCCTGTTTCTCTCCTGCCAATGCCTAGGGGAAACTCGGAACAAGAATTAGCCCCAGCAAAGTAGACACTCCACCCAGGCAAGTGACGGCACTGATCTTCCCCACACCAGGTCCAACCCACTCCCTAACTGGCCTTTGGCTCCACACCCTTTCCAGTTACAATGGCAGCTTAATCAGAGAACTAAGGTTTTGTAGAGCACCAAGCTTCATTGTTTTCTTCAAGCTAGATTTTGGATGTGAGAGGTATAGAGAAGAGAAAGCAAAAGATAGTGATTCAATTATGAGTAACTAGAGTTGCTATTCTAAAACAGCTAAGAGTTAAGTATTTGTTCATCCACCATTTTAGGATTTTGATGATTTAAAAAATTGGTGATATAAAAACTCTTAGATGGTATGCACTTCCTTCACATTTGTCAACGTTTATAATGTCTGTCCTCCCTTTCAGTAGTATATTGTGTCAGATTTGCACCAAATAAAGGCTTAAGGAATATTTTCATTGTGCTATCTTTGAGAGGTAAAGTGTTTCTTATATTCACGCTAATCAGAGATCTGCAATGTTTTTGCCCTACCTGGAAAAAGAAATGATCACTAGTTACCACTGGCAGGCCTAAGTAACAGGAAGGAAAGAATATGTCAGAAGGAGAAGCAGCTGTGCATTGAGTAAATTGCATTTATCTCAGATTCTAGGTAGTGTGATGCGTTCCTTTATTCCTGGTCCATTCCCTACTTCATCTTCCTTCCCAGACAGAGCAGAATAGGGGTAAGTTTTGATGGCACTTTTGGAAAGCAGATAGAGCTTTCTCAGGAACTTTAGATCTTTCAGAATAGGAATTTGAACAAGAAGGGGGAAAGGCTTGGTGGATGGAGAGTAGGAAGCTTTTATTAGGAATGTCAAAATAGTGAAGCAGCAGCTTCACTTTATTATAACTAATTTGCAGTGGGTGGTAAAGGCAGGCACCAAGCCAGCATCATCACATTATAGATAATAAATCTTTCTTCTGTAGTGGTGTTGTGAAAGATATACAGTAAGTTGCATCAGTGTGGCAAAATATCACAAAATGGGTGGGACTGTCTAGAGAAGCTTCTGTATTTGGAAGGAGATCATGCTAAAAATTACAGTCCAGAATACCTTGAACATACTAATACATAGCATGGCATAAACTGGGATGTAACATTGGAAACGTCACTAGCCAGAGATGACATATACACTGGGATCTGCATAAGAAAATACTCACGTGAGGGTATTCACTGGCACTTCAGCATATAGTATTAATACATGTATATTAGAGGAAAATAGTAAACTGAAAGCACACCTCACTTCTGGTATTCAGAAGCCAGTTTCACGTGTTTGTGTTGCTTCCTTACAAATTGCAGTTGTGTGGCCAGTAACTGATCCTTAAGTTGCTTTCTGTCATTAAAGCAAAGGAATTAAAGCAGAAATTGGTTGTTAGCTATTGAAAGAAGTGTGAATGTTAGGCAGTATTTGCATAGTACTGCCTCCTTTCCCTAACAGCCTGGCATAGGCACCTCCCAAACGGTCTTGTAACATCATCTACCACTCAGGAGATGCTATCAGTGCACATAAATCCTTTTGTTTTCCCTCGGCTGCACAGATACCTACTAGATAATTATCTTTGCCTGAAAAATTTAAGCCCTACCAATTTTCACTAAAGGGAAAAATTTGGAACATGCATACCACCACCACTGATGAATCAAAGTTGATGAGGTCTGCATGCTTACGTGAACTATCTCAACCTTGTTTCAGTGGAAAGACTCACAGGTAATTAAAAGAAAAATTATGCAAGGATAGGATAGTTCATTTTCTATACACATTGTGACTTCTTAAACTACAATGGAAATATCTCAAGTAATATGCTTTTAGAATTCATTCTTGAATAATATTTGTTTTCTCATTGAAGGACGACGAGACTGTATCCAACACTTCAGATATGGCAGAAACGAAGTCGATGTTCCGGGAAGTTCTTCCAAAACAAGGTATCTAAATCACATACTTTGGTCGTAGAATATTGTTTGCTGCTTCAGTCGTTCAGTTGTGTCTGAGTCTCTTGCTACCCCATGGACTGTAGCCTGCCAAGCTTCTCTGTCCGCGGGATTTTCCAAGCAAGGATACTAGAGTGGGTTGCCATTTCCTTCTCCAATATTCTACATGTAACAGTGTCATATAGCAGACGCAATAGCTAGACATCCTGTAGCCATTTTGTGTTATATACCACAGATACTCGGCACTTTTGCTATGCTTTTGTCACGAGTAGTTTGTAAAGGAGTAATCCATTGCTTTTTTGCCCCCAGTAAAAGGATGTAAGATGATGGTTTGTTTCTTAAATGTAGAAATCCTATTATTCTCAAGATTGGCAATAACAATAAGAAATTTAGTGACAAAAGTAGCACCATAATTTACCATAATACTAAGGTCTGAAAGTGAGGGAAAAGAAACCTGTATCAAACAATGTAACAAAAGCTGAAGGTTTAAGGTAAATATTCAGTAATTTGAATATTCATGTTAATACCATACCTGACTGCTACTGCTGCTAAAACACTTCAGTCGTGTCCGACTCTGTGCGACCCCATAGACGGCAGCCCACCAGGCTCCCCCGTCCCTGGGATTCTCCAAGCAAGAGACCATACCTTACTAGGTACTTGATTTTCCATTTCTTTAATTGAAGTATATAGTTGGTTTACAACTATACAAGTGTATAGTAAGTTTTATATACAAGTTATACATACATAATTGCCTTTTTTTCAGATTCTTTTCTCTTATAGGTTATTACAAAATACTTAGTATAGTTCCAGGTGGTATATAGTAGGTTCCTGTAGGTCCTTTTTGTTTATATGTTGTAAGTNGAGAGCTCGTGCCAATGACTGTCCCCTAGTGTCTCCACTACTAGTGTCCGTGTCCTCACGTGAGCCAATCACCCCACGTCTCCCCAGCAGACCCTCTTAAGACCAACAGGTCTGACCCACGGACCTGTGAAGTAACTGCACTTTTGCCCTGGATCCCAGTGCACGCACTCCCGTGTTTTGTGTGTCCTCCAGGAATGGAGCTGCTGTTTCCCCCAGTCCTGTGGCACTCCTGCACTCAGGCCCACTGGACTACAAAAGCCAAGTGCTCTGGGGGCTCTTCCTCCTGATGCCAGACCCCCAGGCTGGGGAGCCTGATGTGAGACTCAGTCCTATGGGAGAACTTCCACAATATAATTGTTCTCGAGTTTGTGGGTCACCACCTGGCAGGTATGGGATTTGATTATATTGTGAGTGTGCCCTTCCTATCATCTCATTGGGTTTCTTCATGTCTTTGGATGTCAACAGAATATTTTTTGGTAGGTTTGCATCTTTTTTTTGATGGTTGGTCAGCATTCAGTCGTGACTCTGGTGGGTTTCTACCCTGCCATCTTGTCCCCCTAAGTATTTTTATATTTCCTTTTTTTTTTAAATTCAGCATCTGATACAAAAAGTTGTGTCCCATGGCAACTTATAATTTTAGGTTGAAAATTCAAAACCTTTCTCATGAACTTCCTAGTATTAAATGATGCTTTTATATTTTTATATTAAAGATATGTTACAAGGATAACTATAATAAGAGATTTTAAATGATAATGTATTAAATTTTTAAACTGCAAATCCAAACTACCAAACAGCTGTATTTATCTCACTCTGATTTTTATTTCTTTTTAAATTTAGGGCAGTTGTATGTAGAAGATATAACCACGATGGTGCTATGTAAACCCAAACTTTTACCATTAAAATCTCTGACTCTGGAAAAACTGGAGAAAATGCAGCAAGCAGCACAGGATACAATTCGCCAACAGGAAATGACAGAAAAGGAACAGAAAATAACTCACTGAACAATGGCAAGTAACTCACTGAATGATAACTAGCACTTCTACGGAACACCCTACACCTTTCTATTAACAAGAGCTGAAAATAATCTGCATCTATATGCTGAAAACAGTATATATTAATAAAACAGACAGTATCCCTATTAAAAAACCCCAGTTACTAAAATTTGGATTGTGAATTTAAACACTGGTTTGTATTGAATATAAGCAGTTTTAAAACTTTGAACCCAAGTTGTGTTTTATTTTTAACCCAAGTTTTTCAAACTACAAATTACTGTTCACCATTCCTATCAGTTTTCTATATAACATTCTTAGTTACGCACAGTGAATAAATGCAACTTCTACAGTCATCCTGTACATGGTTTTTAAAACTGAACTAAGCTTTTTAATTATACTGACTTTAAGGACTTACCTTGCCACCTTTGTCTTCCAGGTATCAAAACATAATCAAAACCCTAAAAATGGAAATTAGTAAGGACTTGAAAGAGCCCATGAAGTAAAATGAACGTAAAACTGGAAGTTTTATTTCTAAAAGACTATAGCTAGACCTGTAATGGGTATATTCCTAAGAAAACCTCTGTAAATTCTTAATATAATTCTTGGTTGGTTTGCTGCAGTTGGTAATAGACAATTTAAATTAGTATGGACCTTGAGGCCTTGCTGAGTAATTAGGCTCTGCAAAAGAGGTTAGAAATGTGATCTTCCCTTAGATAACTGTTATCAGTAACAGTTATAATAGACTAAATGTAAAACTTTTGAGTCTTTGAAGAATAATTTTTATAAACACAAGCACTACTTGGTAATAGAACTTAATGATGAAAGGTATATATGTTTAGAAATTTCATTAAGTTCTATCAAAAACAAGGAAGTATGCAAGTATTTCCCAAGTATAATATTAATATAATTTATTTACTACTGTACTCATTTTAAAAGTTTGCCAGAAGCAAAGTTTAACTAGGTTCAAATATGCTCTTTTATATGATTTAAAATTTGCTGTGGGAAATAAGTTTTTTAAAGACCTAAAATAAATGCACTCCAAATAAAGAATCAACACTGCTTCACATGTTTTATTTTGTCATACATTCTTCTAGAACTGGGTTCATTTTTCCAGTTTTGTAGAAAAATAGATGTTCCAGCCACCATTTACTTAACGTCTTTAAGACCAAGCAATATGTTCCCTGGAAAGATGAATTAAGTCTCACAACTAGCTCATTTTTAAAAAATTCTTTAAAACAAAGAAATAACTTTTTTTTTTTAACTCCCAAAGCACAGTATTTCAACAGCAGCAGCCAACATGGGGTTTTAGCAGCTTAACTTGACCCCCTAAATAAAGCTTTGTATAAACCAGTGATTTTACTACAAAAACACTGTCCTTGAAAGAAAGGAGTGGCAGTCAGACATCAATGCAAAACTTGGAATGATTAGGTCATAAACATGGCACTTACAAAAGGTAGCTTATGAGAATATCCCACTTAAGAAGTGGTTACTTTTCTGTCCCTCCTTGACACCCTCAAATTTAAAAAAAAAGAGAAAAGAAAGAAAACGAAAAAAACACTTCCTTTAAAAATTTCAGACATGCCTTGTACCCAAAACAAGTGCTTAAAAAAAAAAAAAAAAACCTGTGCTAACAACTCTTACAATTCAGATATACATATTTTTTATAACATCTAAGACTGCAAGAGTTCTTTATTCAGTAGCTCTCTGGTTTAAGACGACCTCCATCTCCTTCACTTACAAAACGTTTTCTACCCCTGTAATGAAAAGAACAAAAACATGTAAACAATATACAAATTTTGACTGTAGTCAATTAAAATAATTAAAAACTGCATCTTTTTTTTTCATTAACTTTTGAATAGTTTGTCATTTAAATTTTTAAAAATCAGCATGCCTAAGTCTTTTGAAAAGACCTTACTGGTTAGATATCCTAGAACATACCAAATGAACTACTTAATCTGAGCACTTTTCAGTTAAACAAAAGCTCAATTATTGAAATAAGTTCACTGTTCAAATGAAGTCATGTAAGGGAAAAAAAAAACATGAAAGTAAAAAAAATAAAAAAAAACAAATATGGCAAACATTTTGCCATTTGGAAATTTAATATAAACACACATCAAAATTATTGCGGGTTTGGTTCCAGACTGCCACAATAAAGTGCATCACATGAGTTTTTTGGTTTCCCACTGCATATAATGTTTACATAATACTGTGGCCTATTAAGTGTGCAGTATCATTATGTCTAAAAACCCAGTGTACATATAATTTAAAAATACTTTATTGAGGAAAAATGCTAACCATCATCCAAACTTTTAACAAGTCTAATCTTTTTGCAAGTTGAGGGTTAGAAATATTCTGAGAACTACCAAACTGTGACACACAGACATAAAGTGAGCAAATGCTGTTTGGGAAAATGGCACCAACAGACTTGTCACTGCAGGGTTATCACAAACCTTCAGTTTGTTTTAAAAAAAAAACAGTACCTGCAAAGCACAATAAAATGAGACATTCCTGTATTTATTTCTACTATGTTATTATTTGAAAGCTAAACACTGAACCAAATAGGAAACACCAACATGACTGGGAACTATTAAAACTAAAGCTATAAAACCTATCAAAATATCTATGTTTTAAAATGGTTTTTAATTTTTTCTCAGATACAGAAAAGCCATACCTGAATGTGGAAAAACAGGGTCAATTTAATTCCTGTATATACCCCATTTTGAACTTTCTGCCATTTCAAATTTAAGATGCCTTCCTCTATAATATGTAACCACACAACTAGCTACATGTAGTAATAACAGCTCAAGAGGAACAGTCACAGCAGCTATAAGCAGTTAGGTGCTCAACAGAGCTTGGGCAGAATTGGTCCTTATTTCTTCTCTGACCCTAGACCAATATGCACAGGCATTCAAGGTCACACACAAATGTGCACTTGGCCCAAATAAACAAAAAAAAAAAGAGGATAAAAAGTTAAAGTTGTATGGAATTCACAGAAAGTTTAGACATCTCTCCAAATGATCCTTGAAAGTAAAGCCCTAATAGAAATTACTAGTTAAGACTTTTGAATAGAGGCTGAAAAACTTAAAAAAAAAAATGAAAGTTTAGTTGCTCAGTTGTGTTCAACTCTGTGCGACCCCATGGACTTGTAGCCCACCAGGCTCTGTCCATGGGATTTTCCAGGCAAGGAATGGGTTGCCATTTTCCTCTCCAGGGGATCTTCCCAACCCAGGGATCGAACCCAGGCCTGCATTGCAGGCAGACACTTTACCATCTGAGCTACCAAAGGACAGTGCCAAAGTGTTGACTCCTTTTCATGTTTAGGGGTATTTATGAAAGGGGTATGTATTGCAGCTATATTTTCCTGAACATAAAGGCTTCATACTCTAATATTAGGAGATCAAGGGTGGAAATGAAGCAGCAAGTAGCAGGAAGCCTTGCCAAAGTGTGACAGTTTATACTGATGTACACCACTTTGCACATTAATATATAAATGATGCCATCACCAAGTAGAAAAATACATTTTCAGACATTTTTATCAAAGCCATTAAAATGTATCTCCATTATCTTGTCCTTCTCAATGGCTTCTGAACTTTGTAAGCAAAGGACAGCCTTAAGTATTTTTTTGACATTTCTCACAATGCACTTACATAAAAGTATGCAAAGTTTGAAATTTCTTCAGAAAAAAATTACAAAAATTTAAAATATAAAGGAGACCCACACAGTAAGTTTTTTCTTTGTTTTAGTCGCTTCATGTCCAACTCTTGCAACCCCATGGACTGTAGCCTCCCAGATTCCTCTGTCCATGGGATATCCCAGGCAAGAATACTGGAGTGGGTAGCCATTCCCTTCTCCAGGGGATGTTCCTGACCAAGGATCCAACCCTCGTCTCCTGCATTGCAGGAGATTCTTTACCACTGAGCCACCTGGGAAGCCCAAACAAAAAGTTTAGCTATTACTAAATGTTTATATTTATTACAATATAAACTTAAGCTTTAACAATAACAAACACTCCATCAACTCCTAGAGTGTGATCCTAGTAGCACATATACCTCCAAAGAATCACACACACAAACTTTCTAGAAAAGTAAAATGCAATCAGCCCCAATTCTCTATTCTGTGAAGGATCAAAAGGAACCTACATAAAGAATAGGAATGAGCATAGACCTTTAAAGCCAGAAAAGGTCTGGATCCATCCTTAGCTTCTGTTTAACCTTAGAAAAAGGTACATTACACTGTCATAAGCCTCAATTTTTTCATCTTACTGATAATATCTACTCTGAAATAATATTTAAACTACTCAGAACACAGTCTAAGACACACGTTTTGTTCCACAAAATTAGCTTCTTTCCAGTGAACTGGGGCTTCATGAGATAGTCCTGTACAGATTTACAAGAGAACAAAATAAGCTTCATGCTTGCTTCTCCATAGATTCAGATGATTTTCCACTCATGAGTAACTAAAGGGAAGATACTATTATTTTTCAGACAGAATGACAGAAAATTAGCTTAACCTTCTTAAGCACCTCAGTCAGTATTTGATGTTGAGAAAGTAAATAAAGTACCTTGAAGGACAAAGATCTCTGAGTTGTTTGGAAATTATTCCAGCCTGAAAACAATCTTCTACAAATCGCTCAAGCACAGAGTATGAATGTGGGACATCCAGATTAATGTCCGGAATTTCATTGTAAATTCTCTCATAACCCTAGAACAATGAAGTTATATACAGAACTGTTAGCCCATATAAAATACATAATGCATATAACCCATCACTGTTATCAAGCTATATTTAACTCCAAGTGTTCATAGTAATTAGACTGAAGTCAGTTCTGAACCTTGAAAAGTACAGAGTTAAGTACATTTGTTACAGAATATTTAAAACTGTTCTCTCAAAAAGAGTTTCCAGCAGACAATGGACGTTGGATACATTTCTCCATCTACTGTAATACATTTACTACATTAAAAAAAAAAAGGCAAATAAGAACCTTACCAACATTTTAATAACAATGCATACAATAAACTAGGAATAAATCAAGTACTTTTGTTAAAAGTTTATTTCTTTCTGCTGCTGCTGCTAACTCGCTTCAGTCACGTCCAACTCTTGTGCAACCCCATAGACAGCAGCCCACCAGGCTCTCCCATCCCTGGGATTCTCCAGGCAAGAACACTGCAATGGGTTGCCATTTCCTTCTCCAATGCATGAAAGTGAAAAGTGAAAGTGAAAGTGAAGTCGTGTCCGACTCTTAGCTATAACCAAATTATCATATCTTAGAACTGTTAAGGAAGAACATACACACATGCACACACATTTTTAAAATTTAGATTTAAAAAAAGCTGACATATTTCCTACTTCCCAGGAAATGGCTGTAAGAGGTTCAAACATAAACAGTACCATTAAAAAATATAGAAAAAGGCGTAACATTACTAAATAAACCAGAAAGTTTCATTGATACTTCAGGCTGTATTCAAGCATACAAAATTTAAGATATCAGCCTAAACATGGTTCAAAATGTTATACTTACTCTTTTCATTTGGTCTAGAGTAATGGTGGAAGATTTCCAAAGAGATTTTAATAAATCCAAAATCATCTTAAATGTACTTTCTCCAGTTGACTCTAAAACCATTACAATGGCCTAAAAATTGAATAAATGATTGAATTATTGCTCATTTTCATAAAAGAAACTGCTCCTAAAATCTATCAGATCTCTTTTCTCTAATATGTAACCATAATCATTAAAAATTATAGAACTCTCCCTTAATACTGTAATTTTTTTTAATGTGTATTATTAAAGAAGCATTAAGTCTCCCTGGTGCAAAAAGGAACACAATAATTCTCTTTAGAATGCCAAAGTAATCTTACTTCATATACAAGCTCATGGTGAAAATGAGGTACTTCCAGTTCCTTAAGGCAATGTTCAGCTTCAGACATGTCTCCAGAGAGTAAATACTCTTTCAGCAGCATATCAATCTATCAGATTTAAGAATTGAGATGTGTTATTTCTTGATTTTTGAAAAATTCTACTTTGCCTGAGGATTTATTTACATTTACCCTCATCTCAATATATTACATAGTAAATAAGTCAGTCACAAACAGTTGTCTAGTAGTCTTAACATAACAATTTTTTCACAACTGAAAAGCAAATCATAAAGGGAATAATGCAGTGTTCTGGTGTGCTTTGATAATTACTGAGATTGACGAGTAGACGTGTATGGCCTGCGCTGTGATCATGCTTCAATGCTCCCTGTAAAAATAGTCATTTTAAATACCACTAGAGGGCACTAACTGAAGTCTCAAAATGACTTTTTAAAATGCACAAATTTATTTCCACCAGGATGACCTTAATACTGCAGTGGGAGCCAAAAAATGAGAGATAATAGGGCTTTACTAGACAGAGCAAAGATGCTCTAAATACTGTTCTCTTTCCTCTAAAACTGAAGTTTTGATTTAAAACATTCGTTAGCAATTCTGCTTCCAGTTACAGCTAAGGAGGTCAAGTCCTGATTCTGTTTCAAAGTCACACAAGAATATCTATGGCTCCAGAAAAAAAGAAAGGGGATAAAGTTTTTCAGCACAAGAACTTCAACTAGGAATGTTCTCCCCTATACACTGCCTGTTAAAATCATCTGCACCTAGCAGACACTCAAATGATATCTTCTACTTCCAAATTCTACAACATATTTCCGTAAAAAATAAAATCTGATCAACAGAATACAGATTGATGAATAATTTCCTATTATGCTCTAGGAAAATAAAAATTTAAAGCATGGAACTTTTAATTTTGTTATATAAAGTATTTAAATGTTTCCCATTTGGTTCCATGCATTTTTGAGAATGATAAATACACACATATATATTTCTAAAAGTCCTCTCTGTCCAACTCATCCTTCCATATAAAATAAATGAATATCCAAATACTGTCAACCTCAAATTAATATATTGGTAGTTTTATTTCAGTTTTTATGTTGACTAATTTTTGTTGAGATAATTCACATACTATTAGTTTGGCAGTTTCTCAAAATATTAACTTTGACAAGCATATCATCTGAGCAATGTTGTCTTTCAGTCCATAAACATGGGATATTTTTCTACTTATTTAAACCTTATTTCTTTCAATAGTGTTTTATCATTTTTAGTGCAGAAGGCTTACACTTCTTTTGTTAAATTTATTCCTTTTATTTAATTTTTATGCTATTATAAATGTAATTGTTTAATTTCATTTCAAATCATTCATTCATTGCTAGCATACAGATGATCTACAATTAAATTCTGTATGCAGATCTTATATCCTGCAACCACGGTGAATTCTTTTATAACAGTTTGGTATTTTTGTTTTTTTGAGGATTCACCTGAATTTTCTGTATACAGATTATGTCATCTGGGAATATAGAAAGTTTTACTTCTGTCACATGAAGACTATAATCAAAAATCAGAAGCACATGTACTATATAAATCTTCTAATTTTATTTAAAATCCTCAAAGAAGAAGAGTAAAACATTTTTGGTTTCTTAATATAGAATATCATCTTGCTGCCAGAAAAAAAATCCATAGCGAGTATCTGGTATTAATGCAAAAATCAATTACTTTTTCTTTTAAAAGTATGCATTTGTTGCCATTCAGTCGCCAGTCATGTCTGACGCTTTGCAACCCCATGGACTGCAGCATGCCAGGCTTCCCTGTCCTTCACCAACTCCCGGAGTTTGCTCAAACTCATGTCCATTGAGTCAGTGATGCCATCCAACTATCTTGTCCTCTCTCGTCCCTTTCTCTTCCTGACTTCAATCTTTCCCAGCATCAGGGTCTTTTTCAATGAGTCAGCTCTTCACATCAGGTGACCAAAGGATTGGAGCTTCAGCATCAGTCCTTCCAATGAATATTCAGGACTGATCTCCTTTAGGATGGACTGGTTGGATCTCCTTGCAGTCCAAGGGACTCTCAAGAGTCTTCTCCAACACCACAGTTCAAAAGCATCGATTCTTCAGCACTCAGCTTTCTTTATGGTCTAACTCTCACAGGTAGTTAACTTCCTTACAAAAATTCTACCACTCTGATCTACTCTAGTCTTCATAATGCATAACAAAATCAGACCATCCAGTTTCAAACTGCAGTTATAAAAATGGACATTTAGTGCATAACTACAAAATAGAAACTCTTACTTCAACAGTTTGAAAGTTTTTAAATACCAAGTAAAGACTTTAGGTATTCCACTAAGGTTCCCAGATAGCTTTCTTCATGAAAGCCACTTTAACTTAACACAATCTTATTTTTAAGTCAGGGAAACAGTAAAAATTTAATAATGATTATATGATCATGGTATAATTTATAGCAAAAGGGCATAAAGCCATATATATAAGGATTATTCAGTTTTTCACTTGCAAGACTGAACTTAATTTTTGTCCATAAAAGCTAGAGGGCATGTTTATTTCCCTAAAGAATACATATAAATTAAAGATAATACCCCATAGTTACCTCTTTAACAAGGTGATTAACAGACTGCTGCCCACCTCCAGAGCCCCAAACACTGTCTTTGCGCTTTCCACCTTTAGACATACTCAGGAGCACAGTAGCCTTGTCCAGAGCAGCTCTACAAAAACAGTTAATTTTGACATATGAACACTCTTGAGATTGACCAAATTATGGACAAAGTCCGGGGAAGAGGCAGGCCTATATGCACTAAAAAAAGCTTTTGCGTTATAACATAAAAGCAACCTAAAGTTAAGAAGTCTCTTAAACTATTTTTCAAAATAAAAAGCTGGAGAAGAAAGGTTGCTTTTGACATTAATATTCTCTCACACACTTATTTCCATTTCCCAGTCAACAGAACTCTGTTATTAGAAAATAATTGATCTACACTGAGAAGGAACATTTCACCTAAAATGAACTTTTGTATATATTCATACTTTCCCACCAAGGCAATCAGAAAATGAAAACCTAAGACATGGCTAAGTCAAAATCTAAGTTCTAGGAAGTTATGAAAAATTATAGAGCATAATTCTCAAATAACACATTTAGCTTATAGTTATGCTAAAGAACAAAAGTGAGAAACATCATTTCCTAAGATTTCCATGGCAAATAAATATAAAATTGAAAATACAGCTCTTCTAATGTCCATCTTATTAGAAGATTAAATAATTACAGAATATTAAAACCTGAAGGGACCTTAAAGAACATTCTAAGTCCCATCCTTTCATTTTATAAATAAGGAAACTGAGGCAGAAAGAAAAGTAGCTACATAAAGATAGGTAATAATTTAGCTAAAACTCTGCATATAATATATATGCAGAAATATATAATGCAGAATTTCTGCATTATAATCCTGTCTTCTTTCTGTTCTATTCTATCAAGAAACTCTCAATTTTAATTACACATAAATGACAAATAGATATCCACAATGTCTGATTAATTCAAGTGTCATTTCAACAGAATCCTGTAGAACTTTCACCTATTTTGAAAGTTCTAAGTAGAAAAATTAATTTACTTACCTAGCCTGTATACAATCTACAGTTCCTTTGTAACTATCAATATAGGTATTACATAATATTCCATCTCCAACAGCTCTAGCAATAAACTGGCCCACCAACTATAATAAGGGAAAAAAAAAAAGAGCCACATAAAAAATCTAAAATCTTTATAGGACACAATTTCTAAATACATAAATGATGAAGACTGGTTGAACGACACAGTCAATACCTAAGACATGCTGGAATATTCAGAAAACATCATTTAGCACGTACTAGTTATGCTTGGCATATACTCCCCACATCTTAACCTTCAATTTAAGTGCCATGAGGCATAAAACATATGTTTTCCTCACTGCTGAATCCCCAACCTTGCACACTGCCTGAAGCATAGCATACATGATCAAAAATATTTGCCAAGTTAATGACTTAACAGTCAAGAGAAACCACTCTTCTGGGGGGAAAAAAAACTTGGACTATGGCCTCTCAAAAACCTGTTTGAGTAAAAGAGTTTATCTGAGGGGGTGAAAGTGTGTAGAAATATTTACCGGAAAGCATGTTCACAGCATTTCTTATAACACTGGAAACAACTGAGTGACTAACAACAATTGTGTGGTTAAACAGTAGATATGTAAGATGGGTACACTATATGGACAAATATGTTTACCTCATTTTTATGAGTGTAAGAAAAACCAAGTTTACAAAGTAGCATACACACCATGATTCCACTTATTAAAACAAAAAAGGTAAAAATGTACAAAAACTATATATTAACATATATCCACAAAAAGTAGAATGGAAGATCTAATACCAAAATGCTAACAGTTAACAGTGGCTATTTTTGCTCACCTTTCTTTCTTTTGGCTTTCCCTTATTTTTCAAAATTTCTACAATGATTATTGGGTACAGTTTATTTTTTTAAGTATTGGTACTGGTATAAAAAAGTTCATGTTTGAATCACAGTTCAGTATTAGCACAGACTACTTACTGTCACAGGAAAGAAAACAGAAACAGCATTTAGGTTAACCTACCTATACTCTATTCCTAAATTAATGTTTAAGTAAAGTGCTCCTACCTTGCTTTAAAACTTT
Source organism: Neotragus pygmaeus (assembly GCA_006410875.1). NCBI lineage: Eukaryota > Metazoa > Chordata > Mammalia > Artiodactyla > Bovidae > Neotragus > Neotragus pygmaeus. The sequence goes on from SJYV01010136.1 coordinate 616,936, forward strand.
GGTCAGGTAAATAGCAACGATTTCACACGTTTTTCAATTTCAAACCAGAAAGTCATATTATAGTGTCAGCATGTATTAAATCTAATAAAAGTAAAAGGCTTTGAGGACAGAATCTAAACAAAAGCACACATAAAGTCATGAATTTTCTAATTATCTCCCTACAAAGCTATAAAAGGGAACAATCTTATTTATGATTATTTTCATAACATTAGTGAAGCAAACTCAATTCTCAATTATAACAATCTACATTTTTAAAAGATCCTAGGTCATGAAACAGCTCAACTACATGTAATAAAGAATATGGAGATAGCAAAAAAAATATGACCAAAAACTACAGAGACCATGGTGGAGAAAGTAGGATATAAAATTATAGTGATGAGAACTACACTGGGGGAGTGGAAAGAGCTAAGGAAAAATACATTAAAATATTAGAGCCCTGTTGTTGTGTGATAGGGAATACGGGCCAGTTTTTCCCTCTTTCGTCGAATAAAATTTCCTAGGAGCAGGTATTAGTTCTATAAATGTAAGCAAAGCAGATGGAGAATGAACAAAAGGAAGAATGAATGCAAAGAAGAATTTTACAAACCTGCGGTGCTCTAGGAGTATCCAGTGCTAATTCAGGTAGGTCTTTCAACAATTTATCAAATGATTTTTCTACATCATTTGTGCTCATTACTGTCCCACAAAGATCAGAAAGAAGTTTAGATGTCATTTCTCTGTGACTGGCTTTTCCCTCCAACGCTAAGGACACTGCCAACACTGGTACTCCACTTTTCATTTCTCCAAGATTCAAATCTCTCAGCATTTCCTACTCAAAAAAAAAAAAAAAGTATGTCATTGCCTATAGTTTAATTTTATTTTGGAAAAAAAATCAAAACTTTATCCATGTATCCTCTTCTCCTTGTTTCGAAATAATCAGAGAAGCAGTCATATTTTGGTGAATAAGTTTTTATTAATTCAAAAAACCAACTCTGAGGGAGACATTATCGTCATATTCACCCTATCCAAAGCACAGAAAAATGTATTTGCTGAAGATTCCCAGAGGAGTGACCAAGTAGGAAGCAGAATATAGGCAGTATGACCAAAGAAGCTACGTTGCAACTCAGTTACATACACTGATGACTAATAACAAGGATACCAGGTACGTTACTCAGAGTAACCAGTTAGTTACTGATACTTACTCTGAGTGACCTAACTGGTGTCCTTGTTAATAGTCTCTCCCCCTCCATCTCATCTTCCTGGGCTGCACTTGAACAACTCATTGACTTTAAACATGATACTCCTTCCTGGAAAACTCCTTCCAGGACTACTCCTTCCTGGAAAACCCGCTTAAACCATCTTAGCCTGGCAAACTCCTAACCATCCTCAGATGGTTCAAGATAATCTATCACCTTCCATCTTATGCTTCCATAACACTCACCTCACAGTACTACTCAGTTAATAAACTGAGTATACCGCTGGTCCCATGCTAGGTAGGTAACAATATTTCAAGTCCCTACCCTCATGGGACTTTGGTAAACTTTTCCTCTGTAACTTTTCCTCTGTAATTATTATTTCTAATAATCTGTGCATTTCCTTCGCTTGACTGAGCTTCAAAAAGGCAGGAATCATTATAAATACCACCACATGGTATCCACTGATCAAATATTTGTTTTATATTCAAATCCTACAAAAATGCAAAGCTATCAAACCTCATATTATGAGACAAACCAAGAAAGCCCAGTCTGAATTAAAAGAATCTAAATTATAAGTCTTCTACAGAGATACGATTTTATTACTTTAAGTCAATAATACTAAACTACTAAACGAGAGCAATAATTTTATTTTACCCTTCGAGATTAACTTTATGAACAATTCATAACAGCAAATGTCCTCATGCAAATTATGCTTCAAAAACACATTTGTTCTCTTGATTTCTGTATGCATTCTTTTCTAAATTTTTATTTACATTTGTGTTCATTTTTGGACAGAGTACAAGGATAAATTTTATTCTAGTCCTAAGCATTGAAATGAATATCAAAGAAAGTGGAACTGAAGTATTTTTAACTGAGATCCCTGAGGAGGTTTTAGAAGGTCCATAAACGCCTTGAAATTGTTAAAATTATATTTTAAATACAATCAATTATGTAAATGTTATAATTACAATTATTAAAATACTATGTTGTTCCATTATTCAGAGAAGGAAATGGCCCATAGTCCTCATCAGATCCCAAATAGGTTAAGAATGGTAAATATAATTTTATTCCATTTCTTAGTTAAAACTTCATTTATGTATTAAAAAATGCTTAGTCTTTTCCAGCGATCCAAAATCATCCTGGATATGATGTTTTGCTTTTAACAGTGTTTGTTCTCCTATATTAAAAAAGTTACACTTGTAACTTTAAACCTACCGCAACTTCATTAGTATCTCCATGCTCAAAGTATTCCTGTATAATTGGTGTCAGAGTCTTTTCAAATGCCATTTCATCCAAAGGCAAAACTACAGTTTCATAAACACAGTTCTCCTGGAAAGGGAAGAGGAAGAGTATTATAAATTAAAAAACAAAATATTCAGATAAACTGAAACTTTTATAATTTTGTACTCCAACTGCTTAGTAATACCTATTTGGAACAAGAAAAAAACATGCTACATGCTTTGATCACTTACATAAAAACAGAAATCTATGTCACTGTTCTTTTATAAAATCTGAATATAATACATCAAAATATAGATCAGAACCACTAACCACAGCAAATATATGACCTGCTCTTGATCCCCCATAGCTTCTGTTTATTTTTTCTCCCAAAAACCAATGGTACTTCAGTGACCAAAAAACTTTATGATGGCTATTATATCCAGTATTTTCATTAAAACGTCATTAAAAAAAAAAAAAACAGTGGGACCCAAAGCCTTTATGATTAGTACTACAAAATAAAAGCCTTCATGAGTGCAGAAAATCGCTAAGAAAAAGCACTATTCAACTGAAATTTCAAAACAAATAAGAAGTCCAGAAATCTTCTAACTCTGTCCTCAGCAAAAAAAGTCCTGTAGTGTTTGCCTACAACATGTTATTGGCTTCATCTAACAACAAATACTTTCAAGTTTATACAATAAAATTAGAATATTTAGCAAACATTTTATAGTACTTGAATCCTACTGGTTTTAAAATATATTTTTTTCATGTTCTCTTAGAAATATTTCCATGTCCAAATATTAAATTCAAAAACCAAGTGAAAATTACATATGCATTACTCAGTTAACTTGGTTTTCTAATCCAAAATTAACCTAATAGTCTGAAAGTACTGAATATACATACGATTTAGATATATATACGAATGGGTGTAACATGTGTACACACATATATACACACTCATATACATATTATATAATCATGCAGATAATCACACATATAAATAAAATTATATGTATATGAATAGTACAAATATAGAATACATTATTTGACCAATACATGAGTATGCTACAAACATGAGGTCAAAAAAGTCTGCAAGTCTTTTAAATACATGTCACAAAAAGTATCACCCTTATACCTGGTCATCATCATAGTTGGGATCTCTCACATCTACCTCCTCCACATCATATACCTGTCCAGGTGTGCCCCAGACACCTTTGCCTCCAGCACCACCTGAAAAAGTTTAGAATTGAGAAAGGAAACAGCATAATGTCCACAGTTCATAAATTTTAACTGAAATCTGAAATAGTTCTAGACGTTCAGGTGTTAAGGAGCAGTTAAAAAACTGTATTTTAATTTTTATGCCTTTTTTTTTTTTTTTGCCAGTTGAGAATTATACGGTTAACTTTTTATTCAGATCACTGCTTTTTCAGTAATGATTAGATATATTTATAACCTAGTTCCAAAAAACCACGCTGAAATAGCTCACAAAGTTAAAACTAAAAAGTCAGATGCTTTAAACAAACAAATAGAAAAATAGCTGTAACGGTAACCTCAAGGCAGCTGATAACAACTGGGCTCTAAATTCCGACATTTCTTGGGAACAACAAAAAGAAATACGCTGATTCAGTTAAGAGATGACATAGAAAACTCAATAACGGAGAAATTATTCAAGAAAGAAGTATGGTGACCACCATCAAATGTTTTAAAGTCAGCCCACCAGAAACAAATACTTTACAACCAGAAATATATTACAAACTGATTTCTATTTAAGCATTAACCGAACTAATCATTTCTATTTTTCTACCAACAAATAGATCAGCAGAAGTTTAACAATTCCAACTTTCAAAGTTGCTTTACTAAATAAATGTATTGAAATGTTTTTATAAGGCTCAATATATTGCAATATTTTAAAAGAACTTTATTACCCATGGGGGAGAGCATTATTTACACACTGAGTATAATTCTTACCACCAGAGCAAAAACAAATCTGGTAGTTAGGTTTCATTCTGATCCAGTCAATGGTTGCAGAGTCATTCAACAACGACTTTTGACAAGGTACAAAAACTTCCTAGGCCATAATTTGATGCTTCCTCCATTTAGATGCAAGTGAAATCTCCAAACTGCATCAAAATTCTACCACAGACAGACAGAGGCTAACAAGGCTCCTCAATTCAACAATCATTTAAGTACCTATCCTTGGAGTCACTACTCCAGGCCCTGGAGATACAGCAGTAAAACAATATTAGTACCCAAAATAAATAGAACTAAAAAGAACTTAGAACCAGATCTACAAAATTATTGAAATTCTGACCATGATATTACCAGTCAAATTGTATTTATCATGTATTCTTAACAAGACATAATTAATTAGATTCATTAGATAATAGGTATGATGAATTTCTGACCCTACCTCTTTCAAGCAGAATTAGAGAAATACATGCACAAGTCATAACTGAAAAACACTGGTGTGTATTTTGCTGGAAATATGAGACAAAGTTCTGCTTAAGAAAGCTAAACCTAAACAAACAAGCAAAAAGGCTCAATTTAAAGAGTGGGGTAATCCTTGAATTATTAAAATACATACAAACCCTAAAGCCTTACATTATCATTGCTTAAATTCCTCTCGTTCTTAGAACAAGAAATTGAATCAGAATAAGAATCAGAAAGCACCTCTTCCTTTTCTTTCTTTGCATAAGATATATACCAACCTTTCTTTGGTAATCCTCGTCCTTTCCCAGATCTGGATCGCCTATCCAGCAACCTTCCCTTTGGACTGGTTGGTGCAGTTACTCCACATCTAAGGCTTTCACTTCCATTATCACTGACGGAATCGCCTCTGCCAGAGTCCCGGGATGAGTTTTTCCGCAGCCGCCTTTTCGCCCTGGCATTAATCCTAGCTTCATTAATGGAAGACGCCGAAATCCAATTTCCATTTATCTCATTCTTTATTTCCTCAGTCCCAGCATTTTCTTCATCACCAGAAAAGAGAGAGTCACTTAAATTATCTGGATCTTAAAAACAAAATGAAGGAAAAAAAGAAATCTAAGTAAGCATTTTAACTATTGCTATACCAGCTATAGTCATTAAGTTAGATTAGGTTGAATCATATGAAATGATCATTTTTATATGTAGCAGTCACATATTGGCAATTTCATAGGCTCAATCTAATAAATGACAATTAACCAACAGTTAGAACCAGACATGGAAAATGGACTGGCTCAAAATTGGAGAAGGAGTACATCAAGGGTGTATATTGTCACTCTACTTATTTAACATCATGCGAAATGCCAGGTATGAGCTGGAATCAAGATTGCCAGGAGAAACATCAATAACCTCAGATATGCAGATGATGCCACCCTTATGGCAAAAAGCAAGAGGAACTAAAGAACTGGCTTAAAACTCAACATTCAAAAAAACTAATTTCATAGCATCCAGTCTCATCACTTCATGGCAAATACATGCGGAAACAATGGAAACAGTGACAGACTTTATTTTCTTGGGCTCCAAAATCACTGTGCACACTGATTACAGCCATAAAATTAAAAGATGCTTGCTCCTTCGAAGAAAAGCTTCTTGACAAACCAAGGCAGTGTATTAAAAAGCAGAGACATTGCTGACAAAAGGTCCGTCTAGTCAAAGCTATGGCTTTTCCAGTGGTCATATATGGATGTGACAGTTGGACCATAAGGAAAGCTGAGCGCCGAAGAACTGATGCTTTTGAACTGTGGTGTTGGAGAGCCCTTGGACTGCAAGCAGGTCAAATCAGTCAATCCTAAAGGAAATCAGTCCTGAATATTCATTGGAAGAACTAGATGCTGAAGCTGAAGCTCCAATACTCTAGCCACCTGACGAGAAGAGCCTACTCACTGGAAAAGACCCTGATGCTGGGAAGACTGAAGGCAGGAGGAGAAGGGGACAACAGAGGACGAGATGGTTAGATGGCATCACCGACTTGATGGACATGAGTTTGAGTAAACTCTGGGAGTTGGTGATGGAAAGGGAAGCCTGGCGTGCTGCAGTCCATGGGGCTGCAAAGAGTTGGACACAACCGATTGACTGAGCTGAACTGAACTGAAACAGGATTATTCTTCACAGTATCATGGAAAGTAAACTAAGGCATTGAATGTTAATGGACAATGTTTACAGAAAGTGTGTTATCTCATGTGTTTATATCATAAAATTTGTATTAATATAAACACAAACATAAAACCTTTGAAACTTTTATGAGCTAAGACAGTCAAGCAGCTGGAAGTAGAAAGAAAAGACTGAAGCTCTTGAGAGAAGGGAGATAAACTTTTACAGAATGCCTATTATCTACTAAGCTCTAGGCTGGGCATTTTGTCATTTACCCACAAGTTTGAGAGCTATTTATTGCATCATTTATACAGACAAGGAAACTAAGGATGAGTATTTAAATAACTTGCCAAACATCTCATGATTAATTACGGACACTTAGAAAATGCTACTAATCCAAAGAGTTTGAAAGCCATTTTGCAAATAAGTGATCATTTGTGATTATTGAGCCAAACTGCTAATTCATCACTGCTTTCAAAGATATTATCTCAAAGTTCTAATTCATTTCTCTAAATCTGACTCACATTTACTTAGCATTCTCTGAATATCTTCTAGCCTATATAAAATTTGCACATTATCCCCTGAAAGACAGCAATGCATTCACAGTTCCCAATGGTCTTCTGTTTAAAATGTCATCGTCTCTGCTTTTTCCAGTTACCAAAGTCCTTTAGGACATACAGCTCAAGTCGTATTTCCTCCATGAAAACTTTTCTAACAATTTTAGGAACAGTAGCACTCACATACTGCTCATTTACCATCTCACGAAATCACTTTATTTCTTTTTATATACCAGTCATGTTTTTCCAAATAAGTCATAAGGCTCAAAAGGGGAACCATGTCTATACTACATATTTTTGTAACTGCAGCACCTAGCAGAGTATCCTTCATGCTCTCTACTCTAATCAATGGGGATCAAATGACATGGAAACAATTGGCTTTACTCTGAAAACTTTTCAAGGCTCAGAAAGCTAGTGAATTAGTTATCCCTGGGCCTGAGTTTTGCTCATTATGGCTAACTTAACTCAGAGCCGAATTCCTTTCCAAAGGTCTTGCTAGGTTACTTCAGTCATGTCCAACTCTTTTGTGACCCTAGGGACTGTAGCCTGCCAGACTCCTCTGTCCATAGGATTCTCCAGGCAAGAATACTGGAGTAGGTTACCACAGGAGATCTTCCCAAGCCAAGGATCGAACCTGTGTCTCTTATGTCTCCTGCACTATCCCCTGTATTGACAGGCAGGTTCTTTACCACTAGTGCCACCTGGAAAGCCCTTCAAATGTCTTCAGTTGCATCCAACTCTTTGCGACCCTATGGGGTGCAGCACACCAGGCCTCCCTGTCCATCACCAACTCCTGAAGCTTGCTCAAATGTCTTAGGAAATTCCCAAGTGTAACTAAGATCTGTCAAATCTATATGCATGGCCTTTCAAATGTTTAAAGTAATATGTAGAAACTAAAGAGTTTTTAAATCAACCTATAAAGAGAACCACAGGTGTGTTAAAATCTTTAAAATTCTTGAAAAAAAGTATAACAGGCACAAATCCTGTGGTAATCACAAAACAAAAACATTAAGAAGCACCAAACTACTTGAGCAGTCTCATAAATAGTCTCCTGCCCTGAATCTTCAAACTGCATGGAGACTGATCTTCTCCCACTAATAACCATTTGAAGGTATTCCTATTGGGTCAAAATCAAATGTAAACTCATTACCTTGTAACGTTAGGTCTTTTTTCATCTTGTCCCAATCACTGGAATAGCTGCTGACCACTCCCACATTCGAATGGTCAGAGCTTAGATTTGATATCATAGTTAGACTTGGCATAATTTGTTTGCAGAGGGATACTGAATATATTATAAAAAATAGAAAGTGTCAAGAGACCAGCTAAAATGTTGCTGTATTCAGCCACGAACTAACTGAAAAGGGCAAGGGTAGTTACTCTGAGATAAATAAAAAGGTTAACACTTTTAAAGACAAAATAAAGGGCTTTCAAACAGCATTAAAAAAATAAACAGTATTTCAAAAGTTTATACTAGGAAAGGAAGCCAGTGCTAGGAGGGTCACTTTGGGACATCATAACTACCAGACCTAAACTACTAAGACTATTAGTAGTAAAAGCAGCAGTAGCCATAGACGTTGTACACTTCTTCTATTATTACCATCAGTATTGTACCTACTACATAGCAAGTCACAAGTACTTTACCTACATGGTCTATAATTCAAACCAAGTTCTACAATGAAGCTGTTTATCCTCATTTTCCAGAAAGATGTTTCACTGAAGAGTTACATACCTAAAAAGGACTGTGGATAAGATTCAAACTCACATTGAATCTTAAGATGACTGTTAACTCTAGAAAATACAAAGCTAAAATGCAGGAAAGTGGTGACAGCTAAAGAAACAGGGAATGAGGGAACACAAAGAAGAAAAAAGAATAAGAGGAAGGAGAAGGAAAGATCAGAGATCAGACAACCTAGACGGTGTTTCACATAAGAACGGATGACCGAAACAAACATTAAACACCTATCTCTAACATATTGCTTTCATTATTCAACAGTTAAGGTGAGCCACCAAACTCAACCAGAAGATAAAGGCCTCTCTTAGGAGTATAACAATGCATTAAAATGTCCCTCAGAGTACTAAAGTATTCAATTTAATCCTATTTCCTACACTTGAGTTTCTTCAACTATTTTAATATCCTTTCAAATATACATTTATGTATCTTGAGCAGTAGATATATCTAGGTATATTTTATATATTAGGTATTATAATTTTAACCCATTTTTACATCAACTGCTCTTTTATATTTTGCTATATACTTACCTAAGTTTTGGGGTTCCATAACCAACAAAAAGAAATGCAAAAAGGCAAAATGGCTGTCTGGGGAGGCCTTACAAATAGCTGTGAACAGAAGAGAAGCAAAAAGCAAAGGAGAAAAGGAAAGATATAAGCATCTGAATGCAGAGTTCCAAAGAATAGCAAGAAGAGATAAGAAAGCCTTCCTGAGCAATCAATGAAAAGAAATAGAGGAAAACAATAGAATGGGAAAGACTAGCGATCTCTTCAAGAAAATTAGAGCTACCAAGGGAACATTTTATGCAAAGATGGGCTCAATAAGGGACAGAAATGGTAGGGACATAGCCAGAAGCAGAAGATATTAAGAAGAGGTGGCAAGAATACACAGAAGAACTGTACAAAAAAGAGCTTCACAACCCAGATAATCATGATGGTGTGATCATTCACCTAGAGCCAGACATTCTGGAATGTGAAGTCAAGTGGGCCTTAGGAAGTATCACTAGGAACAAAGCTAGTGGAGGTGATGAATTCCAGTTGAGCTATTTCAAACCCTAAAAGATGATGCTGTAAAAGTGCTGCACGCAATATGCCAGCAAATTTGGAAAACTCAGCAGTGGCCACAGGACTGGAAAAGGTCAGTTTTCATTCCAATCCCAAAGAAAGGCAATGCCAAAGAATGCTCAAACTACCGCACAATTGCACTCATCTCACACACTAGTAAAGTAATGCTCAAAATTCTCCAAGCCAGGCTTCAGCAATACGTAAACCGTGAACTTCCACATGTTCAAGCTAGTTTTAGAAATGGGGTCACAAAGAGTCAGACACAATTGAATGACTGAACTGAACCACTATTGATCTGACTTTAAGAAACCCAAGTTTAAAAGATAAAAAAAACCTTGCGTACAGAATGTGGTGACTTCAAAGTCATTTTCTACTGTGTACTAAATTCTTCTTTCTGAATTCTCTAACATCTCAATAACCAACCCAACATACATTACACCACAGTACCAGACAATCATACTTTCAATTACTCGTCCACTGAATTATGTTATTATATTTAACAATATAAGTACATTTTCCTTTGTGATACACATAATACATGCTATGGGCATGTGCTATGACACACATGCACAGTATCTCACTTAATCCCAGTAATAAACCTTTAAAGCGGGTTAGTTACAATTCCAGCTTTACATATGAATAAACTGAAGGTCAAAGCATATAACCTACTTCCCCAAAGTAACATAGCTGGTAAAAGTAGAAGCTGGAATTAATACACTAGTCTAACATAGACTGTTACAGGTTAAAAGTGAAGTCACTCAGTCGTATCCAACTCTTGTGACCCTGTGGTCTGTAGCCCACCAGGCTCCTCCATCCATGGGATTCTCCAGGCAAGAATACTGGAGTGGGTTGTCATTTCCTTCTCCAGGGGATCTTCCTGACCCAGGGATTGAACCCAGGTCTTCCACATTGCAGGCAGAGGCTTTAACCTCTGAGCCACCAGGTTACAGGTTAAATTGACTTCAAAAGCCTGTCTAAGGTCCATCCAAATAGTGAAGCATTTAAGAAGTACTGAGCAGAGACACCAAGAACAAGGTTAGAAATAGAACTTGTTACAATTAGAAAATAGTATAAAACTTAAAGCTGTGCTATCTAATAAATAATGCAAGTCAAAGATGTAGTTTTAAATTTCCTAATATCCCTATTAAAAACTAAAAGGGAACAACTGAAATTTAATATATTTCATTTAATGTAATAGATCCATTTTATCATTTCAGCATGTAACCAACAGAAAAAGTTTTACACCTACAATACATCTGAATTCAGATATGTCAGTTTAAGAGCTGAGTAGTCATATGTGGCTACTGGCTATCATACTAGACAGTACAGAGAAGAAATAATTATCCATCTGTGAAATATAGTCTTAAATTTTATCATTACTATTCCCGCCTCAAAGAAGCAGGGACATAAGACCCATTTATAATCCTAAAAAACAAGTATTCATGTAGAAATTGTATATAGCAGCACCAAAATAATCATTAATTATTGTAGTAATTTTTTTCAACAATAATTTTCTAGCACACTTAAAATAGCAAAGAAGCTTCAACTTCAAAGTGTGAATTCAGATCAGTATATAACTGGACAGAACAGTGAATCAAAATCATTGAAAAATGAAGCTATAATATCAAAAAATGAAATATGCTAAACATTCAATTCCATGGAGATTTTTTCAGTATTAATCATAAAGCAAAGAATTACCTAAAATGTACCAACATGAAAAGTTCTTTCTACTGAGAATATTTCATAATCCTAATGAGATCTCTACAAAGATTATCCTGAAACATATATGCACATTTTAAGTGATCTAAAGTTATTTAGATCTAAAGTTATTTTGGACATCTATTCTACAAAATCATTTTTACAATAATGTACTACTGAAGCATCACAGAAAATTGGGGAAAATACAGTTAATTTATAATAAATTATTAGTTAGGAAAGATAGCGATGATACCAATAATAGTTTATATTATAGAAACTACTAAGTAGCACATATGAAAATAGTAATGATCAGGTACACTATTCTTCTCCCATCTACACCATAGACTTTATTATAAATACTGGAGAATAAATGTATGAAATGTGAAAGGACACACAGAAAAATACATATGATGAGTTTCATAAAAATAAGAATCACCAACTTGATTTTTAAAATATGACCTGATTTCTTATAGCATGAGTTAAGATGGTTTTTAAAGTAAAGATGTTTTCATAAAATTTGGAATGGCCTAAAACTTGCTCACAATAGTCAAGATTCAAGATAATAACTTACCTGTAGGGTTTACATTCAGTATCTGCTCATTTTCTACATCCATTGTTCCTTAATTTCACTTGCACTGATTAAATTACCAAATGGAACTCTTCCTTTGGGACGTATTTCTTTAAAAAGAAAAAAAAAGAAAAACTTCAACATCTTCCAAATTCACATAATTAAGGTCCATTTAATTTACTTATTCAGACTGTTTTTTTTTAAGAGTTCACTTTACTTCCCCTAATTAACATTTGGTTTCAATCTTCTTGATAAGTTTACCTGTGTCCAAAAAAATAAAAAGTCCGTATTTCTGGATGTGGCAAAGCACCCTTGTAACTTGGAATTAAAAGATATATTTGCTAAACATGCTTATTTCAAGTTAAAGTAGATACACATTCCAGATTTTTTAAAAATATCAGGCCTCATAATTAATCTGCTACATCTAGATATTGAATAGTTTGTTGCCAATTAACTATAAGAATACTTTAAAATGCAAATAACACAGTTTGGTTTTAAAAAAAAGACAGTATCATCTTATTTTTCCACACTGAAACATATCTGAAAGCAGATAAATCTGCCATTTCATCACTGAGGCACCTATAATTACTGCTACAAAGAAATTTTTTAAATTAGTATTTTCTATGAGAGCATTATTTTTATAATCTGATAAACTCATTCCTTTTAAAAATCTTACCTATTTAAGAAAAGGGTAAGTACAATGACATTAGCACCTCAATATTTTAGATCTTAATTTCAAAATGGTTTAAATATTACTAATGCTGGAAGGTCCTAGTTGATGAAATCAGTTACCTTTTATTTAGACAATTAACTTAGCAATAAAAATCCTTTGAAAAAAGACTATCAAAATACATTCTCATGAAAATTATCACCAGAAGGTGTAACCAAATACAATTTTATAATCTCTCTAGAAATATTTTTTAAATAGTAATTTGGAGTACTTAAGCATCTGTTTAGAAGTAACATAAGTTAGATATGTCATTCAGGTCATTTATAATCATTTCACCAGCAGTGTGCCCTTTTTTAGGTATGTGTGTTAGTCACTCAGTTGTGTCCAACTCTTTACGACCCCATAGATTGGGGCCCACCAGGCTCCTCTGTCCATGGGATTTTCCAGGCAAGGATACCAGAGTGGATTGCCATTTCCTTCTCCAGGGGAGCTTCCTGACCCACGGATCAAACCAGGTCTCCCGCATTGCAGGCAGACTCTTTACCATTTGGGTTACTAGGGAAGTCTACTGACTTTTTAAAGATATAAAATGCACAAATTAAAGAGAATGACTAATAAACTAATTACAAAAAAGCATTTCGTTTTCATGTAACATAACCTACTGTTAGTTGTCATTTTAGAAAAATGATATGCCTCCTGCCACTCAAAGGAAAAAGTGACTTTTACATTTCTTAACATACACCATTTTAACATCTTGTAAGTTGTATAGCCCTTTCCTTCAGAAAAGGGTATTACTTTGTGAAACAAAAATGCATACCTTATGCTAAAATTTTAAGTTTCTTAATATGGCATAATCCTTAGGCTACTGAGATGCTATTGAGATGTTTCAGAAGTTAAGAAAATGGTGAAATCACTCTCGTTCTATTCAGAAGAAACAGAAATATGGATTGTACATAAATATCTTTCAGTATCATAACTCCTACCAACTTCAGATTTAGGGAGAAAAATGAACCTTAGAAATACGTACATAAACATAAATGAACAAAAAGAGTTCGTAAACCTAAACATTAGTATCCTCCATGGCTGAAAATGCCAAATCTATTTCATTTTAGTAGATGAATCACATGTTTTAGAAAGAGAAAATGTCACATGATATGAGTGTGAGATTTTTTAACTGTTTACATTTTAAAAATCTTCAATCTTGATACAAACATAATCTTCAAGAGGACACTTTCCGCAGAACTTAGCTAATAAAGTATAACTGATGTTTAAAAAGCCCCTTATAATTCAAAAATAATTTTACATGCGTTTTTTCATGTACCACTCAGAACAATCTTGAGGTAGGAACTCCACTGTTCACACAACTGAACAGAATCAGAGAAAGTGCTTATTGGAAGAATCAGGATTAGAACCCTGACCTTCTAAATCCAGTTCTGTGTGTACAAGCTCAATACAAGATTTTAATAACCCAAAGGAAGATTCTTCTTTAGAGTTACCAGAGAGAAGCTTATTAGAACACAGACTTCTGCCGTCATATCAAAAATTTAATACTGCTTTTCTAACACTAAAAATAATATCTAAATTATTACACAAAAGACACTCAGTTGGACAAAGAACATTATCAGGTAATGACTATAGTTTATCAAGTTTGTTTTTATTGAATAACTATAACAACAACAACAAAAAGCCCTGTCTGGGTCTTCCGGCAATGATTAACACATTCAAGAACTCAGGGACACTTGATAACAACACAGATGTTTTAGAAGAATTTACAGAAAGATAAAGATAAGTCCCACGTTTTTACTGTCTTCAAAGTAATGAGCTTCCAGTTACTTAACAATCTGCAAGATTTTTGCCACAAACTTAAGAAAAATGTAAAGCAAAAAAAAAAAAAAAAACTAAACTCCACATTCTTCACACAAAACTAGAAAATTTTCAATAAAGCTGTAAGTTAGACAAAATTAAAGGCTGAAATTAAACAGTTTTCATTTATCCATTGTGTTTCACAGAAACATACAAGCAGAAGTATCAATTTCCAAGACATTCCCAAAAAGATCCTCACTTTCCCATCCTACCTCCCCTAAAAAAATCTATTTCCTGAAATATACCTTATAAATCACTTTGACTTTTTTTGAAGTTTAGGCCATATGTTAACTAGAAAAGTACTTGTGTTCACTCCAGGTCTACAATCACTGCTAACTAGCCACTTAAAATCAGCTAAAAGCACTCAACCACAATGATGCAAAAATGAGGGAAAACAGCAAAATGTCATTTATTTTTATACTCTTAGCAACTACTTTTCCTTTCTCATTACAACAGAAAAACCAACCAAAATAAAATTCAAAGACGCCTGCTAAGATATTAAGGAGTTTAATAAACCTATAAAAAGGGGAAGTTAAGAGCATATGGTGGTGGCAGTTTAGTCACTAAGTTGTGTCCAACTCTTGCAATCCCATGAATTGTAGACTTCCAGGCTCCTCTGTCCATAGGATTTCCCAGGCAAGAATACTGGAGTGGGTTGCCATTTCCTTCTCCAAGGGATCTTCTGGAGCTAGGAATCGAACCAGCATCTCCTGCATTGGCAGGCGGATTCTTCATCACTGAGCCGCCAGGAAAGCTCAAAGGCATTAATACCAATAAGTAAATTTACAACATATCTGTAGTGATCCTTTAAAAAGTGAGTAGTGAGTTTCTAAAATGCCTTACATTAGCAAGAATGCCAAAAGTCTAATTTAACAATGAAAATGCAGGGAGAAACAGGCGGTGACATTCCACCCCCCCCCCCCCCCC
>SJYV01010136.1:636084-658775 GCA_006410875.1 Neotragus pygmaeus
GGTGGGGAGGTTGGGAGGTTTGGAGGTTGGCGGGGCGCGGGCGGGGAGTTGAGGGGAGGTTGCTGCTGGGAGGCCCGGCTGGAGGGAAGCGAGGACGGAAGGGCAAGGCCTCAGGCTGCAGGCACCCATCTTCCTTCCATGCTGGTCAGCACCCTCGGCTGAAGCAAAGGCTTTGGGCTTCCTGAGGTTCCCGGCCTCCATTTCCCGATGCTCCTCAGGGGAATACTCTTAACTTCTCTAATTTCTTCTCCCGCTGGCCCCTGCTTACTCCTTAGCCCCTACTGTGTGCAAACCCCATGCTAAGAATATTAATGAATGATCTCAATCCTTTGAGATAGAAATCAGTCACATTTCATAGATGAGAAAACAGACTCAAAAACTCTTTGAAGTCCCTTTGCTAAATGTGACTACTCGGTTTCCTGGGATTCAAACTCACACGTTTCCAGCTCCAAGGTTGAGGTTTTCAACCATGGCTATAATTTCGTTATTGAAGCTTCGGCCTCCGGGGGCTGTTCCTGCATCTTTTCCTCCTGTCTAGGTTCTCCTTGGCTAGTCTTTTCCTCACATCTTCCCTAGCTTTCCTGTTCTGCTGTCTCTTGTCCTCTCGGGAGAGGACTCAGCCAGGATCTGCGGCTAGATTTTCCAGTTGTCATGTGCAACACCTCAAGGGTGTCCACAGCGTCTTTGGAACCAAATTGCGTCCTCCCCTACCAGCAAGCCGCTTCTCCTAGCTTACCTCTTTCTGCCAGTCACCCTGCCTGGGAATTGTTTGTAACACACACAATACGAAAACCTTTTTCACCAGCTTCCCGCTACCTGCTTGGAGCATCACTTCAGCCCAGCGTTCATGGCCCCTTGGCTGTGACATCAAGACTTTCTAGTCATGTGTCTCCACACCACTCCCAGTCCACATACACACACACCAACTGGAACCCACTTGGACCGCTCTCTGTTCCGTATGTTTTGATATGATCTCCCAGTCCCCTGACTCTTCACAGTTTGGGCTTGTTGCACCTATAGAGACACTGCTCACATTCTACCTGGCATTTTATCTGGGTCTCTCTTATTCTCCATTAGCCTTTCACCTCATTGAGAGTGAGACCTGTGTTATTCATTTGTTATTGTTGTAGGGCTTAAAAAAATGTCCTGCACGTTTATTGTAACAGTGCAATAAATCCTACTTGATCCAGGTTCACAAAGGTTCTCAGCAGTTGGTGCTCATCCTCACCTCCTGGCATGGCCAGGCTCTGAATTAGCTTTACCAGTCACTGTTTAAAAGCAAAGTTTCATGATCAAAAGTCAATTTCATTTTGTTGTTTTCTCCCATCACCAGCAAAGGCTCTCTGTCTCCATTCCCTTGTCTGACAGAGCACCTCTGTCCTCCACTGAGCACTGACTGCTGGCTCTTTTCTTTCATCCATCCTGCTCTTTCTGCTCAGTTTCTCTTTCTGACTCCTGCAGATTCTTTCATTTATTCTTTTAACATATAACCTATGGCACACATAGGCTGCAATAGGGAAACACCCCAAGAACTGAAATAACAAAAGAGTAGCATATGATAGCTATTTTTAAAAGCATCTAAAACAACCACTATCTTCAAGCAAATTACCCTTAGTGAAGTCGCTCAGTCGTGTCCGACTCTTTGCAACCCCATGGACTGTAGCCTATCAGGCTCCTCTGTCCATGGGATTTTCCAGGCAAGAGTACTGGAGTGGATTGCCAAAAGGACCTATTATAAAGTAAAATGTTCGCATTCTTTTTACCTATTATCTCAAAGGCTACCCATAATGCCTGGCATCCCAGGACCCATGTTAGGGAATGCCCCGTTGTTGGATGTGATTGATCAGTTTGGACCAGGCAGTCAGGAAGTAGGGTTCTAGTCCTAGCTCTCCTCACTAGCTATGTGTAAGAACTTCAGCCCCTCTCAGAACCTCTGTTTTTTCACCAGTAAATTTCAGAAATTGGCCTCAGTTACGAGTTCCCAGGATATTTTCCAAAGAGCCTGAATCTTGTGGAACTTTGATGGATTTTTTTTTTAAACAGAGGAGGGATTATTTCATAATTAAGTTGACTTGAAAATCAATTGCTTAAATAAAGCTAAAACTGGTTTTTGTTTTGTTTGTTGCACCAACTCTCCTCTGTATCTTTCAGAAGCCTATGTGCTTTGAGAATCTTGAGGGACTAGGGTAGGAAGTTCAGTAACATTTTTCTGACTGACTTAAACCCAGAACAAAAGTAACAGAATCACTGTTAGGAACCAGTTCGAAATATACAGATGACAGCCTCTATCATCAACATTCCTCCCAGCTGTTTTGAACACTGGCTGCTTCTGTCTTTACTAAACACTTTAAAAGAATTTAAAAAAAAACAGAAGAATAAGCTGAAAAATGAAAAAGCACCAACCAAGCACCACCAAATCAATCCTCAGATATTTACTGTGTGCTAATTCTATGAAAAGCACAGAGCTGATCCAGGTGTGTTCTTGGCAAAAGGCATCGTGTTCTACATTAGGGTAGGTGATATCTGAAACGTAGAGCTGCCCAAGCTCTTGGACCACTATGTACCTTTTCATTTCACATTATAATTGCTCACAAACTGACTCTTCCATTTCCTAAAGGCCCTGTTCCTAGGGGTTCTATTAGCTTGGCTGCTGAATGAGAGAAAAGGAGAGAGCGCCCTTCCCTGTAATTCATTCTCTCCAGAATGATGGAATTACAACTTTCATTTCCCTTAAGAATGACCCATTGCAGAAGCTTAAGAGATGAAGGGTCACTGCTACTGCTGGGGATGAGATAACTCTTCAGAGGTGGCCACAGAAACTCTGGGCTGTGTGGTCAGTTAGACACTATGTACTTTGTCTTCCCCAGACCCTTCATGTTTAAGCACTAGTTAATACCTGCTGCTCCTGCTGCTGCTAAGTCGCTTCAGTTGTGTCTGACTCTGTGCGACCCCATAGACAGCAGCCCACCAGGCTCCCCGTCCCTGGGATTCTCCAGGCAAGAGAACACTGGAGTGGGTTACCGTTTCCTTCTCCAACGCATGAAAGTAAAAAGTGAAAGTGAAGTCGCTCAGTCGTGTCTGACTCTTAGCGACCCCATGGGTGCAGCCTACCAGCCTCCTCTGCCCATGGAATTTTCCAGGCAAGAGTACTAGAGTGGGGTGCCATTGCCTTCTCCCAGTTGATACCTAGAGGGGCACAAAGAGTGTTTACTTTGTTAAGGTGTATGGGGGCAGGATGAGGGTGGTTTCTAGTTTTTGCCTCTTAAGACAAGTCATTGACTGTATCCATAGCTAGCTGCGTTGCTTTGGTTGTTTCACTTCCCCTCTGGGCTGATCAGATGTCTCGATTTCCTGCACTGTAAAGGAGTTGGCCCTGCAGGGACTCTTGAAAGAGCTATTTCACTTCTGATACCCCATGATACTGGGCAAGGCACTAAGATGGCACCTCTGGGATTCTGGTAGTTGGGGGACAAGTGATGAGAGGGTTTGCTGTGGTGGCAGGGGAGATTACTACCAGATTTGAACAGAGGGACTATCATTCTCAACCCAGGGCTTTCTCTGAATGCAACCCTCACATAATATCACCTCCCTCCATTCCAAAGCCAGTATAGGGTTTGGAGTGCTAATGAGTTAATGTGGATAAATTACTTAGAAAGGTATAGATGCTAGGCAAAAGATAACCACCTCAGATTACTGCTATTGCCTGTAGAACCCTCTAAGGCCTTTTCATTCACTGGGCAAAACCCCATTTGAGAACACAAGTTTCTTAATAAGCAGTGTTCATGACCATAAATGAGATCAAGAAGAAGCCACCCCTCTTTAGGCACTACGAGAGGCCTTTGCCCACTTCCTTCCAAAGAACTTTCAGATGCTACTGTCACTTACAACTTTATCTGCTTGAACTGACATCTTGCCTCCTATTCAGTCAAACCAAAAACTGAATTCCAGGAATTCCTGTAAGGCACTGAGTTGTTCTTTAGCACAAATGGTAAAAGGCATGAAAAACGTGCTCTCAAGAAAGAGAGAGCTGCGAAAAGAATCCTGATGATGACAGTAGCTGACATTTGTGTTAACACTTACTGAGCACTTTCACTCCCTCCCTGTGAAGTCCACAAACAGGTATCACTCTCTCTGCTTTACAGATGAGGAAAAGAAATTGGGGGATCTCTAATCCAAACCCTTTGTTTTACAAATGGAGAAACAGAGAACCAGAGAAGTTAAGTGAGTTGCTCAAATCAACACACCTAGTTAGTGGCAGAGCCAGAGCGCAAATGAAGTCCTAGGGTCTCAACCTTGCACAGGCAGGGAACATGATGACAGGAAGTGTCCAGACCTTCTGGCATCCGGTCCTGGCCTGCATTATCTCTGCCACTCAACTCTGAGTCTCATGGATATAAGTTAAATACATGAACGCATGTCTGGTTCCCAAAGCCTCAGATGAATCCATTTTGAAGATGTGGGCTTTCTAGAAGTGAGGAAAGAGGGTATTAACATAGAGCCTGGGAGGCTTTGGATGATGTTCAGAAGCTGTTCTTGGGGGCATTTTCAAGAATCTCTTTCCTAGAGTAAACAGCATAGGTCATGTGAAGCATGGCATGAAGAAGTAGATGCAGTCGTTAAAAATAGTGTGTACCAAGAAAGGCTAATGAGGTTTTACTTCCCCATTTCAAGTTTTGAGGGGTTTTCTTGGTGCATTCATCATTGTATTCTTCCCCTACCCCCACCAGATCACCCCTGCTACCTGAGGATTTAGAAATAAGCAAAATTAGGGTCAAGGAACTCCAGCAGATCATCTTTTCCCAAAGAGCCCATAAATTGTAATACATCTCCTACACCTGGCCTGAGTTGTAAACTGATGAAAACTCCGGCTCCTCAGAATTGTGCAATCATGGTACCATTCAGCCCAGTACTTCCAGTGCTTTCTACAAACTGCCACACCCCACATCAAATTAATTGTGTTGGGTCAGAGTAAAGAAGAAGTTCTCCAGTTGTGTCTCTGGAGCTTTTTTTTTTTTTTTTTTCATTCTTCTAGAGCATTGGGTCTTCGGCTAGCCTCTGCACTTTTTGGAATTCATCTCCTCTTCTCCAGTAAGCTCTAAGTACACGTTAAACTGCCATTACATACCCGGCTAGTCTGTATCTGCACAGCTGCTGCTTGCCACCCAAAGCAGGCCCAAGGAGTCTGACTTGGAAATAATGTGGACTGTGTGCTGGGAAATAAGAGGAGTGATCATGGGTTATGATTATGAGAGCCTGATCTACAGAGAAACACAACCAGGGAAGGCTTGAAGGGGTGGAGAGCAGGCTGAAGAGGTCAGTGCTGGACAGAGGGAAACATACCAAGAAAAGGAAGTTAATGAAGAAAGGAAGTTAATAATCAAACTTCTACCTATTGGGGGGGTAAAAAGAAAGTAGTGGAAAGTAAGAAAAGAATGGGGGTGAGGCAAGAAGTATACTGCTTTTTATTATGAAATGTTTATGATAAAGTGAAGTTAACCCCATGGAAGTTCGGAGACAGACAAAGATCGTGGGAGATGGCCTTGGGAGGTGGCCTAGTGAGGCCATCTTGCTGAGAATACAGATGAAAGAGCTGAGGCCTGGAAAGAGGAAGAGCTCTGGCTCCAGGCAAGTTATAGAGAGCCACCCCATCCCTCTGCGTGTATGCGCTGGCTCCCTTTCCCCATGTGGGTCTATGCAGTGCCTCGGCCTTCAGCCCTCACTCTTCCTCCGTTCCTCCATCCCTTGCTTCCTTCCTTCCCTCCATCCTTCTTCCATCCCTCCCCCTCTCTCCTTCTCTTTCTTTCTCTTTCTTCCTTCTTCCCTTTCTCCTTTCTTTCCTCCTTTCCAGAAAAGGCAGTTTCAGAATGAAAAACAAGGACTGACATTTTAAAGCAGCTCCAGGAAGTCCCCCAATTCTGCATTTAACACAACGTGATTGGCAGCCCTCCAGCACAACTGACAAAGCCAGCATGCCAACAGGGACTAGCAGAAAACAAGGCACCCTCTAAGAACCAAGAATTCCAAAGAAAGAGAGAAAAATAACTCCTGATAGGGCCACTTAAAATCTGACCACCATTTCTTGTTTTGTGTGTATGCACGTTCATGGTGTGTGTTTTGTTTCTAGAAAGCTCTCTTTGAGGGCAACGAATCTAGGTCAGTGATTTATTGATAAGCCTCAAAGGGTGCACAAATATGTCAAAATGTATGCAAATTTTATGATGAATATGTATTTTCTGACTCAAGGGGTCTGTAATTTCATTCATAATAAGACACCCAAAAGAGTCATGTCCCAGAAAAGATCAAGAACTTCTGGAATATAGCATACTATTACTTTTAGGCTCATCTTCAGAGTGGATGCTCCACCAAGAAATGCCTCTGGCCTCTCCTTGGTATGTCAAACCAGGTGCAGAATCCAAGTGCCTTCAAAGTAACCACAACAGGGAAATAAATCAAAATCATGGTGGTTTTGGAGATAACAGTTGTCCTAAAAAGAGATGGAATGACATTTTAGGACATTCTAATAGTCACTCCAGTCAGATATGACAGTACCCTTCATTTTGTTGACCTCGATAGGTCATATATATAAACAGAAATCAAACCAATATTGCAAAGCAATCATCAATAAATTAAAAATAAATATTTAAAAAAACCCTGAGCCTCCTAAACAAAGGCCATAGCTCCCATATCCATGAATTTATCTTTTAAGAATTCATGAAATTACTCGAGAGGAAGCAGTAGGTGTTGTCTCTCAAAATATGTTCCACATATGTTCCAACACAAAAGCATTCGAGGATGAAGTAACTTGGAGAAAACTCCTGATCATCTGCCCTGTTGTAGGATCACCATAAGCAATGGTTTTCTAAAGATTCTGAAAACTCCTAGCAGAAGTAAGCTCATTTCATTTTCTTCAGCCCAATGTTTGCTGACCTTGCTTGACCATGGCACTTTTTTTTTTTTTCATAATATCTATTCAGATTTTATGAAACATACCCTGGAAAGCAGTGACTGGTAGCATGGGATCTGAGATAGAAGGCTGGAAGCCTGGATTACAATCCTAGATCTGCTACTCATTGGATGTGGCCACTTGAAACCTCTAAATGTGTAGAGCTTAAAAGGTCTCCCAGATTCTTTCCTGAGCTATGATCTACACAGTATGATATCTTGATTTCTGCATATAGCTATTTTCTTAATTATGCATATTTCATCCAGGAAACTATTCAGTAGTACCTGCTATCCTGTAAGCCACAGTCTCTTAAGAATCCTTTAAAGAAAGAAAGTAAATTTCTAAGCACTAGACAGGATGGAACCACACTGCCAAGTAGAGACAGCTTTATCACTGTGATGAGTGCATGGGGAAAGCTCAAAGCCCTACACCTTAGTAAACACAAAGGCAGCAGACAGGAGACTGTGTGTGTTTGATGGGGCTGCTGTTTTGGAAACTGCACAACCTCTTTGAAGCCACCAAGGATTTTACTAAGCATGACCTTAAAAGCAAATGCCTCTTTTCAAAGGACCAGAGTTATTCCCATAGGCATTATTATCCTCTGGGAGAATCCCCTATCTCAGAGAAAAGGAGTGCTGACTCCAGCTCCCTTTCAAAGGTGTTTAACAACCTGATGACAAGCTTTCCCATGGAGTACTAGAGGTTTGGGAACACTAAGTACTACCTGTGAATGTCTTGGACTCTTGCACAATCAGTGGAGAATTAGCCCAAGGTGATGCATTAAGACTACATGTGTCTTCTGCATCCAAGGCACAGGAAGTTCTATAAAACTTTTGCAGGCATAACATAGAGAAGATGTCATAAAAAGCAGGAGCCCCAGGCTGCAGGGAACAGGGCCAGAAATATGTTGGAACTTGTTCCACAGAAGGGCTTTCCCCAGCCACCACCATGGCAGTGTATGTATCCTTTTACCCAGGTGGGGCCACATGTTCAGGCAGGCTGTGCTATGCGCATCTTCTTGCCTCGAATAGGGAATCTTAAATCTCTCTCAACACCCTTTTGCTCCTTGGTGCCCCATGAAATTTAAACAGTTTAGCAAAGCATACCCACATCTTCCCAGTTGAGAACACACTGCCTTGTCTTTAAAAGGCTGGGATCAACAAATGGAGAACTATACAGCTGTATAAAAGAACAGGGACAGTCTCTATATACTCCAGTGGAAAATTCTCTAAGACTGCATTAGGTACAGATCAATGTTAATATATGCCACTTTATCTTACAACAAAGAGGAACAAATAAGAATATTTACTGACTTGTTTATATTTGTGTAAAGAAAAGATATACCAGAGATGAATATAACTGTTTACATCTATAAGGACTAAGGGGAGATGAGATATGCTGGGTCCAGGATGGGACAAGGTTTTTCAGCATATACCTGTTTTGTTGTTGTTGTTTAGTTGCTGAGTCATTTCTAACTATTTTGTGACCCCACAGGAAACTATAGCCTATCAAGCTCCACTGTCCATGGGATTTTCCAGGCAAGAATACTGGAATGGGTTGCCATTTCCTTCTCCAGGGAATATTCCCGCCCCAGGGACTGAACCCAGGCCTCCTGCATTGCAGGCAGATTTTTTTTACATTGAGCCACCTGAGAAGTCCCATAACTGCTTATATGTCCACATGCATGCATGTTAATTAAGTCACTTCAGTTGTATCCAACTCTTTGAGACGCTATGGATTGTAACCTGCCAGGCTCCTCTATCCATGGGATTTTCCAGGCAAGAAACTGGAGTGGGTTACCATGCCTTCCTCCGGGGGATCTTCCTGATCCAGGGATTGAACCCATGTCTCTTATGTTTCCTGCACTGGCAAGTGGGTTCTTCACCACTAGCACCACTGGGAAGCCATATATCTGTTTATACTCCAGTAATTTTTGGATGTATTATAAAGTATAACAGCTTAGGTTTTGGAATTAACAGAACTAGGTTCAAATACTGGCTCTTGTGTTTTCTAGTTTTGAGCGAGTTACTCATCTCTGAGCCTCAGTTTCCTCACCTATAAAGTCACCTGAATCATACAGTACCTTTTGCTTTAGGACTCTGTTCAAAACTGTTTGTAAAGTACTCAGCAGGATGCCTGATATATTGTAAATACCTGATTAATAATAATACTGTGGTTGCTGTTAATATTACTAGTACTTATTGAATTCTGACTGATCCTTGACTTGGATGAAATATGAGAAGTTTTGCTCAGGTCAGGGCAGAGTGAAGTGTTTCTTTCTCCATCATTCCCACAATGAGCCTTTCTGGTCTCATGCTGGTCTCCCAGACTCAGCTTTTTGTTTTCTCATTGGCTCCCCAGTAGTCCTGAGAGTCCTAAAGCCTGCTCCTGCATCAGGCACAGAATAGGGGATTGTCAACAAACGTCTGGAACTAATACAGTTTCGATTTTCTGTATGACAGCCTGTCTGAGGCTGCCGGTGGGAGTTTCACTTCCTGGTCTGACCCAGCAGATGTCTGCCTGTCACTCTCTGGGTCTGCAGGAAGCTGCTGGGAGAATAAACAGCAACAAGCTGCCTTCAGAACTCGCAGCTGAAGCCTGGCTGTGCTGAAAACGTGCCAAGGAGGGGAACTGTGGCGATTGGAGGGGCTTCCAGGAGCTGCAGGAAACCGGAGCTCTCCCAGGAGCCCAGGCACGCTGGATGCGGGCAGAACGTGCAGAAGAACACTCCAGCTGTCCCGGGAACGTGCTGACCCTATGGGCTGGGGCCAGGGGTGATGTTTCTGCCTCAGCGCAGGGGCTGGGCCCAACAGCCCCTGAGCTATTTCTGCTCTCACTGAGTTGGCTTCACTGGGGAGAGCATGGTGCAGAGGAAGAGCTGACAAAAATAAAACCTGAGTGTTGAGGTGCTCGCAGGAAGTTTGTGGGTCTGCGAGCCAGAGCAGAGCATAGGTGTTCAAGTGACACACCACATGAAAGCTGCCTGGAGACCAGCCCACACAACAACACCCTGCCTCTTTCAGGAGTCAGGTTGATAACACCTACTGCGGTCAGGCAGATCAGGGTCTAGAGCTGGCCTCTGCCACTACTGATGGCTGACCTTAGACAGGAGGCCTCTCTGAGCCTCATCTTCCTCATCTGGGACGCTTTCAGAGACTTAATCCAAAAATATATGCTAAAGGATTAAGCCTTTATGTAATAAATATGTTTCCTTCCTTCTCTGTTAAGCACTATTAAAGGTGAAGGACAAGGTCTTCAGTAAGAAGGTGAAATTTTACTGCAGAGGTAACACATGCACTACACACAGCATACACACACTGCATACATACCTCACATACATACACACCACACACACCTATACATACCATGTACACATACTATATACATGTCATTCAGTTGTGTCCGACTCATTGCGACCCCATGGACTGTAGCCCTCCAGGCTCCTCTGTCCATGGGGATTCTCTAGGCAAGAATACTGGAGTGGGTTGCCATGCCCTCCTCCCTATATGTACTCCATACATATACACCACAGATACCTATACACACCATGTACATATACACACTACACACACATATACACCACGGATACCTATACACACCATGTACATATACTATATACACTACACACACCACAGATACTGATACACACCATGTACATATACTATACACACTACACACATANGTTGCCATGCCCTCCTCCCTATATGTACTCCATACATATACACCACAGATACCTATACACACCATGTACATATACACACTACACACACATATACACCACGGATACCTATACACACCATGTACATATACTATATACACTACACACACCACAGATACTGATACACACCATGTACATATACTATACACACTACACACATATACACACCATGTACACAAACCACACACATATGCATCACACACCACACACATACTCCTGCCAAGTTTAAAAGCTTCATAAATCAACAACTCTAAACTTTACAGCTCTTCTGTTGGCTGCTAATTGGAAACAGATTGTCTTCTCCCTCCCCGCCCAGCTGTTTCTGGGGCAGAGTTCCTCTAAATGTGGGTCTTCTCATGGTGATTCCGTTTTCCTTTTCTCGGTCAACAGTCATTCGACACCACTACCCAGGTGTTCTCCACAGCTTTATCCTTTCATTAGTCCATAAACCTGGGAACTGAGGGAATGCTTACAAAACTTCATAGCCTTTACCACGGGTGCCTGAGCATACTTCATGATGTCAGTCCTCACCACAGCCAGCAAAATACTCCTATTATCCCCTCACACAGCAGACAAGAAAATTGAGGCTCAGAAAGATTTAAAAAATAGTCCAAGACCTTCCAAGCAGTAAGAGGCAGGATTTGAACCTAAGGACCGGTTAGCCTGAGCTGTTCCCACTGCCCAGTGCAGCCTGGCAACACAGTATCCACCTGGAGCCCTTGAGGAGTTCCTACTCCACAGCCCTGATACCACCCAGGCTGTTTCTCTCCCAAGTTTCTATTTGGGTTCCTGTTGGCCCCAGCTCCCTCTGCACCCCTCTGCCCTCCTCCCTCTTGGGAGCCTCAGGCTTTGCCTTCTTGGAGCAGAGCCCCGCAGGCAGCAGGGCCCCTATTTCCCCTGTTCCCATCAGCACAGCCAATGCAAACTTCTCACTGGGAAACACTGCACCCTCGGGACAAAGGCTCTGTGTGATGTTCTAGTACCTGCCTGTCGGGTCTTCTGCGAAAAGACCCATCTCGGGTGGCTGGGCTGCCAGCCCTGGGACAGGCAAAGTTCATAAACAGCTTCTCCAGCCACAGAGTTCAGGCTGGACTGGAGCCACATACTGCCTGCCTCAGTGCTTACACCCTCCTTGGCCTTGGTCAGCCAGAGCCCATTTCTGGGAAAGCAGCAGGACATCTGGGTGTTTGGGGGGCTGAGGCTGGGGCCCTTTTCACAACAGAAAATAGATTTTGAAGTCAGGTAGACCCAGGTATAAATCCCAACTCTGCCTCCCTCTAGCTGTCTCACTTTGAGAAATTGGCTTCTGCTGGCTGAAGCTCAGCTCTCTCGGCTATAAATGAAATGAAAACTATCCACCATCCCTAGCCCAGTACTTGGATCTCTAAAATGCAAGGGAGGGACTTCTCTGGTGGTCCAGTGGTTAAGACTTCCAATGCACAAGGCTTGGGTTCGATCCCTGGTTGGGGAACTATGATACGGCATGCCCAGTGGCATGGCCAAAATTGTTAAATTTTAGAAATTAAATGCAAGGGAAGGATTGGTCCTTGAGATTTTTGTCTAAAATGCTCTCCACCAAGCTAGGCTGGAGGTGTCCTTTCTACTCATGGGACACTGGGAAATTTGAAGCATTGCTGTGTCTCTCAAGCTGAGCTCAGCCATCGGGGAGAATGTTTGGTTTAATTCAACAATTTTTACTGAGCACCCCACAACATCCTGTACCGTTTCAAGAACTCAGGGTACAAAGATAAGCATAGGCCCTGCCCTTAAGGGGTTCATAGACTAGACCAGTAGGAGTGATAAGACCCATAAAAACAAGTATAATATGCAGTGGAAAGTGATAAGTATGCTAGGAGGGGTACAGATAAAAGACGATGAAGGTGGAGAGCAGAAAGAGGGTGATTCTAGGCTGGGAGGAAGATAAAGGTGTGGCCAGTCCATGAAGGGTCTTGAATGATAGTTTGCACTTTATGGGGCCAGGCTGTTAGAGGCTGTTGACTAGGGCAGGGAGCAGATCAGGGTCATGATGACTGGAGTGTTATTCCTCTACCACCTGGAACACCAGACTGTGGAATTTCTAAAGAGAAAGACTCAGGTTCCACCATTTTTTACAAGGGCTTTATTTTTTGTGTGAAAGTTCATTTGGATTTTTCCATACTATCTTATGGAAAAACCTGAAGGAATATTTTGGCCAACCCAAAAGTTCAGGATTTGCATACAATGTACAGGGGCCCAAAGCTGCCCCTTGTTCCCGTTCTTGCATGTTGCACGGCCCCATGCCCCTCTCTCTCCGCTGTGGCATCTCACCCAGCCATCTCCCTGCATGAAAGACGTGAGAATGAGGACTGTGGGGCAGGAGGCCGGCACCCAGCTCCAGGGAATGGTCTTGGCTCCACAGACAAAGCATCCTGGGACCTTTGCTGTCCTGCCAGTTTGCTTTGGCTCAGCTCACAACCTCCTGGGAAACAGTTGGCCTGTGGAGGAAAGAATGTGTCACAGAGTTACAATTGGCTGAAGTTGCCTGAGAAGCGTGTGTGTGTGTGTGTGTGTGTGTACGTGTGCACGCACTCAGAACTACATGTTCTGCTGATTGCAATCTGGGTCAGTACTGTGCAGCCTTTAGCACATCGCTATCTACAGACGATAAGGTGGAACGATCCCGGGCAGGACCCAGCAGTGCTCAACTAGCCCTCGAGATGTAAACACAGCTGTTTGCCAGGCTCTCATTTCTAATGATGAAGGGGCCTACATCGATAGCAGAAAGGATCCAGGTAGATCATAGGTTTGGTTAAGCCTCCCAGAGAAGCAAGGGTCTGCAGATGGCCCAACCTACTGGTGGGAAACACAGAAGACACAATGATGAATTCCGCCCCCGCCGAGCTCCTGCCGCTTGGCTCATCAAGGGGAGCGCGTCCAGAGCTGGGCCTGACAGGGCCATGGAGCTGAGGAAAACATCCTGGTTTTAGCGCTTGTTCTGCCACTCAGCTACCACTGTGACCTTGACCAAGTCACCTTGTCTCTCTGGCATTTGTCTCCTCCTCTGTAAAGTGGGACTAAATGCTTTCATCAACGTGAATACCAGGAAGAAAATCCTAAAGGCTTCTGAATAATCAGAAGAAGTTAATCCATCTGTCAGTCTACCTCATATTCTTTACTCCGAGAAAAGCTTACCTTAGCTCTTCTCTTGAAACCTCTGTTTTCTCATAATAAGAATATGCTTGGTTTTCTGACTTCCTGGCTGACCACAAATGACAAACCATTGATTAGCAGGGAGTTGGGTCTGCTAAACATAGGAACTGACGACTGACAGAACACAAAAGGCAACCAAGAAAGCAAAGGAGGAGAAAAAAAGCTGTTGAGCAGAAACAAGATCTTTAAAAGCAACACAACCCGTGTATTAATAGCACTCAAACAAACATGTTTACACGTGTCAGCAGCTCTGAAGTCCATCATGCCTAGGAGCCTATTGTGATAACTGACCCTTCAAGGACTTTTCAAGGAAATTTCAAAAGACTGCACTGTATTTCTACTGTTAGCAAGGCAGGGCTTTATAGAATATTATTTTAGAAAAATTTTCCTTGCAAATGTTTTAAATAAATAATGCTTGGGTGCTTAAAGGGGAAATTTTCCAATATCCTGAACAATTAGACATTGCCCAACCAAGGGGACAGTGAGGGGTAATCCCTTGGTTTTGAACTGTTTTTGAAGGCTGGCTGTCTAGGAATGATCCTAATTATCATACTTGTTGATGAGTTGGCTTGGAATATATTGGGTTGGCCAAAACTTTCATTGGTGTTTTGGTACCATCTTGTGCAAAAACTGGAATGAACTTTTTGGCCAAGTCAATAAATTTATTTTGCCTTGACTATTGTTTAGAGGGTAGACTTTTCCCAAGACATGTGGCCAGCCTACTGTGGAAGGAGAGAGGGAGGAACCAGGAAATAAAGTTTCTGTCCAGAAGAAGCAGACTTTTCAATGAGCCAGCCTATTGTCTTCACATCTGTATGACTCTGTGGGCTCACAGAGAAATGTAATCAATTGAGCTGCACCATTTGCTGCTGGTCAGGCTCCATGATAGCTGCGTAGGAAGGACAGGCACCCAAGAAACATGGGGCCGTCCCTCAAGAAGTTTACAGACTCGTGGCTTTTCAAGGATGGAGCCTAGGTCAATGTGAAGTGTTGACTTAACAGCACTCTTCTTGATATTTCTTTTTTTAAATACATTTTTGGTGCACAAATAATTGTTCATGTAGCAAAACAAAAAAATACAGATGAGAAGAGAGAAAAATTAAAAGCCTCTTCAACCCTATCACACAAAACTAACCAATATTAATAACCAGTATTAACAACCAGCATTAACAAGCTGTAGAATTGTTCATATAAATGAGTACATGAATAGGATCATACTGTACACAGGGCTTTTTTACTCAAAAAATTATGGGTGCCTTAATACATTCAGGACTTCCCTTGTAGCTCAATTAGTAAAGAATCTGCCTGCAATTCAGGAGACCTGGGTTCAATTCCTGGGTTAGGAAGATCCCCTGGAGAAGAAAATGGCAACCAACTCCAGTATTCTTGCCTGGAGAATCCCATGGACAGAGGATCCTGGCAAGCTACAGCCCATGGGGTCACAAGAGTTGAGCACAGCTTAGCAAATAAACCACCACAATGCATTTAGAGTGCTGAGAGGAACAATCTCAGAAACATAGCATCTATGCTGGGAACATAAAATTCCTCATCTACCCTAAACAGAAATTCCTGAAATATTAAAGATGCAAATGTAAATCAGTAAAGCCGTAATAGCATTATAAAAAACAGAGTAGACTAATTATGTAACATGAGGATGGGGAAAACTTCTTAAGCAAGACAGGAAACCCAGAAGCCAGAAAAAAACTAACGTGTGAATACTTAAAACTCCTACAGGAAGAAAGTCAGCCATAAAGTTTAAAAACAAATAGCAAACTTGAATAAAATATTTGCAGCACTTAACACACAGAAGATTAACATCCCTAATGTCAAACAAAGACTTTTGGCTCCTCAGTACCTGTCCCAAGGGCCCTACCCCTGCCCGTAGGTGCTTCAAAATAAAGTGTTTTTCTTCCTATCAATGGATATCCATGCTTAATGGACAAAGAGTGCCTCCAAGTAAGACATCCAAACAGAAAACTGGGCAAAAAATATAAGCAAAGAATTTACTGAAGAAAGGTAGATGGCCAATAAACATAAAAGATGTTCAACTTCACTGCTGTCCAAAAATGCACATTAAAAAAAAATGAATAGAACCCCTACACATTGCAAGGTTCTGTAGAAGTGAATACTCTCATCCACTGTGCTGCTGCTGCTGCTGCTGCTAAGTCGCTTCAGTCGTGTCTGACTCTATGCGACCCCATGGACAGCATCCCACCAGGCTCCCCCATCCTTGGGATTCTCCAGGCAAGAACACTGTGCAAATCTGCACAACTCTGGGAGGAAGGTGGTTTGGTAGAATCTTGTGCAAGTGTGTGCACTTGTGGACCCAAAGAGGCCTCCGCAGCCATAAGAAGAAAGAAATTCTGGACCTAAAGGAAGGAGCGAGTCTGAATTGCTCAGCCTCCCAAGAGGACAATCCCTATGTCTTTGCTGTCTTCAGGAACCCTGAGTCGACAGAGGCTGAGGCACCCGGCTTAGCCACGCTCTGTGGAGGAAAGAGCTCTCAGCATAGGCAACTTTGCTCCGGACGTGGGTCACCTCCTTGTTTTTCATCCGCTGGTGCTGCTTTTGGCTAAACTCTCTGGCCTCTTGCCTGAACCAATAGGACAGAGCAGCGTTATCCTGGTTGCCTTTCCTGACTTGGCTTCTCCCCTGCTGGTCTCAGGGTGCTCACCCGACCCTGCCTTCCTCACACACCCTTCCGGAGCTTCTCAGAGTTCTTCTGGGCAGGCATGCCCTGGCCAAGGTGACCCACTGACAAACTGACACATTTAACACTCCAGAGTTGTTAGTTGTCACTTTGACTTATCATCCTATAGATAGGCACACTGGGGCTGGTGAATTGCCAACGACTCGACTCTGGACTGTCAGTTCCTTGAGAGCAGGAACCAAGATGGCTTTGAACCAATTCTGTATACTCACGACCTGGTACATAGAAGGCCCCCAGGAGAGCTTGTTGACTGAATGAAAACTGGATGAATTAGTTTAAACTCCCTTCTCCCCCGCCACATGTAACAGTTTAAAATCAGCCTGACATAGTAGATAATCCACTTGAGCAGCCCTTCAGAAAACTTTTTCTGCAAAGGGTTAGAGTAAATAGTTTAGACTTTTGCAGGCAAGAGGCAAACTCAAGACTATTATCCATCTCTTAAAAAGCAAAAGAAAAATTAAATTTCCAAGACATTTTTGTTGAAGTTCAAAATATAATAATAATAATACAGCTTTTGAAAAAATAATACAGGGTCCCCAATGTGAAGAATAAAATTCTTTTTTTGAGGACTAACACGGCACATAATTTGAGGTTCGCAGTTAATGTCCTCCTTCTTCAAAAGCTGTTGCAAATATTCATCTGCTAAAGATAACATGTAATGAGATAATATGTAAATCATTTTTGAAAATGAAAGTTGAATTTCATATCATTTTCACAGGTCATAAAATAGTACTGTTTTCACTTTGTTTTCAGTGATGCTCAGCTCACAGGCAATACAGAAAGAGGCAGTGGGGTAGGTCTGGCTTCAGGATGAAGTTTAACTCCTGCACTTGAGGGTAAGACAGAGGAGGCTATTTTCATTCTCTCTCTTACCTCAGGCTCCAAATCCTACATTTTCTAAACTCTGGGGTTTCCGAGACACTTTCACTCGTTTCTTTCTCAAAGAACTCACAGGCTGAGCCTGGCAACTCCCCAGAAAGGGGTTCCAGAAGTTTCGTTATTGCCCAAGGGCCCCAGCATGGCAGAGTGAAGTCAGGGCGGCCACAGGCCCTTCCTTTTGTAAGGCTGGCATTAGTTCCTTGCCAACCACACACAAAACCGCTGGGACTGGCTTGCTTGTGCTGCTTCTCCAGCCCAAACCACAGAGAGAAGGGAGGCCTCAGCGCGGCTGGACTAATGGGAAACAGTTGTGCTCACCCAGCCCTGTTCACAGAGGGAACACATTTAGATGCCTAACATCTCCTTGTATCCTGAAAAAATGTATCATTTAAAAAAGACAACTGACCACAGCCCCAAATTCAGGGCTAGCAAAACAGCATCAATAAGGCACTAACAGGACGTTACTTTTTGTCCATGTAGAGAGTACCAAGGAGATCAGGGATTTGTGAAAGCATCAGTCGACTGACTCATGGATTTATTCAACAAATAATTTTTTTTAGGGTCTACTATGTACCTGGCACTGTATTAGACCCTGCATAGTGCAGGAAATAAGACTTGACATAGTTTCTAGTCTCATGGAGTTTACAGTATTGTTCAATGGCATTTGCTAAAGTCTGGTATTTTGTGGCCTATCACTAAGCACCCTTTGAATTGAAATGATTGAATTGAAATGAAACAATGTAAAATTGTTCAGGAAAGAAGGAATTAAATCAAGTCCACCAGATTATTTTATTGGAGGACTCAGAACACCTTTGGTATGCAGATTTCCATTGAGAATCTCCAAGAGAGAGATATATAGAATGCATCCTTCCCAATCTTATTTAACTATGGCATCTTTTTGGTGAATTGCATATTGTGGCACCAGTCAAATGGAGCACAGTTTGAAAAGCATGGCTTTTAGCATAGCTGGGTTTGGCCATGCAGGTTGTACACTGAACAGCTTCAGTGGGACCACTCACTCACACAGACTACCAGTTATGGTGCCCCGGAGTTCTGTGGCAACGGACCTGATCTCTGTAACTACAAGGCAAGGCGTGGGTAAGACAGGTTTCATATAGCTATCACTCAGCTATCTGCCACTCGGCTCTTTCTCACAGAACAGGCCAGAGACAGCGCCCAGCAGCTGGGAAAACAGACAGAGCTGTAAAGAGAGCCTTAGGGAAGGTCGAAGCACAACATTCCTGTGAGTGTCTGGGTAGAAATAAATCAGCAGAATTAATTAAAAAAAAAAAAACCACACCAAGGTACAATACAGTGACGCGTAAAACTCTGAGGATATAAAGAAGACCCTCAAAGCTTCCAGAGGGGGAGAAAAAATCAGGTAACAAAGACACAATTATTAAAATGGTATGGGTTTAAAATGGATAACCAACAAGGACCTACTGTATAGCACATGGAACTCTACTCAATGCTATATGGCAGCCTGGATGGGAGGGGAGTTTGGAGAATGGATACATATATGCATATATGGCTCATACATGTATGGCTGAGTTCCTTCTCTGTTCAGCTGAAACTATCACAGTATTATTAATCAGCTGTACCCCAATACAAAATAAAAAGTTAAAAAAATAAATAAGTGAAATATGATACTATTCCAGCCCCCCTGCAACAAAAAGCAACACTGGGAACTAGGAGACAATGCAGCAATGCTTTCAATATTCCAAATGAATAATGAATATGGTTTTTTACCAGACATCTCTACCTAGCCAGACTCCAGATCAATACTGAGAGTAGAATAAAGACATTTCAAGAGTTGAAAAGTCTCTGAACTACTATTACCCGTGATTTTTCAGGAACTATTTGAATACGTGCTCTACTGAAAACAAAAGTTAATAAACAAAGAAAGAGAAAGGCATGGGCTCCAGCAAATAAGAGATGTCACTCAGAAGAGATGCAGAGAATCTACAGTGATGGCGGTGACAGTCTAAGGTTGACAGCTACATGGTGAGTCTGAGGATAACTGGTTCCAACTGAAATCGACAGGAAGAAGTAGGGGGCGGTCCCACAGAGTAGATCCAGGCAATAAGAAAAGAAAGGAACCAAAAGAGTACTGAGCATGTGGGTAATTCTATTTAGAGAACTGTGTTCAAAGGAAACTAATAACAACAACAACAAGAGGTAATTATTGGCTAAAAAATAAAGTGTAAAAAAGACAGTGTGATCACAGCTTGCTACTTGACACATGAGTGATTCATATCTATTTAGCTATAATAATAAAAACACAAATACCAATTTAGAATGCGAGAAAAGGAGGTAAGAAAGGGGTAGCGTAAGCAAGCTAAAATTCTCCTCTACCATATCAAGAAGTCAGTGGGGAGTGTGTAAAACTCATTCATCAGGAGTGAATGCATTTTAGGCATATATTTAGAAACATGGAGGAAAATATCAGAAGAAATAGCTGAAACAGTGGGGAGTGGTTAGGAGCTGGTTGTAGGTTATGGAAGGGTAAGCAGGCAACACAGAGAACTGCCATTTCTTTAATAAGCCTTTTAGGGCCATTTGAGTTTTGTGTACGTTAAATGTATACATTACTTTGGTTTTGTAAAACATGGTCGGCTAACTAGGTTGTCACTGGCTAAGCAGCTTACACTATTTTTCAGTTTCAACACTTGCCCAATTAAAGTTCATGGATTAATAAAATGACAAATCACTGTAGGTTCTAGATCTTTGGAACTCCTAGGGAACACTACAAACTCTGAATGTCAAACTCGAGAATAATAAACGTTTGTTTCTTCGGTACTTCAAGTGCTACCCATAGACCAGGGGCATGGGTTATCACCTGGGAACTTATTAAAATTGAACAATCTCAGGTATCTTCTCAGACCTATTGCATGTTAAAAGATCCCTGAGTGATTCATATGCACATTAAAGTTTGTACTGGGACAACCAACAATAGTGTCGGGGTAGATGAAGTGGGGGCAGGTATACAGGCCAATGATAAAGTCAGTGGTGATAGATCAAGAGTATAATGTGGGAGANGCATTTTAAAAGATCCCTGAGTGATTCATATGCACATTAAAGTTTGTACTGGGACAACCAACAATAGT
This sequence comes from Neotragus pygmaeus, assembly GCA_006410875.1. Lineage (NCBI taxonomy): Eukaryota > Metazoa > Chordata > Mammalia > Artiodactyla > Bovidae > Neotragus > Neotragus pygmaeus. The sequence continues at coordinate 656,631 of SJYV01010136.1, forward strand.
GTCGGGGTAGATGAAGTGGGGGCAGGTATACAGGCCAATGATAAAGTCAGTGGTGATAGATCAAGAGTATAATGTGGGAGACGTTCTAAGGATTTCCTGCCTTTAGAAGTCCTACTCCACATTCTAACAATCCCACACCGAGACAATATATACACATCTACATACAAGATGGGTTGACTTACAGGAGACTGGTTGCCATGTGTCACATTTTGTAGGTATTTAAAAATTAAACATGTATCAGTTAAAATCAACAAAAAGTACAATGTCCAGAGGGCATCCAGGTTAGGCCTGAGCCAAGATGGTACTTATAAAACTTTAAGGGGCTTTCCTGATGGCTCACTTGTTAAGAATTGGCTTGCAACGCAGCAGAGGCAGGAGACAAGGGTTCGATCCCTGGGTCAGGAAGATCCCCTGAAGGAGGAAATGGCAACCCACTCCAGTATTCTTGCCTGGAGAATCCCGTGGACAGAGGAGCTGGTGGGCTACAGCCCATGGGGTTGCAAAGAGTCAGACACAAGTGAGCGACTGCGCATGAGCAAGGACAGAGATCCCTGGGCCAGCTTCTCAGACAGATGGGGTTGTTGTCAGCACCCTCGACTGCCAGTGGCAGAGCCCCANTGGTGGGCTACAGCCCATGGGGTTGCAAAGAGTCAGACACAAGTGAGCGACTGCGCATGAGCAAGGACAGAGATCCCTGGGCCAGCTTCTCAGACAGATGGGGTTGTTGTCAGCACCCTCGACTGCCAGTGGCAGAGCCCCAACTCAGTCAGACTGAAACAAAGAAAATAATTCACTGCCTTTCATAACTCCTTGAGGATAGCTGGCACCTGGGATTTGGTCCAGATGTTTGTGACTATCTGGATTCTGACTTCGTGTCTCAGTCTTGCTTGGCTTCCTTTTCAGATAGCTTTTTGCCACATAATGACAAAAGGATAGTTGGCTGCCAAAGCTAGTAAATAGTAGTTCTAACAACTCTTTACAATAACTGAAGAACCTAAAGAATCTTTTTAATGTACACCATAGCTGCCAATATTTAACTATAGTTAAAAAAAAAAAAAGAACAAAATTTAAATATGTATAATTACTTCATTTAAAATAACAATAATAAACCTACTCCATATTAGCATAAATAACATATTTCTTTGAGAAAATTATGGTTTCCAGAACAAAGATTATTTACTGAGTGTTCTTGTTTTACATTTTTGTAAATCTCCCTAATCTTAGGGTTAACAGAAGAAAGCTGACTGTATATTATTTACTTCTGAATTGAATTTGCTACAATATATTGTTTCCATTGAAGTATTTAAAGAAAATCTGGCCTCACAAAGACTTAGGTAGAAAAGGGAGGAACATTTTAATAACTTCTTCAGATAATTGTGGCTATGCTTCTTTGATACTACACTGAAATTTAAAAACGGTAGTGTCTTTTTAAAAAATACATACACATGCAAGTTTATGATATAATTTTCCTCTCTATTGGCTGGTTATATCCATCCATTTACGATTCTTTCAGGGCTAGAGCTAGAGCAGGCATCCTTAAATTAGTGTTTCCCACACAACACATTTTCACCCATTTCCCAGACAATGCAAGGACCTTAGAACATTCTAACTGCATTTACCCTCTTCCTGATTCATGTACTATTGTGTCCTATATTTTAATTTTCTCTCTGTATCTTAAACATTAGTTGTATGGTTTTATACAACCAAGATTCATTTGCATTTATCCATATTTCCCTTTCTATTGTCCTTCTTTCCTTCCTGAATATCCAAGATTCCATCTGGGACCACTTTCCTTCTGCCTGAAGTTTTCCCTTTGTACTTATTTTTATATTTGAACCATTCAAATGGTTCAAAATTCAAAAGAAGATGAGCGTTCTATGATAGATGTCTCTCTCTCCCATCTTTGCCCCTAGCCTCAAACTCAGAGAAGGCAATGGCACCCCACTCCAGTACTCTTGCCTGGGAAATCCCATGGATGGAGGAGCCTCATAGGCTACAATGCATGGGGTCGCTAAGAGTCAGACACGACTGAGCAACTTCACTTTCACTTTTCACTTTCATGCATTGGAGAAGGAAATGGCAACCCACTCCAGTGTTCTTGCCTGGAGAATCCCAGGAACCGGGGAGCCTGGTGGGCTGCCGTCT